>OZ024915.1:31348172-31948172 GCA_964017125.1 Flabesymbios commensalis
ACTACATGTGTGTCACTGCCATGACTACATATGTGGTAGCCCAGAAATGTGTCATTCTCATGACTAAGACGTGTGTCATTGTCATGACTACATGTGTGTCATTGTTATGAATACACATGTGTAATAGTGGTACCATGACAGAATATGTGTCTTTACCATGACTACATAGTGCTAGCCCAGCAATGTGTCATTGCCATGACTACACAGTGACATTGCCATGACTACATAGTGTTAGCCCAGCAGTGTGTCATTGCCATAACTATACACAGTGACATTGCCATGACTACATGTGTGGTAGCCCAGCAATGTGTCATTACCATGACTATACAGTGACATTACCATGACTATATAGTGCTAGCCCAGCAGTGTGTCATTGCCATGACTACCTGTGTGGCAGTCAGCCCTACGTCAGTGTTATGACTACCTGCATGTGTGGCATACGTCCGTGTTTAACTTAGCGCCGTTGCCAGGGGGTGGCGCCACGAGGCACTGGCTCAACACTGGGCCAACACCAGGTGACACCGGCCCAGCGTTGGCCCAATGTCTTATGGTTGCAGCATCCCTGATCCCGATGAGTGGTGATGGCAGAGTTAGTGGGGATGGTGGTGGCAGATTGGAGGTGAGGGATGGAGAGTAAACGCGATTCAGTGCCGGAACATTAAACCAGCACTGCATCGACGTTTCTTGATCCCTTCTGGAAGCTGCCATCAGCGCTGTTAGCAGGTTAGCGATGCGGTGTCCTCACGTGTTCCGCACAGCCTCGCCACCCCCCGGCCACCCTCTGCAACACCTCAAGGACTAGCCCCAATTATAAGCAAATTACAGGAGCGGCAAACCAGACCAGGCTATCATCTCCCGCCTGTAGTTCATCTTCAGCCAAGCACATCTTCAGCGGGGCTGCTCCTGTTTCTCCAGAAGATTCTTCCATGAATGGGACGACGTTGGGTGAACGTTTGCGGCATTCACTCGGCTAGATTGGGACAAAGTATCCCTGTGACCATCTGCACACTATGGAACTGTATCTGAGATCATCCGATTAATTGATTATGGTTTTCAAGGGGCTGGGGACTCGGGTATTTTGTCTGATATATTTTACAGGTACTTTGTCTCATAATATTTTAACCTTGAGCCATGTATCCACTATGCACCTGTCTATTTATGAATTGAAGGAGTATATGTTATCGTCCCCTTGGATATGAAAAGGTGTATCTGCCACTTTACAAAGTAAAGTGGCAGATACACCCTTCCATATCCAAAACACATAGCTTAACATTAACCTGTTAACGCAGTATGTGGTGTCCTTCGATGAGAGAATTTATCTGGATTCCAATGTCTCTTTTCTATTTCGATTTGGCTCCTGATTGCATTAGGAATGTAATGTTAAGCAATATCGAAATATAGCAGATTCAGGACTGGGGATATGGATATAATTTTTAACTTCACTTCTTCACAGACAAAATAAATATGATATAAAATGGTTCAAAATTATCAGCCGCAAAATTGTTTTCGCAAATTGTGCAGATCGGAATGTTTCAAAAAATGTCTTTACCGGTGGCTTTCTAAACATCGGATTATTTCGTTCGGAAAAGTGAGGTCGTTGCCAATCAACAAAAATGTAAAACGTCATTTCTAACTTACGTCCACCCACTTGCAAGTGGGTGGAAGTTAGAAATTGTTGATTTTAGAGAAATACATGTGGATCAGTCTCTTAAAGACTAAAGTGTAATGGCTTGGTGAAGCAGGACTGAGCGTGGGAATCGTCCCCTCAACAAGCACCATCAGCAGCCCGCAGCATCACAAATCACCCCACCACCACTTGAACACTTCCTCCGTCTCAGCCGCATCTTCTCGGGTGCCTCCCAAACACACACACAGATCCAGACTGTCCGTTTCTGGGCAGCGGGAACTGTTTACATCCGGGAAGAGACAGGTCCGGGTTGCTGACATCAGCCCGTCCCGCAGCCGCCAATTTACACCCGATGGATCCCGGCTGGGACAGGACGTTGTTTAAGCGCTAGCCCAACGTCTTTGACGTTGGTCCAGCGCTGAGACAACGTCCGGTGCTGTATGGATCCATACCGGGATCAGTATGCGGACTTCACAGGGCATATATCTCTCAATGAGCCGTTTCCCTCTAGTTTTCTCTGGTGGAGAAGTCTATGGTTTTGGCATTGTTTGGAAAGCTAACCACGCCAGCAAACACCAGGCGCTGAACCAATGGTGGGCTATTGTTGGACCAACTTCATAGACAGTGGTCCAACATCAGATCAGGTCTCGTGTTTGCTGGGTTGCAATTTACCAAGCATTATTTAAAATTTAATAACTTCATATTTTGTTATGAATTGAATGAATGAAATGGACTACTTTCCTGGGTTTATACCAACAAATGAATTTTTTTACAGTGATTCAATTTCCCCAGATATAAGTTCAGAAATGTTTTCCTACTGATTTTAATATTGTACTAATGGATACAAAAATAATGATTCTCATCCAGTAGGTTTAAAATTAATATCATTTGATAGCGAATTAAGTGGTCATACTTTATTTCTTTTATAATATACAATTTTGGGAATTGAAATCATTTCTTTGGGGTCACAACACATGTATGGATTCGTTCACAAAGTAATCCGATGTAAACGACTGAATTATTGAGATTTTGAAATACATATTATTCATTTTCTTTCGGGTGCTGACACAATGCACTGCTAGAATTAGACAATATACATTCGCATTGTTATCTTTAAATATTTACACAAATAGACAAATAATACAACGAGAAGATAAATCACATGTACAAACAACATTGCGTGCAGTTTATATACTGAGAAGAGCTGTTTCAAATAATTGTACATGTTTTGAAATAAGTATCTTGAAATGAAATGGGTGTAGACTGTTATATCTCAAATATAGGTTATTTTATTTGTATATAAAATGTTTGAAGAGGTTTTTATGTTATGAGGTGAGACAAATTAACAATATATCCTTCTAAGAAAAAAATCATGCAAATGACCAGTTTCGCTTGGCTATTAGTTGTCCAGCTATAATGGAAGCATCCCATTATGTTCGTTTTCCATGAAATCTCCTTTATAAATCACGGTATTACCAACAGATTTCCCTGTAATATACATTTTATCATTTTTCCAAGGAATTAAGCTTCACATCCCTCAGAATATGGTTCACATTTAAATAAAGACTGCCCTATCCTTGCTTTGTTGTTGATCTGAAGCTAATGCCATGTAGGTGAAGGGTTCCGACATCCGACATACAATATTGAATATATTTGAGTGACTTGTCGTATGATACAGATATGGGAATTTCATATCAATGAGCGGGATGTGCAAATACTGTAGCAAATGGCCAAAATACACACTGCAACATAGAATATGTTGTGGGACCGTTTTACACAAGATATAGATCGCAAAGTATACTTTTGCAATTTGTGACTGCTTCGTCACACTATGCGCAGAGGCTATGGGTTTATATGTAGCAAACATGTTGTTCTCTGTCATTATACTTTGAGCCAATAAAATTTGTCTGGCATAATTGCATACCCCAAGGTTTTGTCATGGGAACGTTTTTGTTTAAATTATACAAGCTATATATTTTGTTTGTGTTATACCTTAATTGGGGGTTACTGAGATGGTATTGTTTTCCACTTATGATCACAAATGAGCACGTGTGGGGAAACTCATTTGGTCATACATTCTGCGCGTGTTTTTTTCCGGAAGATGACGCCTATGATAGCCTATATTCCATATTAGGCCTATATGTGGAAAAAGTGATATATGTTTTCTTTATAATTGGGTGATAGGATAAAATATTATATAGATCTGTCATGATTTTGATCTTCTCAGTCTGAAGTAGGGCGGAGGGCCTGGTGCATGAAGCTGCCTGCTTGGAAATCGGAGATCGCGGATTCGATCCCGCATTCAAGTTTCAAAGAAACAAAATGTTTCTTACTGGTGGGGATGCTTGTGTTCATAAATAAACTCCCGTGGGATTTTGATGGTTGAAATATGCCACCTATATGAAAATGTTCACAATAGACCACAGAATAAGAAAAAAATTGATGGAGTTCGCAAAACCCTCTTATCAGACAAAATAAAAATGGCCGCCATGAAATTACTGAAGTTATTAGAAAATTAGAAAAAACATTTATAATGCGCCGTCATTTCTCATTAGATTCATGAACTTATCCGAGTCTGTTATATTCCTTAGTTCAGCAGGCAGTGCATTCCACAGTCGTGACGCAGCGGCAGCAAAGGCCCGGTCGCCAAAGGTCTTAGTTCTTGTACGTGGCTGTATGAATGTGATCTGTCGTGAAGAGCACAGTGTTTGCTTTACATCACGCTGATCCAGTAGCTCACACAGACATTCTGGAGCTTTGTCATGAGCTGCAAGGAACGTCAGCCACAATACTTTATAGGAAAATGTGTTCGTGACGACGCACGCATGTTATCAGCCTTGCAGCACTATTTTGTACACGTTGCAGTCTATTGAACTGATACTCTGGTAAGCCCCAGCTGGTACGGTGCGTTGCAAAAGTCCAGCCTGGAAATCACTAATAACTGGATGACTTGGGGAGTGGCAGCAAGTGTTAAATGTGATCTGATGCTGCGAATATTTCTCAACCAGAAATAGGATGACTGGCAAACTAGATTATCCGATAGTTATTGGTTCGACATCAATATCACCACCACTCTGTGACGACACAAGGTAGACATATTCAGTCTTGTTATCGTTCAGCTCGTTGCACGTATCTCTGTTATGCATTTTTCGATTTAGGTTAATGCGATCTTCCTATCAATATTATCATCAACCTTGAATGTCACATAGATCTGGGACTGTGTATTGTGTGAAAAAAGGCCCCAGGACAGAGCCTTGAGGAACACCATATCTTAGAGGCACACTTTTTGATTTGGCTCCCTTAATGATGACTGATTGATGACGATTTTGTAAATAGGACTGAAACCACTTGTGAGCCATGCCCTGAACACAAATATGTGACAGCCTGCCAAGGAGCATTTTATGGTATATTGTGTCCAAGGCGGCTGAGAGGTTTAACAAGACCAGAGAGACAGCCTTCCGTTGGTCGAGAGAAAGCAGACTCCGTACTATGTGGAGGGCGGTATGCCGACTGATGGAGTTCATGTTGATTGGTAACATCCAGATGGTTCAATCATCTCCGAAGCACAGCACGCTCTAACACTTTGGACACAAAGGTGAGATTGGAGACGGGCCTGTAGTTCTTCATGACTTCTGGATTGAGGGTTGATTTTTTCAATAGTGGAGTCACGAGAGCCTTTTTAAATGATGATGGTACACAGCCCGTTTCCATGGATTGATTTACCAATTTTGTGATGACAGGTATAAGTGAGCTGACATGTTTCTTCAGTATCTGTGTTGGAATTGGGTCTAATGCGCATGTCTTAGAAGCTGACTTCTTTATCACCTCGCTCACTTCCTTCTCAGTAGCCACTTTAAGTGACCAGATTGGAACTGTATGTTCGTGTCCCAGCTTCCGCAGCTCTTCCAAACATTATTAGCAGCCTATTCATCAAGGTTCACACGAATCTTGTGGACTTTTTCATCAAAGTAGCTGCTGAAAGCATCCGCAGTATCCATCGCCGAATCCATTGATGGTAGATGCTTTTTCCTGCTGACGTCCAAGCAGACTGTCCATCAGCCTGAAAAGCGACCTGCTGTCATGCCCACATTCTGTTATCTTGTTGTGGTAGTAGGTAGTTTTTGCCTTCTCTAGCATCTGGCACACTAAACGTCACTGTTCTTCAAAGAGGCTGAAGTCAGAGGCGAGCCGTGTACGTCGCCATCTCCTCTCTCTGCGTCTCCTCTCACGTTTGGCCCGTGTGATCTCATGGCTGTACCACGGGACATTTGGTCGTACCTTGAAAGTCCTGGTGATAAGAGGAGCATGTTTATCGAGTATTTGAGAGAGGGTATTGTGATACTGATTGGCAAGAGCTTCAGTGTCGGCCGCAGTGTCCACACTTAGAGTAGAGTCTGAGATGATGTCCTCTTCCATACAGTCATGATTGATTCTGCTCAGTCTGCGGAAGGATACCTCTTTCACGGGCCATAAGGCTTTACTCTGGTCGATAGTGAGATGGACCCAGTTGTGATCAGACATCGTTGTCGATACCTGAGTAGTCAGTAATACTTTGTCTGATGGACGAGTCAGAACTAGGTCCAGAGTGTTGCTGCTTATATGTGTTGGCCCCGTAATATGTTAGTGAAGGTTTAAATCATCTACGATGGAAAGAAACCTCTTTGCGGTAGTGTCTACAACACCATTCACGTGAAAGTTGAAATCACCCATCATGAGAAGTTTCCCGTTGTTAGAGATATACCCCACCATGAAGTTACCGTAATCAGCAAGGAATCCAGCAACTGTAAGCCAATTTTCAGTGGATGGTGGTGGCCGATATATTATGGCCATTCTAAGCTTTAGTGACCCTGTATCAGCTAATATATCCATTCCATCCATATGAGTGTAACTGAAACATTCTTGCACCTCCAGGTGAATTGAGGATTTAGCAAGTAAGGCTACTCAACCACCACGGTTATGTCGCCTTGGAACGTTATAGAACTGATAACCATCTGGTGTCAAGAAAGTTATCATATCTTCATCAATAATTGACAATATTATGCACCCAACCATATGTTTTAGAATCAAGGAATGCAGTAAAAACAAACAATTCATTCATTCGACCTCATTATCATGTAAAATTCAAAATGGCCGCCATGAAATCACGGAAGTTATCATGTCTTCGTCAATAATTGAGATAGAGACAAGATTATTTCACCAAATAATAATTTATATTATGAGTATAGGGGCCTACTTTGGTGATTTCTCGACGGCCATTTTCAATTTTGCATGATAATAATGTCGAATAAATGTAGGCCTATCGTTTGTTTTATTACATTTCTTGATACCGAAAACATAGGCTTATGGTTCTTATTTCTATCTCATTTATTCATGAAGATATGATAACTCTAGTGATTTCATGGCGGCCATTTCGAATTTTGCCTGATAAGACGGTTTAGACACCCATTTGCGAACTCCATCAAACATGTTTCTATTCTGTGGTCTATTCTGAACATAACATTTTCATATAGGTGACATATTTTAAACACTGAATTCCCACGGGATTTACACATGCCCCTGCACCATACCTGCTCACTCGTAAGATTAAATATTGTGGGGAGAGCCTCTGTGACCAAGGGGTAGCGAGCTCGGCCTCAGACCGACAGGTTCCGAATTTCGATTCGATGTGCTGGGGGGCAGTGTAATATCATTTATCTCACCATCCTCAGAAGGTTCTCCTGGCCCAGTTTAGCCTATATGTGCACATAGGTGGCCTCAAATCCCAATTCATTCAATAATTCATTCATTTTCAGTGACAGCTTTAATATATTTTCCACTCATTTATTCATAACATATCTTGGTTCATCTTTGATATTCTGTTAATATGGATATTTGATGTTCTGGAACCAGGGGATCTTGTCCTGAAAGTTTTTATTATGTCTTTTATTCACATGATGTTTTGACGTCGACCAAATGCTGGATGGACGTCTGGCATAAGACTGTCTGTCCCTGAACACGAGAGAAACATGGGGCGGATAAATACCTACACGAGTGTACGACATAATCCACCCGGCAGGAGGCGGTGCGGGCGTCAGGTGCTCAAGTCTCGGCACGTGACGACTCCGCGGGATCATGCAGTGATTCCCACCGCACTCAACTGAAGCAAACAAATCAAATTGAGTTGCCTTCCTTCGTCTGTAACTCGCAGGCCCCACAGTTGAGCGACAGGGTTCTTATTGTGGGCCTAGTGGTTGTGAGACAATATTTCTTATCGAGATGGTATTATGTGTGCTAGAATTAGTCCTATTATGTTGTGAAATGTGAACATAATTATTAGGATAGACAGCGTCCCAGAAGACAAAACCGGCGATGGTGCGGCCAATGTGCGAGTGACATCACGGCGACTGGCAAGAGGTCAGTCCCAGCAAACGCCGGACAATCACCCAGTGTTGGTTGAATGCTGGCCCAACATTCAACCACCATAGGGTGAACGTCCCGTGTTTACCGGGTTAGAGCATGGATTCCCACGTCACCTGTCCTAGCAGGGGTTCCCTGTGCATAGCGGCGGTGGCAGGTCGACCGCTGCCTCCAGTTAGATAACACTTGGCAGGACGCTGGTCGTTGCAGGGGGTGGCCGCCCATCAGAGGGCATGTGCCACATACACCACTTATACTATACACTGATTGATAGAGACATATTCATGTAGTAGATCTACAGCTTGATAGCCGGCAATTTGGCCAGGATTTTTTCCAAATATATAGCCAAATTTTACTCTACGGTTACAAAGTATAGGCCTATATGTCCTGAATTCTATATGGTTGTGGTATTCAATATAATTATAATTCTATTGCAGGAATACAAAAATCCCTATATTTCCTATATTTCCTATAAAAATATACGCATTAAATGTGTATTGATCTTCCTATATTTTGATAATTCATCCCATATTAACTATATTTTACAGGCCAGAGCTTTTTGCAAAACAGAAAAGGAATGTCATTGTATATTGTGATCTTGACCATGATGATCATATGTAAAATTCGTCATATGACAGGTCGCGTCTGAGCATATTATGTATGCCACCAGATGCACGTTTTATTGAAAGTGTGTTTTTCAATGAATAGCCCAAGACACAGCATTAGGATCAATGAAATGCAATTTGTAAAACATGACTTAAAATTACTCCTATACATAATTATCCTATACATTTCCTATTAAATTGCTATATTTTAACCAAAAAGTCCTAACATCTCCTATTTGATTTTCTTTGATGGTGGCTCGAACATAGGTACAACAGTGGATAATATAAATAAAAGTAGGCTGCATATATACGCACACCATATAATACAAGTAGATTATTATGGACTATGAAAAAAAAACCTGAAACAGGATCTATTTGAGCAATAACGTGTAGGCCTACTATTTATTATATTACATATGTTTATATTTTTGTTCATACTATAACTGTATACTTTTGAATGCAAATAAATAAATAAATAAATATTGATACTAAATACGTAAGTCTCAATAGGGCTAAATCTTACTAAGTTTACACGATCACTAAGTTCGTTTCAAAATTGTAATTTGTTGTCCAGCAAAGGTAGAACCTTTTTTGACTCATTATGAATATCATAACTTTTATATCGTGGTCGGATCAGTAACATAAGGGCGTGACATGCGGTGTAAAAATAATTTGAGTGTGTAAGAAACTCTCATCAAAAGTATGTCACTACAGAACGTTTTGTTCTTGAAATGTCTACTCTCATAGGATTGATTGCCCATTTAGATTAGCTATTACTGATTGTAATGAATAGGTTGAAATATAACGTGTTAGTTACAAACCTTTAATTTCTAAAACATATTTTACATGGAGAATGAGTGAATATCACATAATAGATCGGCCCAACTTACATTGCTATGTGGGCCTTTTAAAATATTAGGTCTTGAGTTATTTATAAATAATGGTAATAAAACTAGTGAGGTGCATGTTACGGAAAAAACGATTCTCTCTGCTTTGATACTGACATAAATCGGTATGCGTCGCCAACAGATAGGATTTAGTAGGAAGTGCACCCATCGAAGGCCTCAATGCAGACCTGTGTGAAATAGCGGACAAAGAGTTTTTATCGTTGTTGATATTTCGGTGATATGTGAACATAGAAGGGCTCTTGCTCTATTATATCCTTGATAATGTTCGTTTGGCAATTTTCAAAACATAAATTTATAGTCTAGGTTAACTAGAAGTAGCTCTAATAATGTAGTTGAATCAGCGGAAACATCGATCAGTGTATCGTGCTGACTGGGTTGTCGCACACTTTAATACACACGATGTACACGTGTGCGCGCGCGGACGGTGCATGCGTGACCTAAACACAGGACTACCAGTCCTGTATTCATGGCAATTCTGCGGCGCGCGACTTTTAATACCGTCTGCACGCGTCCGGGGGACGTCCGGACACACACGCGTCACGCGGCGCGATGTACGTCCACGTGGACAGCGTCGGGATCACACCTCACTGGTGACGACGGACGTACATCATCGTGTGGCATTTCCCTCTGCATTATTGAGGATATATGTGGCAAATTTGAAAAACACAAAACTAAAGCATTTATTCGATTGATCAATAATGATCAGACATATATATATAGGGCCTACTGTGTGATATATAGGTTATTTGTCTTTTGTCCCGTGGCGATAGAGTCTATTGCCTTTATAATTCCAACCCGAATATACCCTCTATAGTGACATTTTTTTAAAAACATATCGTACAATTTAAGACTCTACATTTTGCGCGCCCCCCAATGTAGGAAAGATTTATTGACAAAAGTGATGTGATCAATATCGTGGGACATACTTCTTTGAATGATATTAGGCCCTAAATATATTATATATAATCATACCTTTGTAATATGACTATATAATATGTTTTAATACATGTAAATGTATATGATTTTGCCTATACAATGTTAATTGTTGTGCAAATAAATTTGATTTGATTTGTAATAAAGTAAAAATAAAATAAATAGGGAATATCCATGATTGTGTTATTAAAATAGATAATTATTTTATTAAAAACTAAAGTAAAGTGTTCGGGCAAAACGATTCATCCTGCTTTGACACGGACATGAATCAGTGTGCGGCGCCAACTGATATGATTTATCAGGTGGTGCACCCGTCGAAAGCTTTATAGCAGAGCTGTGTAAAATGGATGAAGAGTTATTTTGTGGGAGCAGTTTTAATGTTGTTTATATTACCATATACATGATATAGAGTTAATATTAACTCTATGATATTACCGTGACATGTGAACAGATCTCATATCTATGTAGTCCTTTTTTATAAAACGTTTACTCTTGGGAGGACGTAAGTGTGTAGTTGCATAAGAGGAAGCATTGTGAATTTATCATTGAAATGTTTTGAATTCCGAGATCGTCAAGCTGCACACTCCACAGAAGTAAAATTATAGAGAAGATCGGATGAACACACGCGTCTCAGCTCAACACCACGTGCCGACGATAGGACTAGGGTCATTACCCCGTGTCAGAGCTTAAACACACTTTTAAGACTGGTTGCACACTTTAATACCCACGATGTGCACACGCCGTACACGTGTGTGCGCGCGGAACGTGCGTGTGCGTGACCTAAATACAGGGCTACGTCCGATCGCTGTGAACAGCGCTCGGACGTAGCCCTGTATTGAGAGCAATTCCGCGGCGCGCGACTTCTAATATCGTCTGCACGCGTCCGGGGGACGTCCGGACACACACGCGTCACGCGGCGCGGGGTACGTCCACATGGACAGCGTCGGGATCACACCTCACTGGTGGAACTACCTAAAACGCGGCACATTTCTGACGGCACATCCTAAAAGACGGCCCATAATCAAGACCTCCACCCCACGGCCCAACCCCTCCCCTAACGGACAGGCTGACTGAGTGCCCCCCACAGGTGTGAACAACAACACCTACCTACACAGATATACGTGAAATGCTCTCTACTAAACTTATAATCAATAATTTAATAAAACATAGCAAAACAATGTTTTAAATTTCATCCGATTATTATATTAAATGTCATTGTTCTATGTGATATAGTCTCAGGTGTACAAATGTACAAGGGGCACCATATCAAATGAACTACGATCCGCTCAAGTTCATCTGTATCTGTATCTGTATCATCCCGGTTAAATACATCAAATTAATGATTGTAACCAAGTAGCTTCAAATACAAATACTCTAATAATTATTTATTTCGGCATACATGTGTGTGTGTTCCATTGCCGTTACTTTTGATATATTTTATTTTTTACCTTTGTTTATATTGTGGTATCTATATTGTAACATATAACCGTAAATGAAAAATACTAATGTTTCATTGCATTACTTGTGTTTTTTTATTTATATATATATTACAACATATTACCGTGAATAAAAAATAGTATTGTTTTATTACATTACTTGTGTTTTTTATTTGGGCCGCAATGACCACAATGGGCCGCGGGTTTCCCTGTGTCGCTGACAGGGCGGTAGGGTGGGGATTGACTGGTAGGGTGGGGTGCGGTGGTGGGGTGCACTGTCCGCTGATGTGCCGTTCGTTCCGCGAATGTGCCGTCAGAAATGTGCCGCGTTTTAGGTAGTCCCCTCACTGGTGATGACGGACGTACATCATCGTGTGGCATTAACCGCTACATTAGTGAGGCTATGTGTGACAGATTTTGAAAAAAAACATAAAACTAAGGAGAATTCAATTATTCAGCACCGATTTGACGATGAATTTTTGTGTCTCCTTGTGCCATTTTGTCCCGTGTAGATAGCCTATATAGGGAATCGTCCTTCCAACGTATCGATAAAATATACAATGTATAAGCACGTATGATTGTGCTATTAACAATATTTTTTTGTATTTAAAACTAGTAAAGAGTTCAGACAATACGATTTGACACAGACATGAATCAGTGTGTGGCGCCAACCGATAGGATTTGGCAGGAGGTGCACCCACCAACGGCTTTAATGTGGTTCTGCGTAAAATGGCGGACGAAGAGTTATTTTGTGGAAGTAGTTTTATTGTTGTTAATAATTCCGTGATATGTGAACAGATCTGTCTTCATAGCCTTTCTTATGAAATGATTACTCCTGGAGGGGGGGGGGCGTAAAAGTAGGTGTGTAGTTACTGCAGCTCGGCAGCATCGTGAATTCATTTGAATGTTTTTAATTCTGAACCGATTCCATCTATTTAACAGAAGTAAATGAATGCAATGAATGGGGTTTTAGGTCACCTTTGTGCATATAATGTGCTAAACTGGGCCAGGAGAACCTCCTGAGGATGGTGAGATAAATGAGATGAATAACACTGCCCTCCAGACACAGAATTTGCAAGTCGAGCCCCGGCTGTCTGAGGCCGAGCACGCTACCTCTCGTTCAGGGAGCCTCCCCACAATATTGAATTTTTATGATTGAGCTTGGAAGAAACAGTTGTTTCTCTGAAACTAGAAGGCAAAGAATGGGGTTCAAGCCCGCGATCTCCGACTTTTCAAGCAGGCAGCTTCAACCACTGCACCAGGCCCCGCCCCAACTGAACAGAAGTAAAATTATAGAGAATATCCGGTAACACGCGTTTCAGCTCAACACCACGTGCCGACGATATAACTAGGGTCATGTCCCCGCGCCAGAGCTTAAACACACTTTTAAGACTTGTTGCACACTTTATTACGCACGATGTGCACACGCCGTACACGTGTGTGCGCGCGGAACGTGCGTCTGCGTGACCTAAATACAGGGCAACGTTCCTTCCTGTAAACAGCGCTCGGACCTACCCCTGTATTCATAGCGATTTTGCGGCCTGCGACTTTTAATACCGTCTGCACGCGTCCGGGGGACGTCCGGGGCACACACGCGTCACGCTGCGCGGGGTACGTCCACGTGGACGGCGTCGGGATCACACCTCACTGGTGACGACGGACGTACATCATCATGTGGCATTTACCGCTACATTATTGGGGGCCGTTCAACAATTACGTCACGCCTAAAGGGGGGTAAACGATGGCAATGTGTTATGGACAGTGGTCAACACAACGTTAAATAGCGTTACGAAAGGGGGAGGAGGAAGTGTGAAAAATCTCTCAAAAAGTGTTGCGTATGTATTGATTCTTTTTGTGTTTTTATACCATTGTAGGCCTATTATTGTGTTTTATTTGCTGTTGTAATATGATGTATTTTACATTGTCTGCAATAAAGTAGATTTGATTTTGATTTGTAATTGTTGAACAGCCCCTTGAACAGTTGTTGAAGGCCACGGAATTGATGTGAAGACGATGCAAATGTTTAGTACCACCAAGTTTTGGAGACAGGTTTATATGTACAGTATGTATATAGGCCTATATATAATTATTTGTCTTCCCAAGAAATAAATAAAATATATACATGACTGTGTGGCATGATTGTGCTATGAATAGACTATAATTAGCGATTATAAAGCCATGCCTTCACTTCAGGAAATCGAGCAGTATCTTGCTGTAAGATTAGAATGTACAAATAAAATGCATCAAAAACTCCATGGAAAGAACAAACGCAATGACCGTCTTTAATACGTCGGAATCTGACGTCTGTAGACGTCAGCTTCTGACGTCGAAAGACGATCCCCGCACTGAAAAAATTAAGTAAAATATTCATAATAGCCGTAGACCCATAACATAGGTATTCAAAAGAGCGGGAAGGAGCTAACTAAGACATTTACGATGATTTCAAATTAAAAAAAACCTTTGATCTCCATGGTTCATACAAAAATAGTTTAGTCTTGTAAGGGTTAATATAAAGAAAATAGTTTCTGGTAATGGACCTATATGTTGAGTCATCAAGCTGAAACTTAATAAATTAGTGACTTGTGTGTCTACCAGTCGCCACTTGGAGCTGGCACGGTGTTGGCGGCAGTCACCAGGCCACAATGCTGTTGTTGCCTGTGTCGCCACGATGCACTGCGACCCCTAGCGGTGGGGCGTGGGAAACATGGGGAGCACGCACGCAGACTTGACACTTTAGGTGCCGGGGCTGCTATAAATTATTTGAGTCATATTTGTTTGAGATTATGAGATTTTACACGGGAAAAAATAGGGCAAATATTTTAAAACATAAATTTTTGATATTGAGTAAATTTAAATCATTATTTTGTTATTTTGACGTGGACAAATATGTTAGTTAGCAAACGCCACCCTCCACAACGTGTTACGGAACATAGTGGAGGGCGAGATCGTTCTAACTAAAATATGTAGACCTACTTGTATTTTTTATATACATTTTACTTCATAATTTCGTAAAATATATTGATTTCAGATAGGATATTGCATAATTCGGCTGATGTAAAGAATACATAATTTTGTTGAAGTGATAGCTGTCTCTACTGAAAACATTTGGCGGTTGAATATGTAAATTTAACAACATCATCCTATATTTTTATAAGCAATTTCATTTATGGATAGCAATTTTTAAATACTCAGTATGGTATGCTCAGTATGAATCAGGACCTACAAATACTAAGCCCCACTAGCGCCTAAAGAGTTCGTATCTAGTGGTTCGTGTACCACATTGTCACCGCTGTTGATATTATCACCATACACAGCGCTTCCGTGTTGCTGAAAATATGACGCGTGCGACTTTCAGTATCGCACCTCGGTCCGGGGCAGACCCCCCTCCCTCTTGAAGAAAATACATAAAAAGAAAGCCATGCGATTATAAAATGAATAGGTAGCCTATTTTAGTGACCTCTCAATTTGCTTAATTTCAGGCTTAGAGAATGTTGATTTTTTACTAAATACTTTCGTTTATATATATAGGGCCTACACGACTTCCAGCAAACACAGGGCATTCACCCAGTGCTGTTTCAATGTTGGCCCATCTTCTTCGACGCTGGTCCAACATTGAAACAGCATCGGGTGAATGCCCCGTGTTTGCTGGGATATAGGCCCCTACACATAATTTGTAAGAATAAGAATAGAGCGAAAATATATAATATTAAAGCAGCCCCTTGGGATGACATCAATTTTCGTTTTAAATTCTGCACTGAAGTAGTGTATCCCACGGATCATGTTTTTATTTTTTTCAGAATTTTCATATTTTTACAAATATTTTTAATTAACATTTCTATGAAACCAGAAGTAACCCAAACAAACTATTTGTATAACTGAAGGACGATTGAATGTTTTCACAGCATTGGGCCACATGCAGATGGTATCGGCCCAGCGCTGGGTAGACAATCAGTGCTGCTGCTCTGATCTTACCGTCTGATACGTGGGAATATGTGATGTAAAGTGCTTAATATTGCTGACTTGTTATGCATGGCAATATACGACCTGGAAATACAACTATTTCGCTCTTTTTCGGTGCTTTAAAATTGTTTTTTGACTTTTTCGTATTTTTAGTTAAGATCAGTAGGCTATATAGCTTCATATAAAATAATTTTTCAAAATTGACAACATTGAAAATGTCTGATCCCAAGGGGTCCCTTTAATGTAGCATATTTCATGCCTCTGAGACAAAAGAGTTCGAGAAGGAACCCTTTAAATCCGATGCCACGATTTATAGACTCTGATAATTATTGTCCCAAGCAAGTCTGAATGTTTTTCTTTTGAAAGATTTGTACTGACAGTGTATATTTATAATTTAACCCTTTTCCTGTCAAGTTATCTTATTTAAATTTTCACCCACTCAACGTTGTATCTCGCTACACAACCCACGATTTCAATTGGACGAAAATTATTTTGCTTTTTTTTATTTGAGACTGAACATTTGCAAGTCTTGTTGTTTGAATACTCATTTAATTCCCAAATAAATGTGATTTAACCTGCTGTTAAAAACAGATTAAAAACGACTGCAGTCGCCCTTAGCGCTTGAAGGGTTAATGACACATAATACGTATACATATACGAGACGCTTAGCCAATGTCGGTACAATGTTGGCCCATCGGCTTCGACGCTGGCCCAACACTGTACCAACATTGGCTGAACGTCTCTTGTTTGATGAGATTATGCTCAGTGACAACATTATTAGATTGGTGTTTCTTCAACAAGTTATTTCGTTCCTTCCCAGCAAACACGATACATTAACCCAATGCTGGGTGAATGCTGGGCCGACGTATGCTGGGTTGTCGTATGTGCCTGAATATACGACACTGTATTTGCTAGGATCAATGTGGAGGTAGAATCACAAACACAGAAAACGTGCATACGATTAGGTCTATTAAATAATATTTGTCTTTAGCAATTTTAATTATATTTCAGGCTATTTTTATTCAAAGCTGCAATTTACGTTATTGTTTATATAAACATTTTTTCAACATCGCAATATTAAATATGCATGACTAGACTAATCTAAGGTTCAATGTCCACACTGCAAAACATTTAAACTTCCGAAGACAAAGTATTATTCCATAATCATTCTGAATATAGCCGTTTCGGCCAATCAATACGAGAACGTATTATTATTTCACTTAAAAATTGGAAAGTAGGCCATGTTCATTACCAGACACAAAACATTTGTAGTACATTAGTGCAATGTTGGACCAAAGTCGAAGACGTTGGGCCGACGTTGTACAAATGTTATTCAAATGTTTTGTGTTTTGCGAGTGGCGATGAAAATGCTAATTATATATTCATTGGGTAGATTTATAGGCCGCTGTCATACAAGTCTCGTCCTTAACTAAATATTATGTCATCACGCAAAAACGCTGTTTTCTGTCACACTGATAAGATATGAATACACGATAAGGAATGGACATATTTTGGATGCTGTCATTTTGAATTCAGGAACATTTATTGCATAGTGACCTATTTATCAAGTCACGTTTTCGGGATTTAGCGTACATAACTGTCACCTCTTTGCTATATAGGTGGGTGCAGATTACATAAACAGTAGTACGCATCCCGAATCTTTGAACGTTTGTGATATTGATACATCATAAGACGATACATTGAAGGGGATAGCTACCTCGATCCACACAATTCCACTAATTATTCAAATGTCTGTTTACAAATCGCAGAAAATAGTCATAGCTCCAATCTGATTAAATGTTTGGCCAACGTCGCAAAGAATGGCTCGTCATTAAACCGGTATTGGGTCAACGTCTTTTTTAAAACACACCATGCACTACATTATTTGTCTTGTTCGACCACTACATTCTAAAAGACACTACATTCTAAGCCGGGAATGGAGTGTTATTGTTGATAAAGTACAAACCCAATTATCATTGTAGGCCTATGGTGCTATAATCAGTCAGGTGTGACCGAGCTGTTGATTATGAGGGATCCTCATTATGGTCGGATGTGTTTTAAGTCAGTTAGAACCCTCGGAGCTCTACATTCTTAGCTGTGGAAAAGGCCTCGGCCTTTTCCACAGCCAAGAATGGAAAAGGCCTCGGCCTTTTCCACAGCCAAGAATGTAGCGCTCCTCGGGCTTTATCCTATATAGGCCTACTAGTATACGAAATATTGGGCAGATCCTATGCCTTAGATACAATGATCCATTTTTAATCCCTATCAACTCGGTGAACGCACTGCAATCAAAGTGTAAATAAAAAACTGATATAATTATGCTACAGCTAGCTTTAAAAATTATATGCTACAAATACGTGTGAAAAAATCAAAATTTATATTTAGTTTTTAATTATTTAATGTACCTTGGAGGTTCTGGTAATTTTCTACTACAGACTTAGGGTACAAAGGGTTAAACATCCGAGAACTAGGAGCGTAAATTTATGCTTTTTTATAGTACCCCTTCTCTAGGTTACATATAGCTACCGTGTCACACACTTGACTATATACTGTAAGGCTACAAATTTTAGCTGACATTTGTTATTTTTTCGTGAAAATCAAGTGCATACGAGATATAATATGATTGATTGAATGATGCATGTCAAATACCATAAAAATCATCCACGAAATGTTTAATTCTTTGGATCTCGCGTTTTCACTTTATATTTTGTTTCACTCTATGCCGGTGACTCTCCCCCTTCAGGGGAGTGTCACCGGCATAGGCACGTTTTGTGTACTTACGTAAATTAATAAGTTTACAGTAGACCATATACATCCCCCTCCCCTCCCCTGCTAAGTCACACACATCCAGCCCCCTCCCCCTATTGCCTGTTGACTAACGTCAACAAGAGGGCAGCTTTCCCACGCCCTGCGCGTGTTTGCCGCACGACGGCCCGCACGACTGTCACCCGCCGTGCCCCCACCCCTCCCCGGGCGAAAATACCCCCCCCCCCCCCCACGAGTGACAAAGACACTCTGTGTGAACTAGAAAAAAGGGTAAGACTCAAAATTAGGTAAAAAAATGGCTGTTTTTACGTTATTTTAATGCTATTTAAGTTAGCTTTTTTATATTTAAAGATGGCGTAGTTTAGACGCAATACAAGACATCGGCGTGAAAGTGAGAAGTGCGCGCCTCTGAAAACCTACCCCCCATGCTGCGGTGACTGACGGAGCGGCGAGGGCCGGGCGGCCAATCAGCACGCGCTGTTAGGCGAGCCTCAGCGGCGATTGGTCGACTTGAACAGTGACGCGGCTGTCAGTCAGGCGCGGGCCCCGCCCTGCTGCAGCAGCATCCGCCCCCCTCCTGGAAGTTTAATCTGCGAGAGAGCGTGGGAACGGCGGTTAGTTTGGGATGGTGATTGCGGAGGTCGGTGCTGGTGTGTGTCTGCGTGTCTGTGAACTCGGTGCGTGGCACAGATATATATGTATATATACAGAGAGACACCGAGGTGTTTATCATTTACAGTGACATAGGATAGAGAGAGAGGGAGAACTCGGGTTATAACGGTACATAGCAGGTGCTGTTTCTATAATAAACCCACCAGCCACCGACTCTAACCTTGGGATTATAGTATTATTATGACAAATATGAAACGCAGCTACAGCGACAGTGAAAGTGAGGATGGGTTCGACGAACCTTCAAAACCTGGGTGAGTAAAACAAATTGTAACCCTTTTAGCCCCGCATGACATTTTTAAATACAACTCGCACAGAATTGTACAATCTGTAAAAATCAGGACATTCTGATCTGTCATTTGACACTTATGTAGTTCACGTCATTTTTATTCACCTCGAGGTGGAAATTGCGGCAGCATTTAACACCTCGAGATGAATAAAAATGAGAAGAAAAAATTAGGTGTCAAATGTTTGACTTAACATAATCATTGAGGCGATGCTTCATAAGGTTTGATCAGTCGTGACACAAGCTACCCGACGCACACATGTTATCAGTGTTTAGTGTCACCACGTGGTCACAAATCTAAAAATAAATAGGAATAGGCTATGTGGAGAATATTGTTAATAGACATGTTAGAAATAAATTTTTTACAGTACTTCATTTTGAATACAGAACCAAGTCACGTTGTGTCTTGTACTTTTTTATAATACATTTCAGTTCAACACTCAATGTGGGCACCTATGTATAACTATTAACTAGATAATTTAGTTTTGAAAAAACAGACAGCTCAATTCTATTTCATTTTTCAGGTCACCCAGCCAGAGTGGTCAAGGTCCTGACCGGAAAAAACGCCGAGGGGTAAGTTGTCAATGACAATGTTTATGTTACTATTTTATAATAATTTTTCATCCTTGTGTGTTTTCAAGTGCTCTGTATAACAAACATTACCTCATCTATCACCAGCCGTTGACCCAATGCTGTACCACAGGCTGCGACGATGGCCCGGTAGTAAGCCAACATTGGGCTAACGTCTCTTGTTTGCTGGGTTTAGTCATGCATGGGAGTAACATTAGTATGTGCATATCATTTACATCTCTGGTTGACTGATGCGAGAATGATGATGTACCTCATATAATAATTATCGAAGACAGCATCACAAGACACGAGACGTTGACCCAATGTTGGTTTAATGATGGGCCACCGTCTTCGACGCTGGCCCATCATTAATCCAACATTGCGTCAACATCTCGTGTCTACTCTATAGAAACGAACTAAAACTTGGTAGTTTATGAAAAAATATACTTTGACATCAAGAAAATTTCACCAATATTTGATGTCGGATGCAAAATCTATTCAGCTATGATTTCAAAGATCTCCCATTTAACCAATGATTTAATGTTGGCCCACTGTCTATAACTACGACGCTACGACGCTGGACCAACGTCAAACTAGCATTGGTTGAACGTCTACTACTTGCTGGGATACATGTATTCTTAGGGTACATAAGACCTATATATTTGTGTACATCATGTCTTAACTTTGATAGGCCTACTAACAGGGATAAAACGTTGTTATAACGCTGGTCACCATCTTCCCCCAGGCACTTAAAAATTATCGCCACCGCACGGGCAACGTGTTTTCCGTGGTGGGAAATTTCTAGGAGAGTTTTCTCTCATTGAATGGCGACCCGCCGTGGGAGTCTGTGCCGCTATCAGGCTGATCGTCGCCGTGTCTATTAGGGGGGGGGGGGGGGTAACTGATAACAGTGGTTACACCAGTAGAAGTTGTTATCACCTTGACAACATCGTATACTCTCTCCGTCTTGTCACCCCCCCCCCCCGCACCGCTCTACACCTCAAGTGTTGCCGTGTGTGCGGGGTGTACGCACCGTTACTATAGAGGGGTGTGAAAAAACTTTTAAGGAATTGAGTTCAGCAAACAGGAAATTTTGGCCACATGTTTGCTTATGATTGAGGCAACGTCACCGCCCCAGTCAGCACGATACACTGACCCAATGTTGGGCCATCGTCTGCGACGCTGGCCCAACATCGAACCAGCAATGGGTCAGTGTATCGTTCTTGCTGGGACATTAAACAGAGGCAATAGTCAATATCGTACACAGTATATAACATGAATAAGGCTCACCTTTTTAATGCGATCATCAGATAATATTAACTTATTGTCACATGAATTGAACTCTTATAATACCTTTCTGATATAAATATATTTTAGTCAAACAAGTAAAGAGTTCAATTATAGTCAGATTCACATTAAATTCATCAACCAGGATTATTGAATTTCGCGGATTTCTCAGTCAAATCTGAACCAATTTTCATGAAATTTTACACACGCTATTTTCCATTCATGTCGTAACTACCCTGAAAATTTCGCGAAGTTTTGAGAAGTATTTTAGAAGTTAAACCATTTGACATGTAATAAAATTGTGAAACGAAGCTAATGGGTTTATAGAGGGCAACATTTTTTTGTATTTACTACATGTCAAATGGTCTAACTTTTTAAATACTTATCAAAACTTCGCGAAACTTTCAGGGTAGTCACGACATGAATGGAAAATAGTGTGTGTAAAATTTCATGGAAATTGATTGAGAATTGACTGAGAAATCGGCGAAATTCATCCACCACGGTGAATGTGAATCCTGGTATAGTGCACAATAGTGTTTAAGAATAATTGACGTTGTTCAATTTGAAAACGAAACCAGATCATGTAACTGTATAATATTTGGCCTACTATATGAATGTGTGTGAAAATTTAAATTGGCTCTGAATTAAACGTGAAAATGTAATACACAGAGTATGTATGGCCCTTGGGTGTAAAACGTCAGAGGGATTAGTGCTGGATTTCACAGGTCATTAAGTGCTGGTGCACGTCACCTGGACACGTCAAACCAACCGAGCACACGGATCAATCCTGCACGGGGACAATCTGATCCCTGTATGCCAAACTAATGATCTGCAAAGCCAAAAGGCAGTAACTGCTTACTTGTAAAGTAAGCAGTTACTGCCTTTTGGCTTTGCACGAATGATCAAATCAAATCTGCAAAGCCAGAAGGCAGACTGCTTATTTCTGTTTGCACGACGCTATACTGTGGATAGTTACTTTGAAAGCGCAAACATTTTATTTAAAAAGTTTTTATGCACTGACGCATTTTTATTAATAACATCTCATATCAGATTTGTATCCAATTTAATAAAGTTTCCATTCGTGCAAAGCCGTAAATCGCGGTGGCGATTGCAGAATGATGTGAGCAGAATATCTATTGCTCTGTCCAATTTCCTTACTCTGCCGTGCTACGGTAAACAACAGTACCTGCTTTTTTTCAAGTAAATAGATAATCCTGCTCCAAATGTGTCCACCAAATCACGCTTCTAAATTAAAGGAGCAGTAAACATTTTTGTCCGTGGACATCAATTAGAGTGACTCGGTAACAGTTTTAGCCAAATTTATCCCGAATACATGACGAACTTAATAGTTTCTATATTTTTGTGTATGAGCATCCCTGTTTATCTTTTGTTCAAGATGAAATAATTCCCAACGACATCATCAAACTTGCAAACTTCGTTCAAGCACATTTCTTAATAATGTCGATGTGCATACAATTTGATTTCACGGACACGTGCTTGAAAAAACGTATACACTAAAGGTGGTTATGTTGCACATAAAAATGCAAACTCTAATTAAATTGTATAAAATGTTTCAGATAGCTCGCACCTATTCAATTGAGTCGATCTTACCCATGCAGATTAGCATCTAATTATTGTTTGTTTTTGTTTACTTTTACAGATTATCGAGAAGCGTCGCCGTGACCGCATCAACAACAGCCTGTCAGAGCTGAGACGACTGGTACCGGCTGCCTTTGAAAAACAGGTGCGGATCCCGTAGTCATTAAAATAACCACCCTTTAGGTGCTGTGGGTGCATCATTACCCAGATACACGCAATGATTTGTTATACCCTGACTTTAATTTGGTGGATTGGCACAGTTCAAAAGTTCAGTCATTCACTCTATCATAGGCCTATATTATCAGTAGGTAATTTCCATCCACAATCCATCCACAATCTGCCATGAATCTGCGATTCATGTCTGATTGTGAATTAAAATTACAATATCGTATTATTCAGCACGCAGAAGGTCCAGTGTAGGAATGACTTGACCTATGACTTCACACTTGTCGCACAAGGGTATCCAACATAAATTATAAATTATCATTTTGTTCAGTTTTGTAATAGCGAAATTTCCACTTCATAATTTACAAAAATATAGCAAAAATATTCCCTGTAATCTGTGTAAATTAATTTCAGTGGATATAGTCTAAATTTATGGGTTTGTTTAATATATCGTTATTTGGGAACATTGAATAAGTATCATTATTTTACCATCTTTCCAACCAAATATAAAATCATTAATACCTCACGTAAGAATCAGTAATCGATGAAACAAATTAATAACATATTTGTTTTTATCGAATTACTTTGAATTGAGAAAGATATATATTACAAATATAGATGTTTTAAATCCATTTTTCCTCGTTATCTAATGTGTCCCAACGAAAACGATATTCACCCCATGTTGTTTTAATGTTGTTCCACCGTCTGCGACGCTGGCCCAACATTAAAACAACATCGGGTTAACTTGTGCGTCTGGGGTTATTTTATTATTTTATGTAAGGTTGTCAGTCACTGGTGTTAGAGGTCATACGCAGAATAATGGCCGCTACGCGCTAAATGCGCCGATTTCATGCGCAGATCGCTTAAACAGGTCCCTGCGCGTGCACGTGTTCACCCCTGTGTCATCGTTTTACGCGCGCGCGGGACATGCACGCACCGCACTGACGCAATCAATGCTAGGGCGGCCACGTTATTAAATAAAGAAGACAGTCAAGCTTTATTTGAAGCATTGTAGCGCATACTTATTATCAATCATAGGCCCCTAATACAAAAAAGCTAAATGCGTATGCTTAGCGTCTGCTCAAGCTCTGAATGTAGAAACTCCGACATGAAAAACATTTTTGATTACAAGGGTGTTTAAATGGAATGAATTCAAGAAAAAAAAATTAAACCAAAATCGCAATTGTTTTTAAAGTAATTTGTCAAAACACACTTATCATAGCACACCAGGTCCTATAGCAGCACACCTATGCCTATGTATAGTAATTTCCCAATGCCAATTTGCTACCAGAAAAGTTGATTTATTTTTTGCATAATTTGCACCTCCTTAGAGTGCAAAGGGTCCTGATCGTTCCAGCATCAATCAAATTACCGACAAATGACGTTTTAAATCTATGTAGACCCATTCAATGTAGTCCTAAGGGCCTATGTTTGTAGTGATGAAAATCATTGAATTAACTGTAGTAGTTTCCATGATACCTACATAAAATTATCCTTGTAGGAATCTCCAATCTAATCATGTAATCAACCAGAAAAAACAGTATTTAATATTGTTATATATTGGATGACAATGATTCTAAATGACATTTAATATATTCTGGGGCTCAAAGAGTGCAGATCATCACGCAGCCATAAAACCTCAGGAAGTGCGTGACGCCACATTCAACTGGATAAAGAAGTCAGGGATTTTTTTTTGTGCAGTGGTACTTTTCCATCTCTCAGATTCCCGCGCACAATACACTGTGCAGACTGCGCGGATATGTCACCACCTGCCCGGAATTAATAGCGCCAAGAAATCTGGAAATGTCGGCACGCGGGGCTAAATTCTCTGATGTAGCGTGCGCCTTACAATATAGGTATTGGGCTGTGATTTAGTCAAAGGCGGCGAATTCCCCGTCTAGAATGACAAAAATAGATGGGGAGAACAAGACCCCCCCTAAATAATCAAAAGTGAATACATCATAACCAATGATGGCTTAATGTTGGGCCAGCGTCGGGGACGCTGGCCCAACATTAAGCCATCATTGGTTGAATGTCTTGTGTTTGCTGAGCGTCCATCCATTTTTGAATGAATTGCTTCAAAGCTGGCGAATAGTTTGTATTGCTGGCTACAGACGTTCCCTTTTTTTAGAGGGGGCTGCGCGGTATGAATGAGGGACAGGCTGATTTGTCCTCCTTGTACCGCCCAGATTGTATGATTAAGTACAGCAGAAGAAAACCCCGTGGACAATCGTACCTTAGCAGGCTATTAGGCTTTGATGAGAAGACAAAACACACAAAACCTTTTGTGTGGCGGTGTTTCCTTTAACAGAAACGTCGAGCTCAAACAACTTGCATATTTCAGTTTTCGCAAGCAAATACATCCAAATGAACTTACAAAATATTATGTGATTGGAAAGATGGGTATTATCAAGTTCTTAGTATTTAATTATACTATTATATAGTCTTATCAAGGAAATTCTAGTCTCTATTGAGAATTGTTCTTATGCATCAGCAGCTTCAACAAAAGTACGTTTTTATCATGGATATACTGGTGTATGACTGATGATATACATTACAACTAGAAATGCAGTAAAACAGTTTAATATCAATCTTGTACGCTCCATGAATTATTGCACCCCTACTCATTCCATATAGCCTACGGAAAGTATCAGGAAAATGTGTTTTTTAACCAAAAAACGTTTTGTACTTGCAGGGATCCGCGAAGCTAGAAAAAGCCGAGATACTTCAGATGACTGTGGATCATCTTAAAGTACTACATTCTAAAGGTAAGAATGCATCCTTGACATGCCATAGTCGCATTATTGTCACTGTTGAAATCATTTTTTATTAAAACTCTATTAATAATATCTCTTATATTAAAACATATTAGTTCATTATTTATCAGCAATTTACACAGAAAAGGGAAAGATTTTATAGGTTTTCTTAATTAAAACGACGATGCTCATTATTATTTTGTGACTTCCACTGGTAATATTACTAAGACTATGAATGAATATCTTGTATAATATTTATTTAAAAAAAAATATATATAGTCAATTAAAAAAACAATTCTGAGGACTAAAATCCTTCTTTCAATACGCCGTCATCTGGGGATGAAAGGGTCATTTTGAAAACTGGCAGACACGTCCCTTCCCAATGGACTATGTGTAAATTGTGATATTCAAAGTGACCTAGATCCAAGGCACAAAATGTCTGGTATCGCATCGCATTTTGCGATGCAAGAAATGCCCACTGCTAGCCAAATTGCCTTATGCATCGCAGCAGGTGCTAATCAGTTTGCGGTACACAAATACTGGGACTTGTCATCATCCCGTTTTTTTATCAGTGGGCCTGTAGAGCGCATCGAGATTTTGCTGACAAATACCAGGAAGCAGGTGTGTTGGCTTGAGCAATATTCACTAGAGGGGGTAATTATCAATTGGCCTCTGCCTAGCCAATAAAACACGTGGTCGGCACCGCTGGTGTTGCGTGTTGTCATACATCTTGAGCAATGTCCACTAGAGGGGGTATGCATCAATTGGCCTATGCCTAGGCTCTGCCTAGCCTATAACGCACGTGGCACTGCTAGCCTTGCTGTATACAAAAAATGTGGATCCCATGCAGGATGGGATGGTAGCCCGGGGGTGGTAGTTGTACACACCTCATTTGTAATAGAACTCTTAATGATTTAGATCTATTTTTTAAGAACAACAAATTAAAACATTCATAATGACATGTCTTTGTCAAAAAGTAGACAAAATGCGCCCAGCAGACAGTGGTGTGAAGATTGACACAGTGAGATCGTGGATTTGTTTGCTAGACCCACGTGAAAAGTGGCTGAATGATTGTGACAAAAATCACATGTGGACTAGTTGTCTACAGAAAACTGGCCCTTTGTAATTTCAGCAAGGCTTTCATATCTGGAATATCAGGTTCAGCCCCGAAGAAAGACATCTTATCCGGTCAGCAGGAAAGGGCAGAAGCTATAACTGCATCGCCGTCATCTATTAATGACATAGATATACTATAGCATGGAGTTACTAACTCCATGCATATAGTAAGAAACCACCCCAATAGGCAGGGCAGTCACAACATTACAGAAGAGAGATAGGTGACGATAAGGAAGGCTCATTGACATAAACTATCAGGCTATTTGTCACGTTTGATTGATTTCCTCAGTTGAATTTTAGATATAACGATGCGCAGAAAATGTTTGTGTGGAAATGCTAATCAAAAACAGGCGATTGCTAATCAAATCCTATTTTGCATAGCAGTAACCGCTATTCAATTTTGTCTCAACAATTTGTCCCTTGTAGATCGTAAGTGCTGCCCCACTGGAATTCAGCTTCCTTTGAAATCACAGCACAGAGGTATTTGAATGTTTATATACGTACCTTGTACGATAAGGTACGCCGCTGATTCTGCGAGAAAAACAGATCTAAAGAAACACCGGGATGGCACGGTATGTGACGTCTAGGTGTAATTATATCTGTGCGCGAAACGCCCGCATTAGAAGCCCTACCAGCGCAGCTTCCGGTGATGGCGGCTCCCATGGGCTAGTTCAGGGCAGCAGGGGGTTGATTAGCGAAATTTAACGCTAATCTTGAGGTCGGCCGAGGCATGAACCCATGACATTTATACCCCTCTGGGGGTTGTCTACCTTCACCCCACTTGTGTATGAATTAGGTTAAGGGTCTTGTCATCAAACTGAACATCAACATCATCGCTCTATGAGGTGTCGATAGTGTGCACACTTTTGTACACTTTGACGTAAAATAGTCACCATGTACTAATATCATGAATATAATGATGTAATCATTTAGCTGTATAAAAAAGACCATCTTTCCAGCAAACACGAGGCGTTGAGCCAAGGTTGGTTTAATATTGGAGCGACGTCGAAGACTGTGGCTCAACATTAAACCTTTATTGGGTTCATTACTCCGTATTTGGTGGGTTTATGCAAGTGTAAGTTATTATTAAAATAATAATAACGTGTTTCACTTTCTTGAAAATTAAATGTCGTTGCACGGTCTTTCATTTTAAACTTTATAAGTGGGCCTATACTATCTAGAGCTGATCAAATTTGTCTGATTGAACTCCTGGTGTTAATTAACCCTCTGGGAATGACACGCACTTACGTTAACCCTTTAAGCGCTAATCACGACAGCAATAGCTATAAATCCGTTTTATTATCTGATCAAATCACTGTTATCGGGAATAAAATATTTGTTTAAATATCATGATTTGCAAATATTTGGTATCAAATTAAACAAATATGAGTAATTTTTACCCTCTTGAAGTTGTGGGTCGCGGTTGCGAGACACAACTTCAAGTGTGTGGAAATTTAAAAAAGAGAACTTGGCGAGGAAGGGGTTAATTGCGCTTGGAAAGTAGCTCCCCTGGCTGGGGATATATGTACAGATTAAGACATTATACTAGAACGATGGTGGCCCATTATATTCTGACACTGCGCTCTTCAGAATGATAAACACAACGTGTTTATTAAGTGCTTATTGTCATCATTCCTCATTCACTGCGGAGTGGCTTTTTTCTGCTGCACGGCCGCCATTATGGCGGACTTCCGGTGCGCATCTCCAGAGGTTCCGTTAATCGGTGCCCTCCGATCCCCCTAAATCTGGCGCCTTCCTCGGGGATAATAATTAGCACTGGGTCCCCCAGAGGCTAGGCTGAAGGAGGGACATTCTCAATGGCTGATCAAACAGTTAATTGCTTTATTCGGGTGTCTGACGGTAGGGGGCGTGGTTGCTATGTGGGCTAATTACCGTGGCCGCTTCCCCCCGTCGCCGGTAGGGGGCATTCTGGGCGCCGACTTTCCCACGTTGTCGCTCGCTGCCTCTTGGGAACGGGTCTGGGAGCAGGGTCGGGTAGGAGATGGCCGGCAATTTGTCATGACACCCCTTCCCCCTGCGGATAGCTGAATTATAATCAAATCTGCCTCGAGATGCTAATCTGTGGAGATGCCTTACTGAATATTCTGGGATCATCCCAGAATATTCTGTAAGGCATCTCCACAGATTAGCATCTCGATCCCACGTTCCCCACGTTCCCCCCTCTTTCCCAGCTCCCACGTAGGTCTGCCTGACACTGCCTGAGAGGCTATCAATGTGAGATGGCCTGATGGCCTTACGTAAGAGGCCATATCAGCTGCAAACATCCAGTGTCAAGGTGTCAGTACCATCCCCTGCACCAGAGAGTGCAGTCAGGTCCAAATTTTGAAATTATATCACTTGTAGACCTAATTATAACTTTAGCCTAATATCACAAATTGATTAGTATTACCACCCAATACAATATAGATTTAATGTAGTATAGTAGTATTTTGACGGGTCAAAATATCAATATATCAACAGTGAACTGTAATTTATTAAAAAATTATCACATGAAAAATACTTGAATACACTTAATCACTATACTTTATATTTTTTTGTCTGATATCTAGTTTGGAGCGTCCAGTTGTTACACTGGGCAATTATTGTCAGGAAAACTATTTTAGTATCATCGGGGGAAAGCCCTTTCAAGATCTTTATAAAAGTTCTTGGCCCTATCGTGCACTGAACAGTTATTTTCGTTGATAGAGAAGGTTACGCTGAACAATAATTTTTCATTGTTAATTTAGAACCTTTCTAATTCTATGCAATCACCCCACACTGAACAAACTTAGGCCATTAAATTCCTTGTGACCCCTCCCTTCTTTCTCAGAGATCCAAATTGGAATATACCCAACAACTGCGACGCTGGTCCAACATTAAAACAACGTCGGGCCAACACATCTGCTTGCTGTGTTGTCAGCTGTGGTCAGTGCATGTACCGTAGTATAGTGTCCTCCCACAGTATGTTTTCCTTCACGAACACCCTTTCACAACGAGGGCCCTTATTGTGACAATTAGCTGGCCGCCGTGCGGTTTGCGGTCATTTATCAGTGTCAGTTGATTGCACAATCACCTGGTCTGATAGCACGGGCAGCTGTGGTGAAAGGGCACACAGATAAGACCGGAACGTTAATAGGCACGGCAATGGCCGTAAGAATAATAGTGATGTCCCGACCTGATAATTGATTATTTTTAGGTGCGTAGAAATAATGTCCTTAATTCGGGTTTATTTTGTTTCGAGTAGTCATTGAGTACCTAATTTAACAGTTTGACACTACCATTGACAGGCCTAACCCTCTAATGTGAATTCTGCTTAGTAAAGGGTGCTTCTTTCCAAGGAATCGGTTACTGCCTTTTGGCTTTGCAGAGCAGAATTGTGTGATAGGCCTACAAGTGTAAACAAGAAGCGTCGTGGTTCAAGCAATAGAATAGCAACTTATCCTCCACACTGCATCGTAAATGTAGTACCGAAATTTGTTGCCAAAAACAAAAATTCCCATTAAAAAAATGTCATTATAATTTGTCTGAAAAAAAACAAAATTACGTTATAGAAACGATGAGCCTACGTTGATGTCACTACTCTGTCATGTAGACAGACATAGTTCACGTACGGGACGCGGGGGGGGGGGGGGGTATACGGGGTATGATGGAGGGGGTACGTCGCCCTGCCACCTGACGAGGGCTTGTGTAAATAACGGGTGACTGAGGAGGGGCAGGGTCAGGCCAGAAGTCTTGTGAATCCGGGGTGAGGTCTGAGTGGCCCATTGTCAGGGCCGTGTGGGGGAGTGTGGGAAAAACGGGTGCCACCGGGCCCACCCCGGCCCGCCCCACCCCCGGGGCTGTATCTAACGTAACTGCAATCCCGGGGGACGACGTGCCGTGGCCCAGCACCGGTTCAATATTGTACCAACGTCTGCGACGCTGGCACAACTTTGAACCGGTGCTGGGTTTCAGTTCTCGCCGTGAGGACCCCCTGTGTATTTTATCTATGTAACGGGGTATTATCTAAGCTGCTGCACTTAGCGAAACATCGAGGGACGTACTCCCAAGGTTAAAATGTGCGACCCCCGTAGGTTGTGTGTGCAAACGTGAGGGGTGACAGTGCTATTAACAGATCAACATATTATAGTTCCGTGGTGTGCAGTCACAAGTGTCGGTGCAAATATCTTTAAAGTAGGTAATAAGTTGTTCCGTGAGCGTATGCACACCACAACAAAAACAAACGGCACAGTTGATTCGTAAGTTTGACGTGGTCTACCGTGGGACTTGCGTACTCGTCACGACTCCTATGCTTTAGCTTGTTAGATGACATCCGGAGTCTGGTTCAACTTATATGCAGTAATATCCCAACAAACACAAGACATTGAAGCATTGCCAGCTCAATGTTGACCCATCGTCTTCGACGCTGGGCCAACATTGACATAACATTAGTAACGTCTCGTGTTTAAAACTGGGATACTTGGATTCATTACATTAAGAAAGTAACTTGCTACAAGATCAGATAATCTGTCTTTTTGGCATTTACTTACAAGTGAATCTGATAATGATTACGCCATTTTATATAGGGGTATAAGATTTCCCTCTATCTTATCATGCTTATACGTCTTTTATACATCATACATGATTAAAGAATTATAAATTTATATGAGAGATTGCTAATGTTTATGTTTTGTGTGTTTCCAGGTCTGAACGGTTATAATCTGGACACGGCGGCCCTGGCCATGGATTATCGCAGTGTGGGGTATCGTGAGTGTGCGGCTGAGGTGGCGCGCTACATGGTGGCCATGGAGGGTATGGACATACAGGACCCCCTGAGACTCAGACTGCTCAGTCACCTCCAATGTTACGGTGCTCAGCGCGAAGCGGCCACCAAGGCAAGACTACAAGGTGGATCAGCCTGGACCAGTGTGCCATCTAGTGCCCATACCATGAACCCACAGTACAACGGCGCAGCCGCAGTGGGCGCCATGTCCAGTGCGCATGCTCACGCCGCCATGATCTCACAACACCCACCTGGAGGACAACCGGAGCAACTGGGCGGCATGACCACACACAATGGACTGTCCGGTGTGTCCCCTTACCCTGAGCCTAACAGGCTGGACAACGGTCACTCTGCTGCTGGTGCTGGCATGGCCAGTGTGGTCAGACTTTCTGGTGGTGGTGGAGGTGGTGGTGGCGGAATGACCTCACAGATGAGCACAGCTCACAATGGAGGCGGTAGTAGCAGTATCACCACATGTTCGTCCTCACACTCGCCCATGAGCCATCCCTCGTCCATGCTTTCGACTCTGCCACCACAGATGCACTCGCAGTTCCCCGTGTCGGCGCTCAGCGCTGTGAACTCTATGCCGGGGATGTTGTCACCCAATGGCGGCCACAACTATAACCCCTCCACGACACTGGGGTCGCACATGAAACCCTACAGACCATGGGGCGCTGAACTAGTCTACTGAGATCTCGTCAACTGACAAATCACTTTTTATTTTCAACTCGACAAACACAAGACGCTGAACTGATGGCGGTTAAATGTTGGACCAGCGTCGCAGACGCTGGTACAACTTTTAACCACCATCGGTTCAATGTCTCCTGTTTAAACTAATCCCCCCATCCCCCGAAAAACTGTGGAACAATGACTGATGTGCCTCAAAAGGGGTGTGGGTTTCTGATTGGCCAGAGAAATAGTTTCTTCCAATGAGAAACCTAGAATCTGACTCTGGGAAAGCACTGTTCCGACTGTGTGATGACGGATATTGAAATAAACAGACCCATTATTGTATTTTTGAAATAACGTACATGACAAAAGACAATTTCAACGAATCATAGCATTATCACACTTAAGCCATCACTCATCTTGTCTTGGAAAGGACTGCTTGTGGTCAGACAACATAGACGAAACCAACGTTTGTTGAATGATGTGCCAATGTATCGAGATATTGACCCAACATTCAGTCAACGCTGGGTTATTTGATCAGTTGAATGTGTACTTGAAGTACTACACTACCGGAATGTTCTTGAATATTTCGAAATTTGAACTGAAATGCTATGCAGCCAGGGTATGCATGGTGTATCCATCCCACAACGACATTACTGGTGAATTGTCTAATGAGAGTGGCAAGAGCCACAAAAGCGTTCATGTATTTCAATTACTATGCAAAGACTTATTAAAATGTGTTCATTGTCAAGGGTCCTAGTGTGAACGGTTCTCAATTCCGTTTTAAAAAAAATGTGTCAATGCCTCAAATACAGGATTTCCTCAAATGTTTGATAAAGAATGTAAAAAACTTGAAGTTGTTTTCTACTTTGAATCTCATGTTAATCATTCTAGTTTGAATCGGAAAATATATTTTCACACCTGATACTTGGGGCTCTTCAACGCCAGGTGTCGGATATCAATAATATTGTGTTGTAATGTTTATTGAATGAGATGTGAGTGTACTCTCAGTGTGGCATTTGACAATCTGACATATAAATGATAAGGTGATGTTAAAAAGTGATGAATATTTTTTGTATACGCAGGACTACTGATAAATAAGGTGCTTATTACAATATACAGTGCTATGGTCATTTGATTGACCTCTCCGAGCTAGACTTAACTGCCATATCATAATAAACTGATCACTTCTGTTACATTGTAGACAATCGTGTTGTGATACAAACCACCTGTCTTGTCTATTTCTCTCAGGCTGTAGACAATGGCAGAAATCATAATATAAGCAACAATTCTTTCATTCTAACGAGCTAAGCCAAGCATCAGTAATTGCTTACTTTTTAAGTAAGTATTAATTTTACTGTTGCCTGGCATGGTATTGCAGAATCATGGTGTTTATAAAACATAAAACAATCATGATTTGTCCAGCAACCACGAGACGATGACCAACATTATAGCAACATTGGGTTAAAAAATAAGAAATTGAGTCGACGTTTCTACTCTTGCCCGGAGGTTATCATGGTGAATGTGTCTTCCAAATCCGTTTGCATTTTCTTAAGTTTGTGAAGCTGTATACGAGAGTCTGTGAGATCCATAATATTAATGGGGCAATATTGTATTTGATTACCTTTATGCATAAATTCAAGCAAAGAGTGAAGGTAGTCTTTTACTTTTGTAGTCATAGAGAACCTCTGCAATAACATTCTTTGAAAAAAATATTGTTTTGGGAGTGTAGCGAAACCTAATTTGTTATTTGTATTGGATAATTTACCTTCCCAGATAATGTCCACTAAAATTTATGCTTGTATTTTGAACGAATTTGACTGATTTCTTGGTGTCATGAGCTAATTCTCGTTGCCATATTTGTATTACTCAAGTTGTTATAATGGTTAACACAACCTGATAATGATCAAAGACTTGACAATATTAAATCATTTTAAAGATATTTGAAATAATTAAAGTAGGGGTGAGAGTCACATTTCTTTTTTATCTTTAAAATCATGAGAATTATCTAGTTTGGTTACATTATGACCTTATCGTCCCCTTGTATATGAAAGGGTGTATATGACACTTTACAGTAGCAGATACACCCTTTCTTATCCAAGAGGACGAATTACGTGACATATGCAAGGGGGGTGCTAATTACGCGTGCCTTATGTGCTTCATTGACATTTTTACATTCTAACATGTCTAATGTACTTATCGATTCATCTACTGTATTTATATGAACATGTTTTGAGAATTAAAGAGTTTTAATTTGCACATTATTATTCTGGTCTTTTCATTTCGCCAAGGCGGAACTTTCAAAGTTTTGCGATGGAAACATCGAGAAGATAGGCTATTGCCTATTAATCTTTTCAGCGCGGGAAGCGACTGGAGACGTCCGAATTCTGACTTCTAAAGTCTATCCCCGCACTGAAAGAATTAAACAAAAGATATTTCGGCGATTTAACCTTTTCAAGCCTGAATTTACCATAGTCATCTTCATCCACTACAAGCCGCGAATTGCTGTCGCAATTCCCGACTTGTAGTGGATGAAGATGATTTGATGTGGTTTAAAAATGAAAGAAAATTGACATGTATTGGTAAACCAGTTTTATGGAAATTTTTGTTCTAAAATCCTTGGTTGTGGGAAAACTAAGTCTGCTTTCAGAATGCAAAATGATGCTTTACTGCATCGTGAGGACTTAAAGGGTTACGAGTTAAAGGGAGTTAATGTAGCTTTCAATATGTAAGCATCTCGTTAGTTCTCGCCGGCCGTCACCCGAGGTGGGACTTGGGAGAGCTTCGGAATCATGATGGCTTCGTCTCTCATTAAAATAAGAATAAAATAGCAGTGTTGACAATATTTTGTTTATGATTCATTTCTTCGTAACCGTTGGCTGGCCAGTTTAAAATATTTTATTTGAATTCAATTCCCAAGATCACAGAAGGGATTGGAGGATGTCATAGCTTAGGTCGTCCGTCCACTCTCGATTACGGACATTATATGCGGAATCACTCGTGACACTCGTCGTATTTGTCCACTATACTTGACAATTGAGGTATATATTTTGGTGTCTATGACATAATTAAATATTTTGTCTTACGCTTTGTTTTCGAAGAATATCTCCAGAACTAAGTGTTGTTTTCTCTTGTAATTATACCTTGGACTAGATATTGACACAACACTTTTCAGGGAGGGATAGGGCCTTCGCCCTGGATAATTAAACTGTAAGTTCAAAACGGCCGACAGAATGCTGTTAATGATGTTGATGTATACTCGATTTCTAAAAAAAAACCTAGCGGATAGCCATAGACAATTAGGCCTACTATGAAGCAAAATGTGAAGTTTGAGAGAAGGACATGCTGTGAAAATAATTTGCAGATTATTATTAGGGCCTGAAACCGTATATAAGATAGCAAGACTACTATCAATAAAAGTTTCAGGGAGGGATATGCCCTTATCAAAATCAAATTCGAACAAACCGAGTGGCGGCAATCACTTACTTTATTATGGCTAATACCTGGCAGACCGTTGCAGATAGCAACATCATTTATATAAAGCAAAATAATAATGATTTTTCGGTGATGGATATGCTGTGAATAATTTCAACTCGGTTAAAATGGTGGACTATGCATGTATGCATGCCTGTATGTTCGTGCTTTTTGGTTTATGTGATTCTATCTTTCGAACACCCTCATAATATACGTCTATCAGCAGCAGTTGCTTCAATAATTTAGGAAAAATTCTTAAATTATTGGTGTAGTTTAGTCATTTTGTAAATAGATGCACTCAGCTGTGGCATTTTGACTTTAAGACTAATTTCCGTATATCGAGTCGAACATAGGCTGTTGTCATCGGACTACAGTATCCACACTTTGGTAGGCGGGGACTGACCTTTCATACACAAGTTGTTTTTCGATGACCCAATGCTGGTCCACCATCTTCAACGCTGAGTCGCTGACCCCACCCAATTCTACCCAGTTAGTCAACGTCCACATGAGTGGGGTCCGCCAACATGTGAATATTATGGTTCAGTGAAGCATAAAGACCCACCGGATTTAAAAAGAGACAAAATTTATAATTAGAATTTCTCTGTACAATCTCAATGTAAACAAATATCAAAAAAAATTATGTTTATTAATTATGTAAAATTGTGGGACTTTTAGTCTTATTGATCCTTTAGTCTTATTTATTCTTATTTTGATCCTTTATAGACAGATTCACATTAAATTCATTAACCAGGATTATTGAATTTCGCAGATTTCACAGTCAATTCTTAACCAATTTTCATGAAATTTTACACTCATTTTTCCATTCCTGTCGTGACTACCCTGCTAGTTTCGCGAAGTTTTGATAAGTGTCTAGAAGTTATATCATTTGACATGTAGGCCTAATAAAATTCTGAGATTAAGCTAATGGGTTTATAGAGGGCAACATTTTTATTTATGTACTACATGTCAAATGGTCTAACTTCTAAAATATTTATCAAAACTTTCAGGTTAGTCACGACATGAATGGAAAATAGTGTGTGTAAAATTTCATGACAATTGGTTGAGAATTGACCGAGAAATCAGCGAAAATCATTTACCACGGTTAATGTGAATCCGACTTATTGATCCTTTAGTATTTTTAAGTGGAACTTGTGATGTGGGCTTATTCCATAGAGCAAAGAATCCTTGCACAGAGTATACATAGACATGTCCAAGGTCTGCCGCAGGTATACATACAAGCACGTTTTACTACTATATTATTTGCACAGGGGGGAACATTAATGCCCTCAAGGCAATTAATAATGTGAGAAGTAGCTGAAGGGCTATGAGCAACAGATAACGTAATAATGGTTAACGACACTACACATGCTGTCATCGCCGCCGTTTAGCACCGACACTCACCTCATACAGTGTGAGAGGTGAGAGGCAAAAAAACAGAAGCAAAAACATGGTAATAAAGATGTCAGAATAAAGATAAGACCATGGATAAGACAGGTGCATATTATAATCTCTTCCGCATTTCACGTTGGTTCAATATGAGCGCCCAAACTGAGCCAATGTGGCGTGCTTGACTGGCTGCATGCCTTCCCAGAAAACACAAAGCATTTGTATAACATTTATATACAACGTTGGCCGACGTTGTATAAAGGTTATACAAATGCTTTGTGTTTACTGGGATCCGCCACTTTATAAATAGTTCAAACATACAAGCCAATTAAATCTTAGAAATCACTGATTAAATGGACTGGAATACAAGCTCGAAAGAACTTGATAGATGACACATTTGATATTAAAAGAGTTCAAATGGGATAAAATAGAGCATCTTACATTATTCAGAGCGACATTGTTTTTGGTGAGAGGGGAGACAGGCAAACAATACACCGGGACACCTAGCCCAGGGCAGTTTTCAAATTATAAAATTCCTCATTGTCTTCGGGCACTGAAGCGACAACCTTGGACGAACAAATTAACTTGGGAAAATAATGACACACCAGAACTGTTAACATACTCACAATTATGGGCCCTGTTGCGGAATTAATACGCAAAAATCATACACAACAATCATATCATATGATTATATTTAAAGGAATATTGAATATTCAAGCCTCTGTTATAGGCCTATTTTCATGAACGATGTTGCAATATATTTTATTCAAACCTGAAATTGTTTCTGAATCACTTGATTTAATGCCGTGCGTATAATAAATCGACATAGGCCTACAGCACAAACAATGATAAGCGGGTATTTTTGTTATCCACGGTTGATATAATGTTGGACCACCGTCCACGACAGCGGCTCAACATTAACCCAACACTGAGCCAACGTCATGCGTTCCCTGGGCAGGTATATTATAAAATGATCTCCTAGCGCTCAGAGGGTTATAGGACACACAATTACCCATCATAAAGTGACAACTGTCAATATTAATCAGTTACGGACTGCTATGCTAATAGGCTGACAATGACACTGCTCAGTCGTCGACGCTGCCACTGACACACGACAGGTGCCAGGTGGCCACATACGGCAGTGAAGCGAAACCAATGCTGGTACAATGTTGGCCCATCGTCTACGACGCTGGACCAACTTTCTACCGGCATTGGTAAACGTCTCGTGTTTGCTGGGACCACAGACGGCACTGACGCGCATCACCGACTATAGCATCCTAGTGTCATTTTCTTATGACAACCGTTTAAATAATTGCGTGAATTAATTATAATGCACCGTGTAAAACTTCACTTTTAACAATGAACATCTATTAGTGCAGCCATTAAAGTGCTGAAGAATTAACATTATCACCCACCTGAAATTGTGTCGTGGAGCTACGACTCACAATATCGTTGGTGGGAATTAAAATACACCCGTGACGTCAGTCTATTGTTGAAACAGTAGATTCGGATCTTCGAATCTACTGTTATTCTGTACTGGTCAGGTCGGGCACAATATACGAGTTTAACTATGAAACTTCATGTCTAATATTTCATGGTTTAGCCATACTGACAATGAAATTGAGGTTTTCTATATCAAATCTTGGACCATCTGCACATATTCTGTGTATTTTCAGTCGAAGAAAGAACTCAATTACAATAGATTCGTAGATCCGAATATAGTCAGCGCTTCGCGCCTCGTACATTCGGATCTGCGAGTCTATCGAATTTCGTTCTTTCTCTTTGACGTAATATTCACATGTAAAAATAATAATATGAGTGCCTTATGATTTAAGATACGTCTCGTCAACTATACATGTTTGAAAAAAAAAAAAAAAAGCGGTTTTAATTAATTAATTCCCGTTCATTCACAACAATGTGTATTACCTGCTCTAATTAATTTTGAATAAATGACATGAACAGTGGTAATTCCACTGTCACTTTATATTTCAGGCGCTCAGTCAATTCAAACCGCCCATCACTGAATTACTAATTAAATCAAGACAAGTATAATTATATTTTGGTGGAGTAAACAGCATGTGGGATTAATTTACATTGAAACCCGATACAATAATAATAACTAATAAGACGCACCAGTATTTTATTTCTTCGTGTCATTTTTTGTAAAATATTTTATCAAGTGGAGTGTCAAATTTAAACTTAGGAGTATGTAGAATTATGTGTACTCTAAAATAGATCATTTTAACCCCTTCCCCGCCAAGATATCTTATTTAAATTTTCACCCACTTGAAGTTGTGTTTCGCTACCGCGACCCATAATTTCAATTGGGTGGAAATTGATTCCAAATTATTCAATTTGAGACCAAACATTTGCAGGTTTTGATGTTTAAACACTCATTTCATTCCAAATTGACCAGTGATTTACCTGGCTAATTAAAAATATTTGAAATCGTGTTCAACCCTTTCAAGCCTGAATTTACCATTGTCATCCTCATCCACTACAAGCCGCGAATTGCTGCCGCAATTCTCGACTTGTAGTGAATGAAAATGACTTAATAGATGTGGTTTAAAAATTAAAGAAAATTACCACGTATTGGTAAACCAGTTTTATGTAAATTTTTGTTCTAAAACCCTAATTTGTTGGAAAATTAAGTCCGTTTTCAGGGATGTAAACTGATGCTTTAATGCATCGTGAGGGCTCAAAGGGTTAAAGGGTTAATGGTATGTTTTGGGTTGTATCGGTGTTGGCGACGGTGTGAGGTCTTCTGGGACTTGCAGCTCATTTCCTGGGAGTGTGTCGCATTGAGACAGAGGGAGTTTTAATGACCAGTGGACATATTCATTTAAACTTACTCTTTGAAATATTCATTTAAACTTACTCGAAGTTAAAATCCTCCCCATGAAGTTGTGTTTGGATACCACGATTCACAAATTAATTTGTGTGGCAATGCTGGGCTAATGTTGACCCAGCGTCGTAGGCGGGGGTACCTTATTTAATTATCTTGTTTTGAAATTCCAGATGCCTTTAAGTTTTCTGTTGAACCCTTTCAGCGCAGAGATCGAATTTAGACGTCAGAATCTGACGTATTTTGACGTCTAAAGTCGATCCCCGCACTAAAAGAGTAAACTATTTATAAATAATAATCACAATTATGAAAGAGCTGTCCGGGTAAACTTCTTTGGAAAAAGTTAGTAAACGTCTCAGAAAGTTGCCCAGCATTGAGCCAACGTTTGTTTAGTTCATGAGCCTGGAGTACCGATTTCGTGTCCAGCTGCGGTCGACATTTTCTTTCGCATGTAAACAATGCCCTTAACTTTTCTTGATCTTTACATGCATTCAAAATAAACATTTTCAACCATATAAGGGGATAGAATGTCGCTATCAAGTGTACAGTGTCAACAATAGTCGTAAGAAAGCCCTACATCATACATATGATAATTATTATGCAAATCGCTATAGTCTATTGTATATTTTAACTCGTGGTGTAAATATTATATTAACCCCTTTAACCGCCGGTGCCGCATATATTCAGGATTTCATTTTTATTAGCACATTAAGTACCACATTTTAAATATCTTAAAGATAAAAATGTGACATCAACCAGCAAGATTTGAAAAGAGTTGACCTCCATTTTGTCAAATCTGAATAATTTTCACTCACTTGAAGTTGTGGATCGCGTCAGCGAGACACAACTTTAAGTGGGTGAAAATTCAAATTGAATAATTCGGCGGTTAAAGGGTTAACCACCGGTCACGAATACATTCGTATTTTTAATTTTGTTATTAGCAAATTAAATACCAGCTTTCTAACATGTGAAAGATGAAACGTGCCATTAATGAGCAATATTGCAAAATCGTGGACGTCCATTTGGTTAAATCTGAATAATTTTCACTCACATGACGCGAGACACAACTTCGAGTGAGTGAAATTTCCAATTAAATAACACCTGATATGCAGATATTTGACTTTTGACATTATAACATCCGAGGTTTTGTATCTATGGCAATAGATATTTTTAATTCATGCTCAGCAGCTGCTCCGAAGTGATACTTTAGGAGATAACACAGTCCAGTACATCATATTCAAAATGCTATGTAAAATTATATATATATATCTACTGAGAAAATAAAAGCTAAAAAAAAATAGGTGGAATAACAGACCACACACGCGGAATACTGTCCATAAATAATTACATTGCAGTTAGAGATAGGCTCATCACAAGAATCTGACTAACTGGTGATGGAATAGTTCTTAATATAGGTGATATAGCCTGATAGACAGATCACAGTGGATATGAATTTTGAAAGTAATGTTCAAAGGAAAAGTATTCAGAATATTTATGATTTGATGCTTTGTGAATTTTTAAAATTGATTGATTGATTGAAATTCAAGGTTTACTTTCTCTGAGCATAAGGAATTACGATTCCTAGTGTTATAAAGATTATGAATAAGCTCGAACGGTGCAAATTTAATGATATTAAAATGAGCAGCAAGGGTTGTATGTTCAAATTGATAGCTAAAGATAAGTAATTTGATCCGATACTTTTAAAATACATGTATTCAATCTTTTAAAAATAAGTTCAATATGTTTATCAAATTTAACGCAGCTTTATAATGTAGTTTTATCATTCAAACTGATTCGAAATATTAAATTTAAACAGAAATGTTAAATTTACGCAGAATTTATATCGTAATATCAATGTAATTATGTACAAGTAATTGCACTTAAAATATAACAATTACAATCGACATACTAGTATAACGTTGCTTATATAACCTTAAAACCCACTTTTCTAAGAAAATGATCAAAAATAATGTTTCGTACGTTATTTATCCTGGCAACACAGCACAGTCTGCTGATCAAATAGCTTGTATAATTATACCCCCCCCCCCCCCTGTGACACTAACTTTTAATGGATTACTGAAATTAAAATATTCTGCGTAGCAAAAAGTGGTATAAATAAAATAAAATGAATCGGGCTTTAGGCCACCTTTGTGCACACATAGGCTAAACTGGGCCAGAAGAACCTCCTGAGGATGGTGAAATGAGATGACACTGTCCTTTAGGCACAGGATTCCAAATTCGAGCCCTGGCGGTCTGAGGTCGAGCACGCTACCTCTCGGTCACGGAGGCTCCCCACAATACTGACTTTCACACGTGGATGGGGAAGAAACATTTTTGTTTCTTTCAAACCGCCGAGACCGGGAACCGAACCCCGATCTCTGGCGTGAAAGGCAGCGGTGCTAACCACTACCCTAGGGCCCCCGCCCCGTGGTATAAATGGTAAGATGTCTCTTTTTACATGTGCGAATTTCGTATATTTTGAACTTGAAAACAACTTTATTATTCTCCATATAGGCCTACTAGTAATATGCACATGTGCGTATAATTCTATGTTTTTTTAAGAGATACAGGTCGTTTGTTTCTCAGTCACTTTATATTACATGTTTGAGTTAAATAGTGCGTTCACTAGCTAGGCTATATGAATTTAAAAATATAAATAAATTGAATATATTAATCATGTTAATGAGATCTGTGAAAACAATACAATGCGATGGTTTAAATAATACTCTCAGTGGCACTTCACATAAATATCAATGAAATCCATGTAACACACACGAGTTGTTGAGCCGATGCTGGTTTAACGCTGAGTCAACGTCTACGACGTTGACCCAGCGTTTAATCAGAATAGGCTCGACGACTGGGTCTTGCTGGGTTGTTAGTTGGGCGATCAGGAGCGATTCATTTTATCACCCAAACTCTCACACTGCATTCACGTCTTCATATCGGATAGCAGCCACCACCCCTTCCTTCTGCAATTATCCCAACAATACCCGGGCCGCCATTTAGGTACGGGGCGCCCAACCAAGCTGAAAATGCACCGGCTCCAATTTCCCCGCAAATGGCAGGTGCCATTGTCAGCAATTTGGGCCGAGTGAAAAATCTAATTGATACCTTAAGATTGCAGGAGGTCGGCACTCCGAATACTCCACCTCTTTTGCCAGTCGCCCGGGAGAGCTCTGATAGCGCCGACCCTCCCGAGCGATCGCCGCCGCCATTGTCAGGTGTGAACATTGCGAACCGACGGAAGAGATCACAGACTCTGCATCGTGGCCATCCCAACAAACTTTATACAATGACCCAATGCCGGTTCAATGTTGGGCCGGCATCTACGACGCCGGCCCAACATTGAACCAGCATTGGTTCGGCGTGTCATGCTTGCTGGGATGCTGGGCGTCCATGACAACACCATTTTAAATTAAGTTTTCGGACCGTCCATCTCACGTGGGCGGGAAAATTCAAACTTTTCACGCCACATTTATTTGCAGAAATTTTAACTGAACATTTGCAATTATATTTTGCTCTTATTTCGTAGCTTGATGTGGTCTTGTTCTCTTCGGTGCACATTAACGTTTTAAATGTTAGGAAATGAAGTCTCTATTGGAAATTTAAAAATTCATGTTAGCTAATAATTTGCTTGAATTTTTATTTAGAGAAAACTTTCCTGGCGAGATTTTGATAATTTTTCCGAAATAATTACTAACCCTAATTTACACTGATTTAAAACTTCGCAAACTAGAGAAAAATAATGAAATGGCGCGCTAGTGATTAAAACTGATATACAGTTGAAACAAATCATGTAGATCATGGGAGAATAAATCTCGGTGCAGAAAAATCATTCCAGTGAGCACGGACATCAAGTAGTGTTGGTTGATTGTTGGTACACCGTCTGCGACGTTATCCTAACATTCAACCAACATCGCTTTAATGTCCGGTTTGCTGATGCCACTCGGGTCATTATAATTGGGCGCTGGAGAATCTCAGTGCATGTGGTATCATTGAGATAGACTGTCAACTGATAAAACAGGTCACTGATAAAGATGTAGAAGAGCAATGGGGGAAGCACAGAGCCTTGGGGCACGCTGTCACTTTTTTCCAGAATTCTGAGACATCATATCGCAGTCTGTTATTATGAGTTACATCAAGGAAAATTGAATCATGGGCGCATAGGGCCGACACTTGTAGTGTCTTAGGATGGATATTTAGCTCGATTGGTAATGCTCAGGCATCACGATGCCAGGGTCGGTGGTTCTATCCACGGGCTGGGCAGTTTCAACACTGTTACACTTCAAACAGAATATATTTGTTGAACGATATAAATATATTGGTCAGCTAAATTAAATAATTTAAATTTTCACCCTCTTGAAGTCGTATCTCGCTACCGCGAAAATTACTCATTATTTGTTTAATTTGAGAGCAAACATTTGCAAATCTTGATGTAGTCCACTGTGCATGAACAGCGGGTCAAATCTGTACCCAGAAGCCACCACGTTGATTACATAGATAGAACCAACTAGGGTACAGTTAAAACCATAAACAGACATCGAGTGGCCTATAAATTTAATTTCCCAAAAGAGTGATTTCATCTGTTAATAAAAAAAATTCAAAACGACTATAGTCATGCTTAGGTCAAAGGAGTAGTCCACTGTATACGGACAGCGGGGCAAATCTGTACCCAGAAAGCACCACACTGATTACAGAGAGCCAGCTGGTATACAACTAAAATCACAAGCATACATATTATAGTTGTCTATAGCTTTAACACTCAGAGCATGGTTAGATCTATTTGATGGAGTTACGATGTAACGTACGGCGTCCACAAAAGAGGTGTCTGGACATCTAGGCAGTATATACAACTTTGGAATTGGTGTAAATTGATTCTGTTACAGCCACAATACTTACGAATGATTATATTGTTGTTACAATTCTCGTATTTTTTATTATTTTTTTTTAATACAGAAAAACATAAGTAGGCCTATTCCTAATCATGAAAATGTCACTCTACTGATGAAAAATTCAAATAATTTTTCATCAATATATATATATATCATTTACCGATACTTATAAAGGAAAAACGGATTGTCCATTAATAATTTACTACATACATTGTTCGCCATAATTGGTCAAAATGGCTATGTTATGTGAATTATTAAAGCTGTCCTGTAGCCAACTGGCCCACCAATGACCTACCAGACAGGTCAAATCATGTTTTGACAGCAATATTATGTACATAGTTCAGATGAGGAGTCAGAAATGGAAGTACTACTTTATTACCTTGAATTTTTTTATCGTGAAATAATAAGCATAAATTAGTTCATTGAAAACAACTCTAAGATGGCAGCCAGTGGTCATATTATCGAAAAAGGCAAACTGTTAGATCATTAAGGATCATTATCATTTTATTCAACATGCGGCATGGATGTAATTTGGGCCACTGACACGAAATTTTAAAATGGCTGCTGGTAGCCCTATATAAATTAGAATTATAAACCTTCTGGTGATTCATCGCAGGATAATTATTATAATCTAAAAAATGTGTTTCAGGCTCTGTGACCCTAATTTCATCCATTAAGACTAATTGGACAAGGTCTAATAGAAGACAGAGATAAATGCTCAAACATTCAAAATGGCTCTTATTCTTTGTAGATGACAAGATTGACAGATTCTGTGACCACACATTGACATAACCGAGGAATTTGACCTCGGGCTGCTCAATGACTACGCCTTAATGTCTGCAACAGTGCAAGTCAACATATACAAAGGACTTATCATTGCTGGAGATGATCTTGTCCTTGCCTAACATTTCTTTATAATTACCATGATTAAAATATTGAAATTATATTATTACACCTATTACATTAAATCGCTTAGGAAACATTAACATTAAAATAAATTTAAACATTTTTCTGGCAATCCACAACTTTTAACACCAGTGAAGGTACAACGCGTGAATGAAATCATGTTTCTTTTGCGAAACTTATTGGACTATACTCAAAATACAAGCAGAATTTTTTCATTCCAGCCACATTGTTATTTTCCTATTTTACGTGTAGACTGTTGTAAGAAAATGTTTCCTTCAAATACTAAATACTACTTGCCCAATATAACAGATGATTACCCGACATTACTGATGACCACCCGACATTGCAGCTAATTAATTATACATGACGCTATTACAATACATAGTGCACGTCGCAGAGATCGTTCTCATGTCTTATTCTACACTGACTTTGGAGTCATATTCACTTTGGATTGCATTGATAACTTGTGGACGTTGGCCAATAAATGTGTTGCATCTCCTATTCCATAGATTGAGGGGTCAATGAGTGTGTTATTATGAAACCCTACTGTGTCCTCTCTCCTGTGAGTGACTGTTGATGACACAGGGTCGCACTAGGGCAATGTAGGGCGTACTCTCTGTCCATCACCAAATCATTAGGTCTATTCAGGTCAACAGTAAATGTTGGAAGTCTTCGTCTTTGTTGCTCAGCAAAGCTAAAAGGCAGTAACTGCTGAATTGGAAAGTAAGCAGTTACTGTCTTTTGGCTTTGCACGCCAGTGTGTGGTGTTTGCAAGGTATGAAAAGAGAGCAAGACATTCCGGTCAAGGTGACACGCGTATCGCATGGCAGAAGCTCTGGTGACTTTTCACCAAGAAGTAAGAAACCTGCAGGCCTACCCTGCATCCCTTTGTGGTCGATGTGGTTTTGACCTGCAGTTGTATTTAGTTTCTTGTGCACCCAGATGACCAAGGCGCAGATGCCCCAGCAGTATGCATCATTTAAATGATGATAATAGAATAATGATAATAGAAATATGATAATAGAAATATGGTTTACCACCAGAGTTGTCTAATTTGATCATGTTTCACAACAATGTGAAATTATTTTTTTCCATTCTGCTATGCCAATAATATATTAGAAAATCTATCTTTACTGCAAATTATTGTAAAAATGCCCCATATATAGGGCCTAAGTATAACTAGATGTAAGTGTTTACCATGTAAACACTCAAAAAGGCTCCCCCTCGCACTTTTCAAATAAGAGTTATACATTAATTATAATTTTACCAGATAATCAATTTGTACATGTAATTATCAAGTAATATTATGAGGCAGAGACTAGCAGCTTTAGGGTGACAAGATGCTATTTTGACCCCAAACGATTAAAGATGGCCGAAATGACCCGGATATTTCTCCGAACTTTCTGAAAAATTGATGCAGGATATGGATTAATACTACATATACTATGCAGTATTTTGAATATTGAGTAAATCGGATAAGCGGCTTTCAAGTTATCAGGGTGACAAGGTCCTAAATTGACGAAAAAAAAAGATTTAAGATGGCCGCCATGACCCGGATATTCTTCCAAACTTTCTGAAAAATTGATGCAGGGTCTTTGCACTTTTAAAAGAAACTTAAAAAAAAAAAAAAAATTAATTGTAGATTTGAAAATGAACTATTAAATTTGAATTTTACAAAGAAAGAGATAAGGTTATGTAATAAAAAGCTGAAGAATAATAAACCATCTGGTTGTGATCAAGTTATAAATAAATTTTTAAAGAATTCTGCAGATATTATGATGCCCATATTTTTGAAGTTTTTAATTTGATACTTAAAACAGGTATTTTTCCAGAAAAGTGGACAACAGGTATAATAATACCAATATATAAGAAAAAAGGTGATAAAGAAAACCCAGATAATTACAGAGGCATTACACTATTGTCTTGCCTCGGTAACATTAGTTATCAATCGCAGAGTGTCAACGTATTTAGAAGAATATGACTTAATTGGTGAAGAACAAGCTGGATTTAGATCTGGCTATATCACTTTGGATCATATTTTTTCATGAAAATGTATTATTCATATTTATTTGTCTAACAACAAAAGATTATTCACAGCCTTTATTGACTATCGTAAAGCTTTTGATAATATTTGGAGTGATTTATGGGGGGAACTTCTTCAGCATAATATTAATGATAACATGTTGATGTCATTTTTACTTGTATAGTCAGGTCAAATTTTGTGTAAAAATAGGTATAGGTAGTCAAACATCTTTTTTTTATGTAATGTTGGTGTTAGACGGGGTGAGAATTTGTCTCCATTATTGTTTTCCACTTTTCTCAATGATTATGTCGGAATTTATTTCACATGCTTATCAGGGATTAGATGTAATTAAAGATTGTACAAGTCAAATGTTAAGTGATGATGACATTGAAGTATATCTCAAACTGTATATATTGTTAAATGCAGATGACACTATAATAATGGCTGAAACTAAATGTGAGTTGCAAGCAGTATTGAACGCTGCACATCATATTGTACTCTGTGGAAGTTGGCAATTGATACTCAAAAAACAAAAGTGATAATTTTTTCTAGAGGTAAAAGTCGAAATATTCCAAAATTCAATTATAACGGTTTGCCATTAGAAGTGGTTACTGATTATAGATATTTGGGTATTGATTTTAACTATAATGGGAAATTTAACAAATGCAAGAAACATTTTTTCGAACAGGCACAAAAAGCTATGTACAGTCTTTAAAAAAAAGTAAAAACATCCTATTGATGTTCAATTACTCTTGTTTGATTATATGATAGCACCAATTTTGCTTTATGGATCAGGAGTATGGCGTTGTGAAAATAATGATATCGTTGAAAAACTTAATTTAAAATTTTGCCGTATGCTCCTGGGAGTAAATAGCAAGACTTCAAAATGCATGGTGTATGGTGAATTAGGTAGAACCCCTTTACAAGCTAGTATTGATCAAAATGTATTAAATCTTTGGGCAAAAATAGTTAATGCAGTTAATGCAAACAATTTAGTAAAATTATTTATCATGTCATGTTTAAGCTTAAAGGGACCCCTTGGGATGAGACATTTTCAATGTTGTCAATTTTGAAAATTTAATTTATATGAAGCTATATAGCCTACTGATCTTATCTAAAAATACGAAAAAGTCAAAAAACTATTTTAAAGCACCGAAAAAGAGTGAAATAGTTGTATTTCCAGGTCGTATATTGCCATGTAAACAAAACAAGTCAGGGATATTCAGCACTTTACATCACATATTCCCACGCATCAGACGGTAAGATCAAACCAGTCGCGGCTAATTGGTGTCTCATAGTCAGGACACAGGAGGACACACCTGCAGCACTGATTGTCTACCCAACGCTGGGCCGATGCCATCAGCATGTGGCCCAATGCTGTGAGAACATTCAATCGTCCTTCAGGTATACAAATAGTTTGTTTGGGTTACTTCTGGATTCATAAAAATGTTGATTAAAAATATTTGTAAAAATATGAAAATTCATGTCATCCCAAGGGGCTGCTTTAACAAAACGGGTCTGATAAAATGGATTTTGATGTTCAAAATTGTTTGAACAATTGTAACTTGTATAATCATTGGATTACACAGTGTGTACAGAATATAAATCAGTTTAAAAACATCGTCAAGGAAGGTATACACACTAAATATAAGGATATGTGGTCATCAGATGTTTTTAATAATAGTGTTATAATTATAGGATGTTTAAAAAATCTGAAAATGGAAACATATTAGTTTAAATTGCCAGTGTCATTGAGAATTTCTTTAACTAAGTTTAGAGTTTCGAATCATAAATTACCTATAGAGAGAGGCAGATAGACCAAACTATGCCTGATGAACCTAATAGAGCAAACTAAGCCTGGTGAACCTAATAGACCAAATCTAAGCCTGGTGAACCTAATAGACCAAAACTAAGGCTGATGAAAATAATAGACCAAACTAAGGGTGGTGATCCTAATAGACCAAATCTAAGCCTGGTGAACCTAATAGACCAAAACTAAGGCTGATGAAAATAATAGCCCAAACTAAGTCTGGTGAACCTAATAGACCAAACCAAGCCTGGTGAACCTAATAGACCAAAACTAAGCCTGGTGAACCTAATAGACCAAAACTAAGGCTGGTGAACCTAATAGAGCAAACTAAGCCTGGTAAACATAAAAGATCAAACTAAGGCCGGTGAGCCTAAAAACCAAACGACGGCTGGTGTATAGATCTAATAGACTAAAGAAGCCTGATGAACCTAAGAGACCATTGAGCGAAGCCTGGTGAGTAGTAGACTAGTAGTAGTTGCGAGTGTTTTCTTCCACTCACCCAATAAGGGGTTCTGGGCATGCCTGGGGGATTTACCCCCAGGCATGCCCAGACGTCCAGAGACTCGTTTTTTTGCTCAAAAGCGGCTCCGCTATCCTCGGGTCGGATAGTCGCCAGAGAAACAACACAGCTAAGGGTAATTCCATTCATTCCGCATAAGATAATGTGTAACACTTTATCAGTTTATTGCAAACGAAGCATGTTGAACCCAATAGACTAAACGAAGCCTGATTAACATAATAGACCAAACGAAGTCTGGTGAACCTAATAGACCAAACGAAGCCTGTTGAACTTAATAAGCCAAAAGAAATCTGGTGAACCTAAGACACCAAACAAAGCCTGGTGAGCCTGATAGTGTTAATAGACCAAACGAAGTCTGGTGAACCTAATAGACCAAACGAAACCTGTAGAACTTAATAAGCCAAAGGAAATCTGGTGAACCTAAGACACCAAACGAAGCCTGGTGGGCCTGATAGTCTTAATAGACCAAACGAAGCCTGGTGAACCTAATAGACCAAACGAAGCCTGGTGAACCTAATAGACCAAACGAAGCCTGGTGAGCCTAATAGACCAAAAGAAGCCTGGTGAACCTAATAGACTAAACGAAGCCTGGTGAGCCTAATAGACCAAACGAAGCCTGGTGAACCTAATAGACCAAACGAAGCCTGGTGAGCCTGATAGACCGAAACTAAGCCTGGTGAGCCTAATAGAGCAAACTAAGCCTGGTGAACCTAATAGACCAAACGAAGCGTGGTGAACCTAAGAGACCAAAACGAAGCCTGGTAAATCTAATAGACCAAACTTAGCCTGGCGAACCTAGTAGACCATCCTGGTTAACCTGATAGTCTTGATAGACCAAACTAAGCCTGGTGAACCTAATAGACCAAACGAAACCTGGTGAACCTAATAGACCAAACTGAGCCTGGTGAACCTATAATATCCCAAACGAAGCCTGGTGAACCTGATAGTCTTGATAGACCAAACTAAGCCTAGTGAACCTAATAGACAAAACTAAGCCTGGTGAACCTAATAAACCAAACTAAGCCTGGTGAACCTAATAGACCAAACAAAGCCTGGTGAACCTAATAGACCAAACGAAACATGGTGAACCTGATAGTCTTAATTGACCAAACGGTGAAAGCCTGGTGAGTTACTAGTATTACGTTAAGTATTGAGTGTTGTTATTTTTGGTTAACTGCAACATCGTTTGATTAGGAACGCACCATTACATATATAAAGGGGGGTTGGGTTGTGTTGATGGCATTTTTTTCACTTCCGCCAAAAAGCTCTTTTTTCTTTTGGCAATTCTATACATTACAACTTGCTGGTTTATTCTGATCAACATATTTTCATCAATTCCGTCAACAAACTTTTTTTCTGCCCACATTTTCAACAATTTTTTTCTGAGTTTTGTGGCGTTAATTTTTTTTCATATTTCTTCTTGCCCCTCCCCCTCTCCCAAAATATCTAATGGTGCGTCCCTGAGCATTTCGAAATAAGACTTTCTGTATTTTTAGCGTGAATTGTTGACAGTTTCAAAAATATATCGGACAAAAACAATAGGGGTATTTTAGACACTCGATGTAAAGATGTTTTTATTTCGAATCGATATATAAACTGCTAATTATAGGCTATGTGGTGTCTTTTTTAAACAAAGCAATCTCCATTGTTATATTGGGGCTCTTAAATTATAACCAGATTAACATTTTAATACCTGGTAGTATTGTTATCGTCAAGCTGAACAGATAACATTTCGCTGATTGATATATGTAGGTGTGAACCACAGTTACAGGCACCTGAAATATGTACACATCTGCGTCAGTGAGCAAAAGTGTGCTCAGCCAGAGAAACGGATCCCTGCTAATTTAAAACCAAAATGATAATTCAATCAATATCACAACAAGACTATCATTGTGAGATTCAACTCACTATCACCTAAGTTTAAAAATAACATCGATTGCGTTTGTCTGACTGGGCACATTATTGCACACTGACACATTTCGGGCTTGCCATATATCACCTGATCACGTGTGGCCCAATTTAGTCTGTATGTGCACAAAAGTGGCCTGAAGCCCGATTCATTTTTATATATCATGTACAAGTTGGGCAGCAGGGAAGTTGCAATCATGCTGTGATGGAAATATAAAATTATTTATATATTATCACCAATCTGCGAGAGTGTAGGCCCTATTAAATTTTGTATTATTCAAACTTCTAACAATGCGAAATTATATTTTATAGATCTTATTCGGTTTTAATAAAAAATGTAATATAATTTGAATGATATTTAACTGCCCATACATGTAGGCCTACTTCTGTACTTGTTACACATCATTTTGTTCAGTTATTTTCAAACGTAAATGCTTGTCGACACCTTCACTTTCTGATGGCTGTTGAAATAGTGTAGCTGCATACAAAGATAAGTGATTGTGACAGGCAGGTGACAAAAATGCCCAGGGCCAAACAGAACTGCAATAGTGGCGAGTTTCACTCACAGTTAATTTAATTCAGGGATACATTCTTTTGCTAAACATCATAGAGGATATAGGTTTGGTCACTCCACCTAAGAATAGGACAAGTTATATAATTATCATTATTTGAAGAACGATGTTAGTAGCCCATAGTGTGAAATTTTATCTTGGATATTTCGTCTATTTTTGTTTAGAGCCAATACCTGCACGAGAGCTACTTCGAAGGTTTTGTAGCCAAATTGTAAGCCTATGTCGTGCTAATTGGCTGCTCGCTCTACAAATCACTTTCTAAAGTATCTACGATACTTTATTTTACCCTGACAAACGACTGCAAGTCTGAGATAGTTAGGGTTGTGACAAGATGAAGAAGAGTCGCACTGACCACCATGGGGTCAGCTGACAATCACGGGGTGACAGTAGGGGGGCTACAAGGGTAGATAGATTACCCGTCTTGTACATATCCCTTTTCTTCTCGGGCTGTCGGGTCACGTGTGCCTGCTGGCATCTATGGTCGTCTGGGGGTAGTGAGCGCCGGCCATAGAGCACATCCATCATGGATGACCTGCCGCATGGTGGACGTCTTCTGGTGATCTCACACTGCGTCGGCAAGACGGAAGAAAGAACAGGCGCCTGCTGGGTCAGCGCATGCGCGTGTCCACGCGGGGGGCAACACCGACCAATCACAATAGTAATAACAGATACGCCGTCACCCGTGACGACCTGTGACCCGACATCTGGACCTTCCGCGCAAAGTTCGCGCCCTTTCTTTGGAAAACGTTTGAACCCACAGTTGCAGAAGCTTATGAGAATAACACCGACACGCGGCAGTTCTACTGCGCGGTGTTTCACCAAGTTACTTAATGGTGACCTCACCACGTGGCAGGGTTAAAAGCTGTGTTGTCAGGTCAGACTGGCTACATGCCTTCACTCTATGGCGGATATGTCTGGTGTGACACCTCCAGGTCAACATGGCCTTCATCATGGTGACATGGAGCAAGGCATCCACGTGTCTCTGACAACGAGAACATGTACTCAACAAAAAACATGTCTTCACTCCACTTAACACAATCCATGTCATACAAGATGGAATTTGCTGATAAGCCCCGATGAAAGTGCAACCAACCATAACAAATATGTCAACAAGTATCCATTCTATTTGTGAATTCCATAGGCCTATCTGATTATTTCAATTTAAGATAAATTGATACTAGAAATTATTGTCTAGAAAGGAATTAAAATAAGGAGCAGTTATTGGCTGTAGGCTGCGTTTACCAAGTCTTGCGCAAAAATGAAGCATTAGTCCCTGCATAATAGTATTGCCTTTAGTATCACACCTAGTATATACCTAATATGATAGTTATTTCCACTTATTATTTTCGGTTCTTTTTCAATATTTTCAATATATAAATATACTCGCATAGGCCTAATATGGCTGTAATTTAAATAACCGAGATTAAATAACCGAGATTGAAGTTATCAAGAGCTCTTCTAAACATTACTTCTAATCATTGTAGGCCTAATGTCCATTTGGCCGTTTGCTAGAAAAATAATTAAAACAAACCAGATATTTTACCTTTATTTACTCAGACCTAATTTTGTATTATGATGTTTTCCAAAACCCTTAACCTATATACTGGACACAAGTGTTTCTGTTATTTATGAGCGGGTCTATTCACTTGGATGTACCAAATTCATGTATGTTTTCAAAGACGTTTCACTAGCCATGTCCTTTCCGTGACGACTATAATTATGTTTTCTTTGAAAGCGGCTGATACGAGCTGTTATTATAGCCAGAGGTGAGTTAATGAGCATCTAGGTGTATAGTCAAGTGCTGCGAATATATCACCACATGATTATACTAGGAGACTTCAACCACAATAATTGGCCCCTGTGGTGGTGAGTTTTCATTTTCATCCACAGTTGTGCGGCGCTATATATAAAAATAGTTTTAAAAATGGTCAGAAAACACTAGTTTTTTGCCCACATCTAGTCGAGTGGTTCGAAGATATGATCATATAATGATACTCACCTACTTAAAGCTCTAGAAATATTCCCTGTGGTAATGATTTTTAAAAATGATAAAAACAGAGGCACCAGAGGTCTTTTCTACAAGGTTTTGTGTATCATGATTAGGGCGTGATCTCGCATCAGCCCCTCGATACGCGCTCATCCTGGAATTTTAATTTAAACGCTGAAATGTCTTTGTTAAGATTACCGGCGACTTTATTTTTTTCCAAAAACTTTATATTTGACCGCAGTCTTACCAAAGAGTTTGGAACAATGACACTACTTTATTACCAGAATATATTCAAATTGTATTTGAATACGATAATGCGTCAAATGGTTGAGATATGGAATTACCATGCAGGCGTTGGTCATTTCTTAATTTTAAATTGTAATGTTTTTTGACAACATTGGGTAGACGATTCCAAGTCCAAAATAATCATGTCATTTACTATTTTGTCTCATTTGAATTCTGTCCTGAAGTAGAAAAAAAATATGACTGTTTTATATATTTTATATACACATATAAATAAAAATAATATTTCTTAGTGCGTCCACCAGTAAGTTAATCTGCCGTGCAAAGCTAAAAGGCAGTATCTGCTTACTTTACAAGTAAGCAGATACTGCCTTTTGGTTTTGCAGAGCAGAAATGGTCGCCATGAAAATAGCGACCCAGTTGTCTTTGATGTAATTAAATATGCTTATAGATGGATACATATTCCAGTTCTAGAAAGAAGTATAGAAGAATATTTTATTGAGATGAACAAAAGTAAATTATAGAGTGATGTATGGCATTTCAAGTAATTTAATACATAAAACATAGGTCTAATAACAACTTGCCGCTTAAAATTTCACTGAAAATAAGGAGTTCTTTAAAACGAGGTGTTTGTCATAATTATGAAAAATTTCCTACTCTCATATACCATAAACGGAATGCATGAATAATATCCCTTTGGCGAAGAGAAATAACTTGTAGTGTTTTAAATTTCCCTTAATCGTATAACAATGTCTACCTTTCACATGTCTCTAAAATTAATACAAATATGTTTTCTCAATTGAAATGAAATTGAATAGAATACGAAGGTGATGAAGCTGTCAATTTGTTTTCATTATTTTATGTTCGTGACTAGTCTACTCGATAAACCAAAATAAACTTTATTGTATGGTTAATTATCCTCAGATTAGACTGGTATATACCAACAATGACGGTTACCTCACCTTAATTTTTATATATATATATAAAAAATATATAGGCCTAGTTCAGTGATTCAAAATTGGAATATCATATATTTTAGTGAGTGTAGTTTATGGGTGTGGTGTCCCAGTAACTCGAGATGCGATCCACTGTTGACTGTATGTTGGGCCAACGTCTGACTGAGTTGGCCCTGAAATAAATCAACGCAGGGCCAGCAATCTAATCGTGTTGCTCTAGAAGGGGGTGTAGTTGATGTGTCGGCCCCGGAGCCGGGGGATGAATAATGTAATGACTGGGTGGCTCGGGTACCCCCTGAATAGCCGCCTGCCAGCCCCCGCTGTGGGGCTGTCACAGCCGGCCCGGGGGTCAGCCCACACTGATTGATGCCCCCGATGACGCTCTACAATACCTCCCTGCCCCGGGTGACCAATGGGGCAGATTCGGCCCCGGACAGAGACGGACGGCCATTCAGGCAAATGTGTCACGGAACATACAATTTACGGGGCCACAAATGACAGACCCCTCGCAGACGGCACTTCTCTCTGGTTTCTGCGGGCGCCGCGCAAAACCAAAGGGCAGTAACTGCTCACTTTTCAAGTAGGCAGTTACTGCCCTTTGGCTTTGCAGGAGGTGGCGACACTGTCCGGGTGATTGGAGGGGTCGCACCCCTGCCGTAATCCCCACAGCTAAACCGGCAAATAACGAGGCTACTATCGAAATCAAATTGAATTTCTGTTTGTGAGGAAATCAAATGGGATGTACTGATTGCATTGCGACTGAATACAAATGGACGACAATTCGGGCCTCGCCTTGTGATTGTGACTGGGGGAAGAAGGGCACAATATGGCGTGTGGGAAGACCATTGAATACCCTTCCCGGCGAGATGCATTTAATCACTATCTCGTTCAGGTCGCCACATGGGTGTCTCTCAACAATCGGATTGTTACCAGATGACAAATGGTATACTAGTATATATATCTCGGACAGATGTATAATAAATTACACAACGAAGGCGAAAAATTAACAAAGTGTATTTAATGAATTCACTACTGTTATCTTCACAATTCTTTACAGCATGATATCGGTGAAAACTAGCTATATAGAGAAATAATAGTGTCGAAGATGGTTGTACAATCTAAAATAAAAAAAGGATTCCCTATGATAAGAAAAAGCAAATTCAGAGTAGAACAAAATGTTGAAAAGCATGTGTCAATTGTGGTGACACAAAATGTATAAAATACAAATAATACTGACGCAGGGAATCAACATTTAGAGCTTGTGGCAAATGCATATATAGAACTAGACAGTCAGTCAGTCAGCCTCTGCAAAGCCGTTAATAGTGATCGTAATCTGGGGCCTGTATCCTGATCGTAATCCAGATCATATCCAAAATCAAATGTAATGGATATAGTAGACTATATTAGACTATAGTAGTAGTGCTGCATCCATTCATGAAGTGGGTAGTCATCAATATGGCGTCATATATTCAACTTATTTCATTCATTCATTCATAAAGGTGGGTGGGTATGGCAAAATTACACAACAGTTGTGAGACTATGACGTCATAAAGTAGTCTTCCATACAGGTAAGTCTAATGTACTTTACCACCATTCCATGCTCTCTGGATCGTAATCCGGATCTTGCATCCGGATAAGACCCAAAATGTAATCAATTTTAATTGGCCCGAAACACACCTCTGGTAAGAGTCTCGTGTAAGTCTGTTCTTTTCGTTCGAAGTAATCCGACGGACAGACAGACAGACTAACAAACAAACAAACCAACAAGAAGACAAGAAACACATAACCTTCCTGGCGCAAATAATACAATTATTACAATTTGAATTTTCAGGGTTCACCTTTCAATGATGTTGAACAAAAAACAAAATTTTGAAAAAATGACCCTATATGCAGCACCCTCGAAATGTTTGCTAATCTCATAATAAGGTGTTCAATTGGTGTTGCCATGCCAACAGGTCATCATGGTAAAATCAGATAAAATCATACACACAGTTTTGAAGCTAAAAAACGTGGGGATTTCCACAACATAGTCCAGTAGTCACTTTTGCCGAAAAGCTCAATGTTTTAAAATTTCCGTCCTCATATAGACTACAGCTTGCGAGCATTGTTAGCTTTGCTGACATTGCGCCAACTCAGGGGGTAAATTTTATAAGTTAGTTTGCATAATGTAACCTAATTAGCATAATTAGCCACTGTGATAATACAATTTTTTAACCAGTAGGCTTAGAAGCATGTGCAGTACCACTTTTTGAATAACTTTTTGAATAACTTTTTGAATTAATTTTTTATCTAATTTTCACTATTAGAGGTCAAGGTCAACTGATAAAGGGCCAAATTGTTGCTAACTTTGTTAAAGCGGCTTTTTGGGATGACAACAATTTTGGTTTTAATTTTTTAATGAAGCAGTGTATCCCACAGATTATGATTTTTTTTTTTTTCTGATCAATTTTTTCAGATTATTTTTTAAACAACATTTCTATGTATCCGCTGAAAACCCAAACAAACTTTTTGTATACCTAAACACCTGCTAAAGGACGTTTGAATGTTCCTACAGCAGTGGGCCACATGTTGATGCCGTCGGCCCAGCGTTGAGCAGACAATCGGTGCTGTAGGGGAACCCCCCAGATCATCACGTTTCCAGACCAATTAAGGGCGACCACTATTGATGTAAGCATGTGGTTACTTTGATCATGCTTTGATCATGTATCTGTGGTCTGATGTGCTGTATGATGCAAACAAACTTGTTTATATGACAGTATACGTCTTGGAAATAGAGCTAGTTTCGTCTTTTTTCGGTGCATTAATATTTTTTTTTTTACATTTTTGCCTTTTATTTAAGATTAGTCAATTAGGCTTGACTTGAAAATTCGATTACATAATGTATTAAATAAAAAAAACTTAAAGGCATTTTTCGGCAGATTCGCATTTGACCGCAATATGGGGTCAAATGTCACAAAGATCAATACAAATTTCAATTTCGTTATTTAGTCATATTTCTACTTAAATTTCCAGAAATGTAATGCTGATTTCAAATATATACATTAATTGCCAAAAATTATAAAATAACACATAGCGATGCCCATTGTTTGTCGGTAAAATACAAATGAGAATGGTCATTCAAACCTACCTTTTTAAATATATAACTTCCTGCATTTAGCCCGCCTTTTAATTTTAATTAAAAAAGGTAGGCGATTGCAATTGAAGCTCGGCGTGCGTCGGCGTCGGCGTTAACATTTACTTGTGGGCGCGAAAACTTTAAAAGTTTTTCATGTATCCTTCCCAAATTTGTTATGCATGTTACTAATGACCAGTTCTCGGACAAGTTCAATAAGGGCTGAAAAAAAATCCAAATGGCCGATTTATTGCGATTTTTCGCATTTTACGCCAATAATTTCACCTTGTGGGCGCGATAACTTAAAAGTTTTTCATGTATCCTCATTTGTTCTGCATGTTACTAATAAGCAGTTCTCAGACAAGTTCAATAATGACCGAAAAAAATTCAAAGTGGCCGATTTAGTGAGATTTTTCGCATTTTACGTCAATAATTTGACTTTGTGGGCGCGATAACTTGAAAAGTTTTTCATGTATCCTCTTCAAATTTGTTATGCATGTTACTACAAAGCAGTTCTCGGAAAAATTCAATAATGGTTGAAAAAAATTCAAAATGGCCAATTTATTGCGATTTTTGGCATTTCACATCAATAATTTGACTTTGTGGGCACAATAACTTTAATTTCAATAATGGCTATTGTTGAGTGTGCTCTTGTTTTTTAAATAAAACAGGCCTTTTGTTTATTGGTTCTGCACAGTTAGGGTACAGAGCTGAAAAATACCTTTATAGTGCTGAAGGGCGATGGAGATGCGTTAATAAAGAGCAACGGGGAGGCATTAAATGGCGACGATGAGAAGGTGTTAGGGCTATGTCGGATGGAGAGGCAATAAAGTTGACGAAAAAGTGCTAAAAGGTGTTAAAGGGCAATGGAGAGGCGTTAAGAAGCAATTGCGAGGAGTTTAATGGCGACGGGGAGGCTTTGAAGAACGACGGCCCATTAAACATGACATGATCAGGCCAATACCGCTACTACCAACAGTAACGACACTATCAAGCCAGTATTAGGCCTTTACTGCCCCAATACGGGGCCAATACAGAAAAAAATATATTTTGTATTGGCCCAATACTAATTTAGGAGAATACTGGGCCAATAAAGTGTATTGAAGAGTGACGGCGACGTCGCCTTAAAGGGTGATAGAGAGGCATTAAAGAGAAAAAGAAAATATTAAAGGGTGTTAAAAGGTGACGGAGAGTCGGTAAAGGGCGATGGAGGCACTACTGGGCGATGTGGAGGCAATTGGGACAAGGTTGATGCTTGTGCAAAATATGGAGTGGGTCCATCAATGACAAGGTGGTCTGCATAACCATGCCAAATATACACACATAAATGAATGTTCGTATATTGTAATATAATAGACAAACAGCAGTATGTAAATCAAAAGTGCGCGTAGACACACAATCTCTGGTTTTAAAGAAACAGATATTTCTTCCCTTTTCTGCGACTCATAACGATTTGGTATTGTGGAGAGTATTCGTGACAAATAGGGCTCAATTTTCAAATCATGTGTCAGCAGGGCTGGGCAGTGTCATCTGATTCATCTCACCATCCTCATAAGGTTATCATGCTTCATTTTAGCATGTGTATCTACAAAAGCTCATTCATTCATTCATTTATTCATTTATTTATTCATTCTTTCATTCATTTAGTCTATGACATTTTATTTGGACGGCGGCATCCATGCAGATAAGCATACATTATCCCAATGAAATAGCCCTCTGCATTTGAAAGACAGTATTATAATCTCAAAGAGTATGATTCTCTAAGCAATTATTCCACTAAGCAACCTGCCCACTACACTTGTCAGGGATAGCATAGGCAGGAGAGTACAAACTGGTAGATCACATGGAGTAAAATACATAGCCATATTGCCAGACATGTCGAAGCGTGGTGAGGAACAAGAGATCTATTTATAATGACGAGTTACCACTACAAGACTTCAATGTTGATGGAAGTGTGCGGCCTCTACCAATAGGATTACTGTTAACGGAAATGGAAAAGTCACCTGGAAAAGAAAAATCCATGAGTGAGAATCAAAATGCTATTTACAAGTGGACTGGGCTTAATATTGTACTCGATACACAAGCATATACATCCGTATTGACACCATCAGTTACCTACCTACCATCAATGGACCTGCTACATAATTATACACAGTAGTTGTGGTGCAGAATCATTCACATCAGGTCACTGTAACTTTCTAACATATGTGTGTGTTTGTCCCTTCATGTAAAGACAACAGAAATTGTATAGAAACACGCTGATTCATTCATCTGATGTCGCGAAGATGGGTGATTCTCATATTATGATGAAATCCCGCTACACATTGCTATCAGTAAGCCTTTTCAGGATGAGAGCTGTGAGTTGAATCTGTAATTATTGCAGAGGGTGCTACAATATTTTCATCATCAGATATTGCAAAGTTTTAAAAATCGCTCAATAAAGTTGAGAAAAAACACATAAAGATTTCAGCCTAAACAATATTTCAACAAATCTTCCAAAAACTAAATTTAATAACGAGAGGTTGAAACATTTTCTAATTTGACATGTAAAAATGAAGGAAGTTATTGTACAAGCAAATAATAAACGTTTTGTACATATTATACTTTCTACCGAGATTTAGGTATACATAAGAAGTCCTCTAATAACAATATATCACATTTATTGGTCATTGGTAGCGCCAGATGGATCACTGAAATGACAGAATTGGCAATATACGGAAGGACATTAGTTCAAAATGTTACTGCGGCTGAAGCTATAGCTGGACCATCTACCACGGTCGTCAAAGAGGTTGTCCACACAATCAAGGGGAGGAGGTAATCAAACCGTTTGGACAAGTACCAATGTATATATAATTGATGTTGATCTATACAGAAAAAAACGCCCATTTTGTTTCATGCATCGCAAGTAGAAAAGCAAGATTGCAATGTAAGGCTGTTATCATAAATTTGTATTGAAGATTCAGACATCCCGATGCAATGTCTGTATTTAATAGAAGTATTCCTTGTAAAGATGTATCAGAACGTAAGTACATACCCAGTACATAACCTCACAAGAAATATATTGGCACTGGTAAGATAGCACGTGATGCTTGCTGTAGATTCACTTAGAGAGGGGCGTGGCGCAATGGTTAGAGCGTGGCGCTTTGGAATTGCCACTGCCTGTCATGCAGGTTCAATGCCCACTTGAAGCCGGTTTACAGTTATGTTTTCAGTAATGTTTCGTTCTCACCTCTCAACGTTGATTCATATTGTTTCAATGTGTATGTCCCTTTGCAATACACTTTACCCTTATATGCATGCTTCACTTGACTGAGGTGTAAATTAGTACCTGGTAGGACAGAGGTGCAATGAGTACGATAAGTTCAATGTGCCGAATTGGCTGCAGGACTGTATGCTCTCAGTGGAGTTGAAATGGCACACGAATGAACAGGTCCAGTGATCAGAGGGTAAATTGTAGATCGGCTGGTTAAAGTATTCAGATTTGATATCAGATTATAAACCTGCACCTTTTCCTTTTATTGGCTTGCATGTACTCACTGTCAGTCAATTTGGTGGTAAATGATAACTGTAAACCTAAAAAGGACGTATTTTATAACCCAGTCACACATACACGACGCACAGCCCACGTCTTGAGTGACAAAACTTAGAGCAGTGCGTCGTTGTGCGTCCATGAATTTGGTGAGGATATGAGAGGAGCTAGCGAGTTTAAGACGAATATACAGCGTGTTATAAATAAATCAGGTTCATATAACAGCGAATACACAGCGTTGTGATACCTAGTGTAGGGGCATATGTAGCTAAACAGAAATCCGTGGGATTTTTATGTTAATTTATCATGCGATATACCAAAATGTTCAGTAGGAAAATCTGAATCGGAAAAATTCGGTGTTAATTTTTCTTTTCAGTTTTAGTGACACTTTAAGTCACATAGAAAAAAGAGAAAAAACATCATTTTTATATCAGTTTAACCCAAATAATTATATTTCTGCACATCAGATAGGCATGTAACATGTAATCATGGTAACATAGAACATTAAAAATGCTATTACACACAGTGCTCAGAAGACCACTAAAAAACCCAGATATAGTGACACCTTAAGCTTAACTATTTAATAAATAAACACATGATTTTCACACTACTGTGACACCCTTATAGTATTTTTTTTAATGAGATACAAAACAAAATGTTTGGAAGATCAGATGACAATTATTCATGTTATTTTTTTTTCGTTTTAATGACACTTCAAGTCCAATAGAAAAAAATGTATAAAAAATAATTTGTTCACCAACGTAACTTACATAATTATAATTCCATAAGATATAGAACATTAAAGGTAATGTTACATACACTGTTCAGAAGAGCACGCAGAATTAAACAATAATCTTTTTAGATTCAGTGGCGCAATAAGTAAAAAATAATCAAATACATGATTTTCACACAAAATATTATTAGATTTAGTGACACTTTAAGATCAATAATTAAAAAAATAAAAACACATGATTTCCACACCACCCTAAGGCTAACACCCTTAATACTATCTTTTTTAAGTGATATATAAAACACGTTGTTTAAAAGATTGGGTGGCGTTTATTTATTTTAGTCTTAGTGACACTTCAGGTTCAAAGAGTGAGAAATTAAAATACTGTAATTTTTTTTACAGCAACGTACATGTAGTGACATTATTAGTTCTACTTTGTTCACAAAGTAGAACTATGATCTTATGTTAGATACTATACAAGATAATATAACTGAAAGTGTTCGGAAGAGAGTACACATAATCATGACAAATAACTTGTCAGTTAAAATTCACTTTTATTGAGACTTCACGTTCAACAAATATGAAATTAAAAGACAATCATTTCTACATCAAAGTAACACAATAATTACATTTCATAACACAAAAAAAGTGATGGTTGCTATTTTTACTGTCGTTTCTGCATTAAAAAGATGTACATGTATCAGAAATATGAAACAAAATGTTCAGAAGTCCACATTATAATGAAAAAATAGGTGAATTGTTTTCCAGTTTCAAGAAAATACCATTATTTTTATATAAAGGTAACGAAAAATTTACAAAAATGTCACACATAATCATAAAAATGTGTGTCGGTTTTCATTTTGAGTGGCACTTCACACTTAATAAATTAATTAATTAAAACACCAGAGATTCAATTTATTGCACATCATGTAGTCACGCGGTATATTACATCATCTGAGTAAATATAAACAATTATTACTTTTATGGAATGAAAAGTACAACAACTGACCTGGTGACAAGTCACTGTAGTGATTAACAAATTAAAGTTATTAGGTTATATTTTGTCCCTGGTACCTTTGACTAGATATACAATGTAAATAGCTAATAGACAACTACGCTGCTTCTGTCGTATCCGTAGAGTCAATATCGCCAGGGCATTAAGAGTGTAGCAAATTAATGGAGAAAGTTATCACAATTGTCTGTGTCAACATTATTACATATCTCAGTGGACGATGAACCCTGTCCCCTACACGAACATGTGCCACCCGTGCACCTGGTTAAATCGCATCAACACTTTTATTGCTATTATTGCTTTTGGAGACAGTGGAAGGTGTGCGAAATGTGCCTATAGTGACACCATCGACTGCTAGTGTGCTTTCAACATATGGTATTAGAGTGATTCTGGTTGGAGGCAGCTTTTCAGGGGCAGATTCTTTCTTCTTGAACATTTGCAAACGTAGCTTCGTTATATTCTTTTGCCCAGCTGAACTGAACAACTGAACACGTACAATTTTAAAGACCAACATATGAGCTTTTTCCGGTGGATACACAATATTTCCAATCTGGATAAATGCAGCAAGAACATTTGGTCCAGCCTTTTGTATTATTTTCCAACAAGTCATTCCACCTTCACTATATTCTTGGCAATTATTTGAATATTATCCTGTAAAACACGGAAACCAATTAGGCCGTCCACCATGACAGGCTTAAGTATATTGGCTCAAGATAAACATCTCCTCTCTTGTTTCGTGTGCCTGATCGTAGAAAGTCTTTACGTCTCAACAATGGATATTTGTGCAGGGCAAAAATTAAACAATGTCATGATGGTGATTTTACCAGCAGCTTGAAAAAAAACATGTAAGACATGGCAGATTAGGAGTGTATCTTCTTCTTCTTGGTTACTACATAACAGACTCGTATCTATGCCGTTAGATTCAGCACCCTCCATGATAGAAAGACGAATATTTTGGTTTATTTGTGTCAAAAAATTTATGAAAAAGAAGTAATATCAACTTATCTATTCTCTCGGAAATGTTTTCTAATACACTTTCAAATTAGTTCAATATTTCATGTCATAACTACAGCATGACTACTGCTGTAATTCCATCTATCTATCTAATATGATGGCATGATGTATATGGTCATCAATCATCAAAGTTATCTTGGATAAATACTGTCAAGAATTTACATTGTCTTCAGATACAGTCCATTACCACCTTTAATTTTCTTTAATATGGTATGTTACAACATACATGACTGTTGGATGTGAATAAAGTAAAATTAATGGCGCTGGTTGCTGTAAAAATGATTGGATTTTAACTTGTAACTTATTAAATTTAAAGTGTCACTAGAACATAAATGAATACTCGCCAACTGATAAACTATTGGTTTTATATTTCACTTTAAAAATGGATAATCTTAAGGGTGTTACGGTGGTGTGACAATCATGTTTTATTATGTTTTATTTATTGAGCCTCAAATGTCACTAGATCTATAAAGACTAGTTTTTTTTATCATGCGTGCTCTTCTGAACAGTTTGTGTGACATTATTTTAATGTTCTATATTATATTTCATATTTCCCTTGAAAATGGATAGTATTATTTTTAATGTTATATATTTCACTTGAAAATAGTTGGTTTCAAGGGTGTTACGGTGGTATGAAAATCATAAAATCATGTTTTTTTATTTTTTTATTATTGATCTAAGGGGTCTTGTCAAGCTAGAAAAAATCCTAAAATCCGAGAAAAACTCGGATTGGTCAGACGCCACCCACTCACCCCCTATCCAAGTTTTTATTTATTTTTGAAACATAAAACAATAAAAAACACCACAAAAAAACATAAAATTTCAAAAAAAAAGAAAATCCGAGTGGGGACTTGACCCACCCACCCACTTCCGAGTTTTTCTCGGATTTTTTCAACTTGACAAAACCCCTAAATCTAAAAATGTTTTTTTTTACTAATTATGCGTACTCTTCTGAACATTGTGTGTAATATTATCTTAAATGTTCTACATTACATGACAACTTGGTGTGCATCTTACGTTGGTATAAAAGTGATGTTTTCACTTTTTTCCCTGGGACTTTTTTTACATGAATATTCGCCACCCATTCTTACAAATAATCTGTTTTGTATTTCGCTTGAAAAAATATGCAGTATTTAAGGGTGTTATGGTGGTGTGAAAATCATTTGTTTTTATTTTTTACTTATTGAGCCTAAAGTGTCACTTCCGCTAAAAATAATATTTTTTTGTATCTGCGTTCTCTTCTGAACATTGTGTGTAATATTATCTATAATTTGGATTATTACATTGATATCTGATGTGCATCAAATATAATTTTGGCTGTTACGTAAGTATAAAAATGCTGTGTTTCACACCTTTTTCCGTGGGACTGAAAGTGTCACTAAAACTAAAAAGAAAAATTGACACCCTATTTTTTCCGATTCTACGCAATCTTCTGGAAATATTGATGTATGGTGTCATAAATTAACAAGAAAATCCCACGGCATTACACACGCCCCTACACTAACCGCGCTGCAAACGAATGCACAGCGCATCGCCAGCGCGTGGCATAAATAAGTAAGATATCATTAAGCAGTTTAGCACGCCTCATATATGTACGTTACATGTTCGCTGGACAGGTGTTAGGAACACGTTAGACGGGCACTATATGCGCGCTCATTGCCGTCGGTCGTGCGTTAGCACTCGTTACTGGTTCGTGGAGCGCGTTGCACTAACGCTACACATATTTTTGTGTGCCTTGTAATCGTAACAGGAAGTTGGGTATGTTCAAAATATTAAACGCATATGAACGCATAAATGTACACGCCAGAAACATGTAGGGCGCGCTAGAACAACGTCATATCAACGCCGAATACGTTTCCTGTGTATCACATGGCTGCCCGTTGGGGACGCCGGGCAGTCACAGACGAAAACACAGCGAATTTAGCGCGTGTGCATGCTGTACTTGTGCCTAACGTTAGATTGCCGCTGGTCTGATGTTCTCCTGGCGTCTACATTCACACGTGGAAAAACGCTCACATTTTTTAACATGCAGAAAATGTGCGCAGAGGTTGACACACAAAAAAAATGAATAACGTTCATCAGGCGTCTCGTCAAATCCTTAACGAATTCTGACGCACGCCCAGCGAATCACAACGCACTGACCAAAATTCTTCATTTTTTTATGCGCTGGACGTGCGTGATGGTATGTGTGACTGGGCCTTTATCACACATACACGACGCACAGCCTACGTCTTGAGTGACAAAAATTAGAGCAGTGCGTCGTTGTGCGTCCATGAATTTTGTCAGGATATGAGTAACGTTAGAGCTAGCAATTTTAAGACGAATATACAGCGTGTGAAAAATAAATCAGGTGAATAAACCAGCGAATACACAGCGTTGTGCTACCGCGCTCCGAACGAATGCACAGCGCATCGCCAGCGCGTGGCACGAATAAGTCAAAGATCATTCAGCACGCCCCATATATGTTATATGTTCGCTGGACATGCGTTAGGAACACGTTAGATGGGCGCTATATGCGCGCTCGGTGCCGGCATTTTTTGGGTATTTTCTAGCCGTAGGCCTAAGTCTCAGTCATACATATGCGTCAAACGCTTTAGCAAAGTGCTGTTCATTCGCCATTTGCGTTGGAAACACGCTGTGCATTCGCTACCAGCTTGCGACGTTTTTCACAACTCGGACTCAAATTGTTAATTTTTATTTTTGTCATGCGTGAACTGTGCGTCGTTTATGTGTGACTTGGACAAACCTCGAACAACGAAAACACAACGAGTTTAGAGCGTGTGCTCTACTTGTGCCTAGCGTTAGACTGGCGCTGGTCTGACGTTCTTCTAGCGTCTACACTCACACGTGGAAAAACACTCACATTTTTGAACATGCAAAATATGTGCGCAGAGGTTGACGCAATAAATAAATAACGTTCATCAGGCGTTCTCGTCAAATCATCAACGGATTCTGACGCACGCCCAGCGAATCACAACGCACTGACCAAAATTCTGTATTTTTTTGTGCGCTGGACGTGCGTGATGGTATGTATGACTGGGCCTAAGGTTAGCTTAGTGCCACGAAGCTGACAAGTTAGAACATCAGATGTGCTTTGCAGAGCTTGGATAATAATGGGACATTAAAGTGGCTGGTGTATGAAAATATCTGACGAAAGTACCATGAGATACCCAGGTCCGTGATGGCTTTGATGGAGAATAAATGATGGGTCGATCTAAAAAGCAAAAGATGTGGATAATGGCTTGATTATCGCATGAAATAGATCAGTTTTGACCATGTTACGATATAATAAGTGATGTTAAATTATAAAAAAAATGTAGCTTTTGGGTGGGCTCTGAGGCCATATGTAGCAAAATCAGACATGCTGCAATAGGCCTACTACATTGACACTGACGCCGGTGTTCTTGTATTTTCTTAGTTTAAATGCAATAATATGCATACAATCATGTGTCTTATATTTTACAAAAATAAATACAAATATATATTTTCTTGTCATGAACAGTGTTCATATACTTTCTGTGTAATTTTATGTTATTGATAGCTGATAATGTGTTTAAAAAACGTAGTAGGGGCCTAGATACACAGTATTCAGGTCTAATGTTTTACACATTTCTCGCTGAATTAGCGGTCACTTAGGGGTCATGTCAAAATAGGTCAATTACAGTTCTTAAGCTACTCATCTGGAAGGTCTATCACCCCCAGTTGTTATCTACAGATATGTAGGCCTACCTTACAAAAAATCAACATTGTAATTTGCCCACCCAGATGGTACCTGTTGATAAAATTTTGGCTATTGGCCCATGGACTATAATGGTGTAGGATGAAGTCGTGTAATATGTGCATCTTATCCTGATTAGACAAGTAAATCATTACATTTACCCAATACGTTCTATACATTACAAAATAAATTGGGCGTGACGACAATGGGCAACCTAAAAATGGAAAAGTGTAGGCCTAATATTGACAATGAATACATATTACCGGAGAACATGGGCCAACAGGAGGCCACATGAGGGTGACATGGGACATGAGGATACAATTGGGGAAAAGTAGGGATAATCATTATTGTTTAATTTCAATTATTGTCATTTCAATGTAAACATCATTATTGCAATTTTTCTAAATTCCCCAGTCCTAATATTATATAACAACGAGAAGCTATGGAGAACCGTGATTATGACATTATGACGAGCAGGCCTGCATCTGGCTCAAATGCGATTTCAGAAAAGTTCCTTGAAATTACACGAATTTATCAGTAATAAATAATTAAAATTTCTCTTCAATAAAATACCAGGTCGTCGTGGTGTAGGCCCTACGATGTCACAACCAGCTACAAAGGAATAAAAAATCTCATTGAAAGAGCTCCATCACCCGACAGGAAGGGACACCTGGTGAACACTCAAATGCAGACAAACTGACATCTGGTGAATTGATTTGTGTGATTCTGTTTCACATACATTACATCAGAAATAGATAATTTATCTATTTCTGATTACATGTATTATATTGTCTGCCCTCATATATCAACTCATATCATGTTAAAACGACAATTATCGAATACAATTTTTGTCTTCCATTTTCCAATTATAACATAACATACAACATGTCAAATGTATTTGCCATATAAATATAGATAATATGTAATAATGTGAAAAATATAATTCAGCAGAAGACCATCATTAAGACTTTTAAAGTCGCTTGCTCGGTCATCTTATTGCGGAGAAAATAATTATTACAATCAGTTCGGAAGTGTAAATAAAACCAACAAAAAACTATAAAGGTGAAAATAATATAGCATATGAGTAACATTTAATTGTAGAAATATTTGAAGTGTGAAAAAAATATAAAAAAACAACTAAGAACATAAAAGTATCATAAATAAGTAGCATTTAGCTGTGTGGGTGAATGAAATGAGTGAATGTAAGAAATTGCGTATTGGGTTTTTGACATAGGCTACAAAATAATTCTGAATATTGCAGGTGGAATCATACGTGTCAAGATAATATTTTTTAACATAATGACAAAAACAAGAATGAAGTATATATTTAAACGAGAATAATACTGAGAGAATGATTAACGGTACGCGTATTAACAATCTGAAAAAATTAACAATCTTAATTTGAGTTTTATTTTAATTGTTCGGATGGCGAGGGTCATGTGTGAACATTAACAACGGTCGTTGATACAAAAATAATTAGGTGATGAGCAATGTGCAATATTAAATGAAATTTTAGACGATTTTATTCCAGAATATCTTTCACTTTCAATTCATTATATTTTATAACCATGGGATTAGTATGGGTCAGATAGGAATTCTTGTCTATTATTCGAAGGGCTGTCTTTCTTTTGAAGTTTAATAGTCGCTTGCTTCGAATCATATGCCCAGGTCACTGTATACAATAATTTAAATGAGGTAAAATTAAAGAGTTTTATACAGTAAGTAAAATATAATCTGAAATAATGAACTTTAATTTATTTAGCACACCGATTATTTTATTACATATTTTATCAATATGTTTTTTTCCAAATCAAATCTTTAATGATTTTAGGTCCCCAAAAATGTAATTCATCAACATCACAAAACAAATTGTCTGGTTATCAATTATAATATATATTATAATACATTTTACAAAAGAAGAACGTTTATTTGATTGAAGCCATAAATTAACTATATATATGTATCTTAAGTTCTGAGTTTATATCGCGCTCTTGTTCGTTTTTCGGCAATGAATAAAATATTTTATTAGTTTACTGCCCATTCTATTTGATCCACAATTATTGTTTTTTGGTATTAAGATATATTATGACTCGATACATGTATATCAGTGGCGTATCCATAAATAAATTAAGGGGGGGTGTAAAAAGACATATCTCAGGAATTTTAAGTGATCATTAATGAACGTTGTAAGCATTTTAATGGTCCACAACTTTTTTCAATGACATGTTATCACTTTTAATAGGGGATTATTACATATTTATTATTACAAGGAGGGTGATCCAACGTTTGTTTAAAATTAATGTTGGTCCACCGCCGTCTGCGACGCTGGCCCAACATTAACACAAGATTGGGTCAACAGCTGTTTATGTTCATCTAGCTCATCTGATAAGCATCTCAGTTCGCGCTCGCTATTAAATGAGCTAATGTTGATCATGTGTATGGTTTAAATATTGTGTTTTTGTGTTTGCTTAAACTTGTTGTAATACATCTGTCATTAAGTTCATTAAGAAAAAATGACATTTCAGTCACTCTCATATCTTCATTTTACGGCAAAGATACCATGAAATCGCACAATTTGATGGGTTTTTTTCCAAAATTTTCCAGAGGGCATGCCTCTCCCCCTGAGCCTCTGCTGCTGAATGTTTTTTTTTAATCTGAGCACCCCCCCCCCTTATTTATATCTAGATACGCCACTGAGGGGTTAAGTATCACTTTATTGAGAATCATTTAGCACCTTTTTCATCCCTTAAGTTAAGTATCACTTTATTGAGAATCATTTAGCACCTTTTTGATCCCTTCCAGCACTTCTCCCCTAATTTTACCACTGTGCTAGCTCCTTTAGCACTGTTAATAGCTTCTTCAGCACTACAGGTCATGTTCCTAACTGCCACGTACTATGACCCACCCAGTACTGTTAATCCTGTTGAGGGCCACCCCTGAACCAGTCAGCACTGTTTTTCCTTTTGTTGCAACCTCCCTGTCCCACCCAGCACTTCTGCCGCTCCTGTTAACAGCCCCCCTGCTCTCTCTTCCACGACTGCTCCTGTTGTTTACAGCCTCCCTGGTCTCTCCAGCACTGCTGCTCATGTTGTTAACAACCTTTATGTCCCCTCTAGTATTGTCTCTTACACAGTTAACAATTCCCATGGCCACTTCAATACTGTTGCTCCTATTGTTAACAGCCTCATCGACCCCCGCAATAGAGCCTACTGTTGTTCCTGCTGTCAATGTCTCCCTTGCTTCTCTAGCACTGTTGTTAACAGCCTGCCTGGCCCCTCCAGTACTGTTGCTCCAGTTGTTAACAGCCTCCCTGGCCCCTACATCATTGTTTGTCCTTTTGTTAATAGCCTCCCTGGCCCCTGCAGCACTGTTTCTCTTGTCCTCCAATAATGCTGCTCCTCTTGTTATCAGTCACCCTGACCCCTCCAGCATTGTTTCTCCTGTTGTTAGCCATCTCCATGGCCCCTCCAGCACTGTTGTTTATGTTGTTAACAGCCTCTCTGACCCTTCCAGCACTGTTTATCTTGTCCTCCAATACTTCTGCTCAGGACCCTGGCCCCTCCAGCATTGTTTCTCCTGTTGTTAACAGCCTCCCTGGCCCCTCCAGCACCGTTACCCTATTGTTAACAGCCTCCCTGACCCCTCCAGCACTGTTACCCTATTGTTAACAGCCTCCCTGGCCCCTCCAGCACTGTTTCTCTAGTCCTCCAATACTGTTGCTCCTGCTGTTATCAGTCTCCCTGACCCCTCCAGCACTATTGCTCTTGTTGTTAACAGCATCCGTGGCCCCGCTAGCACTGTTGCTTTTGTTTTTAACAGCCTCTCTGGCCCACCCAATTCTGTTGCTTTTGTTGTTAACAGCTTATCTGGTCCCACTAGCCATGTTGCTCTTGTTGGTAACAGCCACTATGCCGCCTCCAATACTGTTGCTCCTGTTGTTAGCAGCATCTATGCTCCTACAATACTGTTGCTCCTGTTGTTACCAGCCTCTATTATATGGCCCCTCCAGCACTGTTGCTTCTGTTATTAACAGTCTCCCTGACTCCTCCAGCATGTTGCTCCTGTTTTTAACTCCCTGGCCTCTCCAACACTGTTGCTTTTGTTGTTAACAGCCTCCCTTGCCCCAACAGCACTGCTTATCCTGTTGTTAGCGGCCTCCCTTCAATAACATTGCTCCTGTTGTTAACAGCCCTCTGGTCCTTTAATGCTGTTACTCCTGTTTTAACAGCCTCTCAGTCCCCTCTCGCACTGCTACGCATTGTTGCTAACAACATCACTGGTCTCTCCAACACTGTCAGACATACCCCCTGTTCGAACTAGCCACACGCATAGGGTTTGTCGAAACAGTGAAAAATAATACCTCAACATGTTTTCTACTTTGTTATGAATTTGAGAATAATATGTATGCTAAAAATAGCATCTGCGGTCGAATATTTCTGGGCAATAATATTATTCTCCTAATTTGATCATATAAAAAAAAAGAAATTATTTGTTCGAACTAGCATCGATCTCCCCATTGCCATAGTTTCGGAATTACATATATCGTGTCCTTGGATATGAAAGTGTGTATCTGCTACTTTGTGAAGTGGAAGATTGGCCACCTCATATCCAAAGAGATGATATGTCAAATTATATAAATATATCTGAATACTTAGATAGGCTTTACTTGCAAGCAAAAGTTCATGAAAACTGGCTAAGAATTTACTGTAAAATCGGCTAATGATCATTCACCACGGTTAATGTGAATCCGATCACTACATAAAATTTAAGTATTTCGGTTCATAAACCTGTGAAAATACATACCAATTCCCGGAAAAAATTGTGATCATGGTAAAATAGTAAATATTTATCTAAAAAAAATAGGACACCCCTTCAACAAGACTCTTACAACCTCATTTGGTTCATCTAAAAAAATGTGTCCAGGTGGATTCGTGGTGCCAGGTATCTAGATAATACAAATCAATAGTAAAATCAATTTGAGCATCAAAACCCGACTGGTAACCTGACTATTTGGGGGACTATACGTATCTGGACATTTATTTTGATCGCCATGGGCGGCCATCTTGGATTTTATGTGACCTATATCTCGGACAACCTTGACTGTTTTTCTTAAATAGTTAATATTTTATTTAGGGTTGGGAAATACATAATTGAAAGCCACCCCGTGGTCTGATTTTGGAATTAATATATTTTTTTTTGGCTAAGACGGTTATAATAGGTTTTGGCGGCCATTATGGAAAATGGCTGTTACGCTTTTTTTGCCTGAGTTATGAAAATTCCACCTAGTAAAATATTAAACCTATAGGTATGTATTACTTAAATCACCAAACAGATTGTATACAGGGTTATATGGCAGGGCCAAGACTATCAGTTGAGGGAAGATGGTCATACATGAAACCAGGGTATGAGCCCAAACGTGAACAGCAAAACGGTGTTATTTCAGCTGGAAGAATATATTGAATAGCGCTACAAGATGCATATGAAATTCGCCTCGCTCATGCAATGATGTTAACGTTTGTTGCTACAGACTTGATCTAGGGATATAATTCAACCTCAACTAACAAATAGTGCTAATGTTGTCCCACTTTGCTATATTGAACAGTCAAACTGGACGAGAAGGAGGGGGGGGGGGGACCAAACATGAAGACCAAAGGGATTTTTTCAATTTAAAATCATCATGATTGTCTTTCTTAGCTCTTTCTGCTTCATTTGAATACCTATGTCATGAGTCAACGACCATTGGAAATCTCACGTCAAACTGACGTATAAAGATGGTCCCCGCACTATAAGGGTTAATTAATCCGGATTCCTAATATACAATGATCTCACATACATTGTTCTTTAGTAGGTTCATCTGGGAAAGATAATGTATGTATACAAAGATTATGTTGGTGGCTAAGGGTAAACCAGGGCCCGTATTCTTGTACAAGTTACGATATATCGTAGGCTTCGGATTGGTCGAGATGGCCATCTCGACCAATCTGAAGCCTACGATATATCGCAACTTGTACGAGAATACGGGCCCGGGCTATTTTCCCAGTCACCAAGGATAATGGGCTGGATACAATTAAATGAAAAATACTTCCACTCACTTGAAGTCGTGGATCGCGTCTGCGAGACACAACTTCAATTGGGTGAAAATATATTGCCCAGACTACAAAAAGCCATAATTGTAACAAGGAAAAAAAAACAAGATAAAACAATGACTTAGACATCGCAGTTTAATGTTTAGAATTAAAAAAAATCTGAACCATTATTGTGATACATGCAATGAAAAAACAAAAGTTTTTCTTTATAAACTCACTTATAACGGGCCTCCCGAGTCCATTAATACACATCGTCCCCTTAAATATGAAAGGGTGTATCTGCCACTTTGCAAAGTGGCAGATACACCCTTTCATATCTAAGAGGACGACATGTGCACTTGCAATTTTGTCACGTCCAAAAAACTAGCCTGACCAAGATATCTGGGTTACAGTCTAGAAAATCATTACAATGTAAATGCTATTATATTATTCTAAAATCATATAATGACTAATATTCTAAAATATTCTCGATAAGGAAATATCAGTACAGATATGTTATTAATAGACTATGTTATGACAAGTGAACATATTTCAAGTTCTAAGTCTTCATTCCAATGGATTATCACCAAACTAGGTATACATTTTTAGCATCTGTAAATTGGCTGAACAGATGTTCCCCAGGCTGCGCTATGATAAAGTCGGGGTTGATATAAATGCATTCTGGGAAATAGAACAATAAACAATGCATGTTTTGTGCTAAACCTTACACCACTAATTACGACTATATTCGTTTTAATTAAATTGTGTTAGCCGCTTAAATCGAAGTTATTGGTAACGAAAAGTGTTTTTAAACATCAAGATATGCAAATGTTTGGTTTCAAAATAAACAAATATGAGTAATTTCCACCCACGTGAAGTTGTGTGTCGTGGCAGCGAGACACAACTTCAAGTCAATGAAAATTTGAAATTAAATTACCTATAATTAAAAAAAAAATTCTCTGAAAATTGATTGATTTTTATTTGCAAAATGTTTGTTTAATTAAATTAAAATGATTCAGCGGGACATCACAATTGACAACCGGTTGTCATCAATGGCAAATATACAACAAAGAGATACTAGTATATTGTTAAATTGTGCCAACTTGACAGTGAAGGATCGTGAATATGTCACACTAAACAAAGCACAGTATTAAACATTGACCAAGCCCTGGACAAGCATCACATATTTGGCGGCGTGACTCTCTCAAAGTCTGCTAGCAGAAGTAATTAATGTAATAGACGATAATAAGATATGGTAAACTATATTACTACATTTAGAATAAATGCAATCATTTCATACATGATATACGTCAATCTTAGAACATCTCAAAAGAGGTATTAGAAGAATAAAACAGCTACACGTACTACTGCCATGTACAAAGCAATAATCCTGATTAGGCATTTTGGTCTCTAAATCGTCCCACCCTCGGAACTAAAGCGTCCTGTCTGCCACTCTTGGGAGTGGCAGACAGCACGCTTTAGTTCCAAGGCTATGTATTCCATAATTATCAGGTCATGTAGCGTGGCGCGTTGTACTAGTTCATTTTATTTTACACAATTTGTGAGGGTCTCTGTGTTGAAGTCCATCTGTAACCAACAAACCACGTGGGTGACTCATCTAACCCCCACCCGCCATTCTCCCAGCAAACACGGGGCATCCACCCAATGCTGTTTTAATGTTGGGCCAGCGTCAAAAACGGTGGGCCAACGATGAAGCAGCAGTGGGTGAATGCCGTATTTGCTGGGTCATTTGTGATGATGTAACAGGTAGACTTCAGCATATGGGTCAACTGATAAGAGCTAATATTCAGGATTGCCTACCCATCACCAAACAAAACAGAATTGAATATAGTTGAGAGAGAATTTCTCTGTAATTGTCCGGGGGTACTTGGGGTCGAGGTTGTAGCCTCCTTGGCTGTGTCTAGGTTCAGTATTATTTCACGTCTTCAGAGCGAAAGTATCTTATCTGTCAGTCATTACGCTTCTCTTTTTAGACCTCTCTTTATATAATGCCTCAGACGTCGCTGTGTTCATACATCCCAGCAAATAGAAACGTTGACACAGTTTTGTGAGAATAGTGGATCAACGTCTGCGACGCTGGGCCAGCATTAAAACAACACTTTGTTAACATCCCGTGTTCACTGCATGTCACCGGGTACTTATCCCAATAAGGTTTTTACATGGTTGTGTGACAGGTTAGTAGTTCTGTACATATGTCTGGGTTGTACTACGACTGATGACGGGGGGAAATGGTAGGGTATGTGTCTGGGGTTAGTTAGGCCTGTACATGTGTCTAGGTTGTACCACCATTGATAGCCGGGGGACATGGTAATGTATGTGTCTAAGGCTAGTTAGGTCTGTACATGAGTCTTGGTTGTACTACCACTGACAGCCGGGGGCATATGGCAGGGGATCTGTCTGGGGTTAGTTAGGTCTGTACATGTGTCTAGGTTGTACTACGATTGATGGCCAGGGAATCGTAGGGGATGTGTTTAGGGCTAGTTAGGTCTGTACATGTGTCTGGGTTGTACTGCCATTGATGGCCGCGGACATGGTAAGGGGATGTGACTGGGGTTAGCCAGGTCTGTACATGTGTCTGGGTTGCATAGCCATAGATGGCAGGGGACATGGTAGGACATGTGTCTAGAGTTAGTTAGGTCTGTACATGTTTTTGGCTTGTACTAACACTAACAGCTGAAATGGTAGGGGATGTGTCTGGGGTTAGTTAGGTCCGTATATGTGTCTGGGTTGTAGTACCATAATGGCCGGGGGACATGGTAGAGTATGTGTCTGGGGTTAGTTAGGTCTGTACAAGTGTCTTGGTTGTACTACCATTGATGGCCGGGGGACAAGGTGGGGTATGTGTCTGGGGTTAGTTAGGTCTGTACAAGTGTCCAGGCTGTACTACCATTGATGGCCGGGGGACATGGTAGGGTATGTGTCTGGGGTTAGTTACGTCTGTGCATGTGTCTTGGTTGTACTACCATTGATGGCCGGGGGACATAGTAGGGTATGTGTCTGGGGTTATTTAGGTCTGTACATGTGTCTAGGTTGTACGACCATTGATGGCCGGGGGACATGGTAATGTATGTGTCTGGGGCTAGTTAGGTCTGTACATGTGTCTTGGTTGTACTACCATTGATGGCCGGGGGACATGGTAGGGTATGTGTCTGGGGCTAGTTAGGTCTGTACATGTGTCTTGGTTGTACTACCATTGATGGCCGGGGGACATGGTAGGGTATGTGTCTGGGGTTAGTTAGGTCTGTACATGTGTCTTGGTTGTACTACCATTGATGGCCGGGGGACATGGTAGGGCATGTGTCTGGGGTTAGTTAGGTCTGTACATGTGTCTTGGTTGTACTACCATTGATGGCCGGGGGACATGGTAGGGCATGTGTCTAGAGTTAGTTAGGTCTGTACATGTGTTTGGCTTGTACTGACACTAACAGCTGAAATGCTATGAGATATGTCTGGGGTTAGTGAAGTCTGTACATGTGTCTGGGCTGTACTACAATTGATGGCCCGGGGACATGGTAGGGTATGTGTCTGGGCCTAGTTAGGTCTGTACATGTGTCTTGGTTGTACTACCATTGATGGCCGCGGGACATGGTAGGGTATGTGTCTGGGGTTAGTTAGGTCTGTACAAGTGTCTACGTTGTACTACCATTGATGGCCGGGGACATGGTAGGGTATGTGTCTGGGCCTAGTTAGGTCTGTACATGTGTCTTGGTTGTACTACCATTGATGGCCAGGGGACAAGGTAGGGTATGTGTCTGGGGTTAGTTAGGTCTGTACAGGTGTCTTGGTTGTACTACCATTGATGGCCGGGGGACAAGGTGGGGTATGTGTCTGGGGTTAGTTAGGTCTGTACAAGTGTCCAGGTTGTACTACCATTGATGGCCGGGGGACATGGTAGGGTATGTGTCTGGGGTTAGTTACGTCTGTGCATGTGTCTTGGTTGTACTACCATTGATGGCCGGGGGACATAGTAGGGTATGTGTCTGGGGTTATTTAGGTCTGTACATGTGTCTAGGTTGTACGACCATTGATGGCCGGGGGACATGGTAATGTATGTGTCTGGGGCTAGTTAGGTCTGTACATGTGTCTTGGTTGTACTACCATTGATGGCCGGGAGACATGGTAGGGTATGTGTCTGGGGCTAGTTAGGTCTGTACATGTGTCTTGGTTGTACTACCATTGATGGCCGGGGGACATGGTAGGGTATGTGTCTGGGGTTAGTTAGGTCTGTACATGTGTCTTGGTTGTACTACCATTGATGGCCGGGGGACATGGTAGGGCATGTGTCTGGGGTTAGTTAGGTCTGTACATGTGTCTAGGTTGTACGACCATTGATGGCTGGGGGACATAGTAGGGAATGTGTCTGGGGTTAGTTAAGTCTGTACATGTGTCTAGGTTGTACGACCATTGATGGCCAGGGGACATAGTAGGGAATGTGTCTGGGGTTAGTTAAGTCTGTACATGTGTCTAGGTTGTACGACCATTGATGGCTGGGGGACATGGAAATGTATGTGTCTAGGGTTAGTTCGGTCTGTACATGTGTCTTGGTTGTACTACCATTGATGGCCGGGGGACATGGTAGGGCATGTGTCTGGGGTTAGTTAGGTCTGTACATGTGTCTTGGTTGTACGACCATTGATGGCCAGGGGACATAGTAGGGAATGTGTCTGGGGTTAGTTAAGTCTGTACATGTGTCTAGGTTGTACGACCATTGATGGCTGGGGGACATGGAAATGTATGTGTCTAGGGTTAGTTCGGTCTGTACATGTGTCTTGGTTGTACTACCATTGATGGCCGGGGGACATGGTAGGGTATGTGTCTGGGGTTAGTTAGGTCTGTACATGTGTCTTGGTTGTACTACCATTGATGGCCGGGGGACATGGTAGGGCATGTGTCTGGGGTTAGTTAGGTCTGTACATGTGTCTTGGTTGTACTACCATTGATGGCCGGGGGACATGGTAGGGCATGTGTCTGGGGTGGGGATCGTGAGGTAACACTGGATTCATCGGATGATGTTGTGTAGGTCGCAGCACAGAGTACATCATTGGTGGATTTGGTGGCATCAGTCCAGCAGGTACAGGAAGAACTGGCTCTGTACTCAAGGGAGCCTGCAACAGAAAACTAAATGCTATATGTTCAAACAAAAGCTTTAAAAAATCTGGAAAGACTCAAGAAATATTGACTACAGTGTTTAAGTCACTATGACTAATTATGATATCTAGATGTTATATTTTCATTGCAAATAATGAAGTCTCCAACCATCACATTTTAAAACTCTTTACCATTACAATTTACGTTAGCTGTGGGTATATTAAACCCGTGGTCCACTATAAATGTGCATGAGCAGCTTGGTGTCTAATAATAGCCAAGACAACGAACTCATACTCATAGATGTCGGACTTGCTATGATTTAAGAACCTGTATAAAAAATATACAGTATCTTGTCCTTGTTTGAAGACTTACTGTGACGTGTTGTCATTCTGGAATAATCAAGGCCACGCTGGGGCCCGTGTCCCGCGTATAAGGGGGCCACTATTCAATTTACAAGGTGGAGTATTTGCAGTCTGCCCGAAATGGTTTATTTATTTATCCCCCCCCCCCCGGTGAGCCCTAACAAACAGTGGACTATAGGCACCTTTAAAAAAGTAACCTGGCAGTCATTTCATATCTGTCACTTCACCCTTAAAGCACTAAGTTATTTGATTGTAATTTTCACCCACTTGAAATTGTCTGGCAACAGCGATCCACAACTTCATGTAGGTGAGAAAATGTTTTAATTAATTAAGATTAACACACATTTCATCCCCAATAGCAGTGATTTAACCTGCTACTAAAACATATTAACCCTTTAAGCCCTCACGATGCATTAAAGCATCATTTCACATCCCTGAAAACAGACTTAATTTTCCTACAACCAAGGGTTTTAGAATGAATATTTCCATGAAACTGGTTTACCAATACATGGCAATTTTCTTTACTTTTTCACCCACATCAAATCATCTTCATCCACTACAAGTCGAGAATTGCGACAACAATTCGCGGCTTGTAGTGGATGAAGATGACAATGTAAAGTCAGGCTTGAAAGGGTTCAAAACGACTAAAGTTGTGGTTAATCTATTAAGTATTTTCGAACATAACCACACTAAAATGTGAAGGCCTTAACAAATACAGTAGGACCCTGCTGGATGACATATAAAATTCCACCAGCACCATGTCACATGCTTTGATCAACTATGATACCTACCTCATAAACCAATCACCAATGAGCAATTTTGTCACCACAGCGTCGGTTATTTTAATTTGAGTCATTTCTGCTGAGTGAAGCCAATGTAAATTTGACAAGAGTGGTAGGCTAGATTGCAAAGGTGGTCATATACCTAGGCATAACCCCCCATGCCCATGATATCTCAGACACAGGTTTTCTATTTGGAAGCTCTGGAGTAGATGGTACCCTCATGGGTTGGAGTACCCTCTGATACCTGATGAGTCTATAGTATAGACCTAAACCTTAAAACACTATGTTGAAATAATGTATTTTTCACCCATTTGAAGTTGTGGCTTGTAAAAAGTATTCACATGTGCACCATTTGAACATCTTATGTCAAGCTAGCAATTTTAACGCTTGTTTCTCCTTCCCATTTATCTTGTATTAGTCCCTTCAGAGCAGGGACCATCTTTCTACGTCAGAATCTGACGTCTGCAGACGTCAGATTCTGACGTCTGAAGTAGATTCCTCGAGTTGAAAGAATTAAAACATTTTTAATGGTCGTAGACCCATAACATAGGTATTAAAATTAAAGAGCTAACTAAAGACATTTATGATGATTTCAAATTAAAAAAAACCTTTTGTCTCTTTGGTTTATACAAAAATATTTCAGCATTGTAAGGGTTAATGATAAAAAAGGTGACGACGGCTATAAACGTGATTAGCACTCCAGGGCGAACATACCATGTAATACGTCCAGACTAGATCTTACTTATTGTCTTTGGTTGACTGTGTGCCAATGGCATCACCAACAGATCCAAACCACAACCAGATCATCGACTTACAATAATATTGGTTCCCGGTTAAGACATGGTAACTTCTGTCTGGTCTAGATCTAGTCTATCACATACTTCCCGTCAGTGAGTGCTTGGTCACCAGTGGCGCGTCATATTACTCGATCATAGTAGGTCTACATAGATTATATTGCAAAGTAGCCTAGGCTGGGAAAAGTTTGTAACTACTAGATCAAAACTAAAGACTAATTCATGTTGACTAAACATGTCTAAACTACAATACAACAAAGCTACAGACTAGACTAGATTTACATGTAATCTGCAGACTAACATAACCTCTGGTGGACCCCACCCACCCCCTAAATAAAAAAGGTTAGAGCAGGGGCTAGATAAAATATACAAAGTCAGTTTGGACTATTTCTTAAGCCTACCTTTTAACAGATTTCAAACCAGGAGGCAGGGTGATAATCTAAGAGAAAAATATCATAGAAAAAGTTTTTATCATTTTAATATCAGGAAATTATATTGTAGTCCCCTTAGAAACAGAGGAATTTGAATTAGCTCGTCACGTGATCATATAGTGTATGTGACCGTGGGTTTTATTTTGAAATCAGGGGGGGGTGGGCGTTTATTGAAATATGGGCAATTATAAGAATAAATACAGTAAATATGGCCGCTAGCCAACCATCTTGAATTTGATCGTTTTGAAATTTTTCAGGGCAAATACCTTTCTGAAAGAGCATATTATTTTATGGGTACTTAATGGTCTAGATATCTGGCACTGTGCCAGATATCAGGCATATTATAGTCAATTATGGCCAATAGTTGACCATTTTGAAATAGATCAAGTTGAAATTTTGCAAGGCACATCCCTCGCTAACACCACACATTTTGTTTTATAGTAACGGTCTTGCTATCAGGCATGGTTTACTAGATATAAGGCATATTAAAATTAATTATGATCGATAGTCAGCCATTTTTATTTTGAATATAAATATGTCAGGGCATATCCTACGCTGAAACCACACATTTTGTTTTATAACAATGGTCTGGCTATCTGGCACAGTTCACCGGATATAAGCAATATTGAGACAAACTAGGCTATTTTGGCTGACAGATGTGGCTAAAAAAGTAAGTGAAACATAATAACCCCCAAAAGGCACATCTAAACCCCGTAAGGGATGTGTGTGTGCATTATGGAGAAAATGCGGACAGACGTACAAACCAACGGCCAAACATCCAGGGCGATGCTATAAACCCCCATGCCCCGACCATGGGATAAAAAAATAGAGAAGATCCGATCATTCTATTTGAAGTTATCACAGTGAACAAGAAATTCTCCCTTATCTTTGACCTTGATCTTTGACCTCAAAGTTTAGGTTGAACAATGTATGAATTCAACCTGTAAATTCAATATTCAATCTTTACGAATGAACAGGGGAGAAACATTTAGCTTTTTTGAAACTTGTAGGCAAGAGTAGGTTTCGAACGCGCGATCTCAGACTTTTCAAGCAGGCAGCTTTAACCACTGCCCCACTATGGTATTTATGGGGAATTGATATCTCCCAAATTGAACTACAGTAGACTCCCGCCAATGCGGTCAAGTACGGGCCAGAATTTTTTTACTGTAATGGCGGTCCGACAGCATTAGTGATCGGGCAATAAATACCACGTGGTGTCCTGCTATTTGATATCAAATTAATTATGTCTAGATGCTCCAAATAATGAAATGAAGAATGACAATAGTAAATTTATCAAGTTTATTTGCAGCTGTTTAGAAAAAAAGAGTTTTATTTAGTACAAAGTTAAAAGTGATTATATAATTATGCACAATTAAATAAAAAAAAAAATTTAATAAAAACATTATTTTTAAATGAATGTCACAAAACAGCTTACTGCAGTTTGAAAAATGAATTGATAGAGATTTTTGACCGGTGGATTCTATTTTCACATGAGAGTCTTGTAATTTATCCTCAATATTGAACATAGAATGCAGAATGCCATCTAGGCCACGGTTTGCTGTAAGGTCTTTGAGGACAGAAACCGCTGCTATAGTCTCTTGAAATGAGTATTTTTCAATCACTGACAGACTGTCACTTGTTGACGATGAGATTTGCCGGCACTAGCTTTGATTATTCTCACTTTATCCCTTAGGGTAAGTTATGCACGCTTACACGCAGACATGATTAAAGTGTTGTTATGTGCAGCATAAAAATTAATGATTGAATGATTTCTCACTTTCAAAAGAGTATTCTTTAATCGGGCTGTGAGCCCTGTTCATGACTTCACCACTCACCCTGGTGGAGTATCAACTCCGAGTTGAGATGCCACGTTCGCGGAGTTAAAATTTACTCCATGTCATGGAGCTAACCATGTAAGGTAACTGGGAATGCAAGTTCAAAGAAGTGTTCCGATAAGAAACTAACAGCCTACCATTGTCTACTTATTCGCATTGTTTAGAGTGTTTGCACTAGAGTTAGGTGTTAATATGTGTCCCCTCATTGCCGACGGTTCGCGGCAGGTGCGAACGCAGACTTAGCGGATTATTAACCCTTTAAGCCCACATGATGCATTAAAGCATCATTTTAAATTCCTGAAAACAGACTTAATTTTTCCACAACTAAGGGTTTTGGAACAAAAATTTCCATGAAACTGGTTCACCAATACACTGCAATTTTCTTTACTTTTTTCGCCCACTTCAAATTATCTTCATCCACCGCTTGTAGTGGATGAAGATGACAATGATAAATCCAGGCTTGAAAGGGTTAACCCTATGCGTCCCGATATAAAATAATCACGTCTATTATTTGTACTAAAACATGTAATGATAATTACATAAAATTTGTTGAATTGTAAAATCTATATAGACACTATCTTAAGTGAACAGTTTTGAGTTGTGTAATTACGACATGCTCACGCCTTTAATTGATATTATCACGGGCGTTTGAACCAACGCTGTTTTAAAGTTGGCTAACCGTCTGCGATGATGGTCCATCATTACCTCAGCACTACATGAACACTTTTTGCTGTAGCGAGACGCTTTATCAATAAATAATCTGCTATACACCTAACGCACTCAGCTTATTAAAATAACATAATTTAAAAAAATATTAACTATTGCATTATTGTCGGTTAATAACACCTTGTCATAAATTTGTTTATGAAATTGTGTTGTGCTTGCATTATCTAACATGTTCAATTATCCTTATTGACGATACCAGATAATCAACGCTTGAAATAAAATAGTTACTGCAGCACGCAGACAGTGCATGGCCAGAAGTAGCGGGGCGCTTTATCAACAAGCAATTAACCCTTAAACTTCTATATAACTAACGCAGATATGTTTTTTAAATAACAAATAGTTTTAAAAATAATGACTATATAGTTGCCGGTTAATGCCACCTTGTCATAATTTTTTTTTAAATTGTATTGTGCCAGCGTTAGTTAACATGTTTAATTATGCTTATTGAAGATACGCGGAGAGTGTATGGCCAGAGACGCTTTATCAACAAACAATTAACCTTCTATATAACTTCTATATAACTAACGGATTTTTCGTATATTTCAATGTAGAACATTTCATTTTATTTTCCATATAGCAATGCGTGATTTGATGTTATCGTCACCAAATGATAATAAAGTTATTCGCCATGTTTGTAATGTACGCATTGTACATGTGTGGAAAACATAGGTGACAGTCTTTTAACATAAAAATCAAAATCCCCTCTCAAAATGGTCATATCGATATATTAAAAATACTCCTTTGACCGCAATGACGAGAGTGAACTTGCCATTTTGCCACAAAAATGTGACCGTAGTCCGGAATGGTGGTCTGACCGCATTGGTGATCGCCTTTGATATGGCTTTGACTGAGAACGAATTCATGCCGAAAAAAATTGACCGTGATGAAGATCTGACAGCATTGGTGACCTGACCGGAAGGCGAGAGTCTACTGTATTCGATTTATTACCTCAGCAACTACAACAAAATATTTTATCAACTTAAGTGGAATTTTATTTAGTCTGAAACCAAATAAACAGGCCTAGCAGGACAAGGGGCATAAATATAGTGACTTATACAATTCAGTAAATTTCAGATAAAAGTAATTCAAAAAGAGCTTTACAAAAAACAATTTTCCTATTTTTTACCTGAGCAGATGACATGGCTGACACTGGAGGCTGGAATATTTTAGCATTAACTGAGCTATTTCTCATGACATCATCTGTAGTCGCTGAGTTCCCAGGCTCTGTAGCTGTTCCCACTTTCCCAGAGGTAGCGCCAGACACAGCTGTCCCGCTGGTTGTTCTTGTTCCACTTACTCCCTTTGCACTAGTTCCCCCAATTGCATTTGCACCTGCGATACAACCTCCTGCTCCATTCCCATTTGCTCCTCCTCCGTTTCGGCCGGATCCTGCTGATCCACCAGATCCTGCCGATCCACCAATTCCTGCTAACCCACCAGGCACGAGAGACATATTGTGTGTGCATGTCAGGATGTGCTGCTTCCAGTGCATTTGCTGACAGGGCTGATCACAGTAGCTGGTGTTCCAACAACAGTAAAATATGGCCTCCTTTCCACAATTGGCACACTAAAAATCAGATTAAGGAATCAAATATGATGCAATATGCAGATTCATTTATCTGATAAAAAAATATAAATAATTTATGATGAAAATACAAGGATATATTTCGGAATTGCATTTAAATTGAAAGTATCACAGTTTATTCACAATCAATTACAACAAAATTTCATCAAAACATATACATGTTCGATTATCAATACTGTCATGATTCTAATATTATATCATTTTGTGCACCATCATTTAAAACGACACAATCAGGCTAATATCATAAATGAAAAATCTGTATTTTTATTTTGACTTCTTATTATGAACATAATTATGATGTAAACATATCCATAGACCAGAACTGCAAAATTTTGAAAAATTTTGTGTTGCGCATTTACCAGTTAAGAGAGATATAAAGACAAAATTTGTGTATTTCATGCATGTCCGAAATAAAAAATTGGGCATTTCGTCTCTATATCTCGCTTAACTGATACATGCGCAACACAAAAATTTAGCAATTTACGCAGTTCTAGTCTATGAACATGTTTACATCACATGGTCATATTTAGAAGCCAAAATAAAAATCAGAAAGATGGAAACAGAACTCTTTCATGATTTTTATCAAATATTGTTCCCATAATTTTCAGTGAGATGCTATGACAGTAGATTTAATATCTCAATTATTTATTACTACTCAGTAGTAATAAATAATTGAGATATTAAATCAACTGTCATAGCACTGTCTTCCTAAAAAGAAAACACTACCTACCCATTGTTTTTTCTTGGTTTCTTCAATGGATTTTTTCCTCTCTTGTTCAAATAGCCTACGTGATTCAGTAACAAATCTTTGTTTTTCCTGTTCCATCACTGTGCGCATTTCAAGTAATGTCAGTTCTGCAGAGACCAATTAATCACATTAGTATATTGACTGATTCAGATAAGAGTATATAAGGGGAAACTACTATTAAAACTGAAAGACAGGTTGGTTCTGCATTACAAATACTATTAAGTGTAAACATAGATATCACAGCCTCATGATTATCTAGGCCTACATAAACCAGCTATGGTATACAAAAAATGAGTAATAATTCGCTTTAGAATCATCATTATCAATTTTCACCTACTGAAGATGAAAAGACAGACGTAGTCATAGTAAACTTTGTATGTGTATACATGTTTCTTGTATTGCACAATAGCTGTTTTCATAAACTTTTGACTTTGAAATGTCTAGCAAGTCTTTGGTTACCAAGGCATGATTTACCTGAATTGTGGTGCATCTCACGTAATTGTTGTTCTTGTAACCATTTAGTTTTTCTCAATGATAGCTCAAATGAGGCTTTTATAGCCTGAAAATAGACAACTAACATTATGAATTTAAAAGTAGGAAACATTAAAACATGTCTGAGATTATGAATAATTAGAAAATTGTGTCTTGAATTGTGCCTAATTTTCTTCTGTAACAAATAAGTAGACAAATCATTAGGTTTTCCACTGAACACCATTCAAGACATATTTACACATACTCAAAGTGTTGACCGAAATAATTAATCAGAGTCATAAAGAAATAATATCAATATGTCATTTCTTTCAAATAAATAACACCTTCTAATGAATAGAAACGTATACAGAACAATTAAAATACGATGATTTTAAGGGCTATACACACCTTGGCAGCTTTGACTTGCAGCAAATTTTCACAGAATCCTTGTAGGGTATTCTGTATAGTACCTTGTAGAACACTCATCAACTGCAAATAAAATATGTGTGTTTTTATAAAAGATATCATAAGAAAGGTCACAGGTTAGACATTGATTTTGTTGGTCATACATCAAGTGACCTATCAATTACAAATTCATATTTCACTTAAAAATCATTATTTAGCTGAAAATGAGCATTCAATTCTCATGTGAACGCAATTTGAATGAACCATTTAAGAATTTTTAAACTGCCAAGTCATAACAGAAATATTGACCAAAATTGGGGCACAGGTACTGCTCTCATATGAAGCTCCTATTGTAAATGATAACAAGTGTTTTCTTACCAAACGTAAGGGTGATATTTAACACTATAGTTATAGAATTTAAATTTAAGGGTGATATTTAACACTATAGTTAAGAATTAAAATTTAAGGGTGATATTTAACACTACAGTTGAAGAATTAAAATTTAAGGGTGATATTCAACACTATAGTTATAGAAATAAAATTTAGGCTGATATTTAACACTGAGTTATAGAATTAAAATTGAAGAGTGATATTTAAAATTGTGTTATGGAATTAAATTGAAGAGTAAAATTTAACACTGAGTTATCAAATCTAAATTTGAGGGTGATATTTATGACGGAGTTATAGAATTTGACTTTGTATCCACTTGAAATTGTGTCTCTCAATCGTGAACAACAACATCAAGTCAGTTAAAATTTCTTAAACATGTACCGGTACAATCTCAATCCTTTAACTGCCAAATTATTCAATTGGAATTTTCACTCACTTAAAGTTGTGTCTCGCAAACGCGATACACAATGTCAAGTGAGTGAAAATTCCACAGATTTGACAAATTGGAGGTCAACTCATTTCAAATCTTGCTGATTGAAGTCACATTTTATCTCTACCATGTTTAAAAGATGATACATAATGTGTTAAGAAGGGAAATTTGACGCATATGCGTCAATTGTAAGCCTCCGCAATCACATGAGGCCCATGTAGGGCTACTCTTATCTCCTCTCCCCCTGACCTATACCGACACCGAAGACCTATATATACCAAGTTTCAAAGCACTACTGTGAATTAAAAAAAAATTAAATTAAAGTAGAAAAAAAAATTAAGTCGCCACCTGGCGGCCATTTTGATTATCGGTTGAAAACTGAAAATCTAATCAGGGCATCTCCATACTCATGCGTAACTTCACATAAAAAATTGAAGAGATGCAATAATTATTTCCAAGTTATCGCGTTAACAAAACATTTTTTTTTAATCTTTGACTTTGACATATGAACTTGACCTTTGGTAAAAAACTTTTGCCGGAGGGGCGGAGGCATAACTATTTAAGAAACACTGTGATTTGAAAAAAATATATATTTACGCCGAAAAAAATTTGAGTCGCCAGCTGGCGGTCATTTTGATTATCGGTGGAAAACTGAAAATCTAATCAGGTCATCTCCATACTCATGAGTAACTTCACATAAAAAATGCAATAATTATTTTCCAAGTTATCGTGATAACAAAACATTTTTTTGAATCTTTGACCTTGACCTTTGGTGAAGAACTTTTGCCGGAGAGTTTGAATGTTTGTATAAATTATGAATTCAATCTGTTGGATCATGTTGGCGGGTAGTACAAAAATACATGACCGGTCGGACGGACAGCTGGACAACCTGAGAACATAATGCCTTCACTCGCGAAGGGTTGAATGTTTGTATAAATTATGAATTCTGTTGGACCATGTTGGCGTAGTACAAAAATAAATGACCTGACGGACAGCCGGACGGACAGACAACCCGGGAACATAATGCTTTCGCTCGCTTCGTGGCATAATAAACAAGAGGGCTGAAGTCCTATATCATCCCCCGCCATAAATTAGGTTAGACTTTTTGCGGTCACAAATATTTAAAAAGTCGATTTGTGGTTGCCATTTTAAATTTCAGTAAAATCACATGCATATTTCCAGATGGTGGGTAATGTGATTGTACAATGTGAATTATTACTGATTGCAATTATTCAGTTTTTGCGCCCACAAAAAATATGAAGTTTATTCATGGCGGCCATTTTGAATTTCAGTGAAACCCTAAAAAAGTCACCTGCACATCTCCATATCGTGGGGAATGTGATAGTAAAATTTCTGATTTAAGTTTTAGAGTTTTTGCGCCCACAAAAAATTTTGGAGTTGACCTCTGGCGGCCATTTTGAAATTTGGTAGCATCTTTAAAAAATCACTTGCACGACCCCATGTTGCTAGGAATGTGATATTAAAATTTGAAAAAAAATTGACCAAACAAATTTTTTGAGTTTTTTCGCCCCCAAAAAATTAAAGTTGATCTGTGGCGGCCATTTTGAATTTCATTAAAACCTTGAAAAAGTCACCTGCACATCTCCATATCATGGGGAATGTGATAGTAAAATTTGAATAATTTCTGACTTCAAGTTTTAGAGTTTTTGCGCCCACAAAATATTTTAGAGTTGACCTCTGGCGGCCATTTCGAATTTTGGTAGCATCTCTGAAAAATCACTTGCACATCCCCATGTTGCTAGGTATGTTGAGGTAAAATTTAAAAAAAATTGACCAGTAGTTTTTGAGTTTTTGCGCCCACAAGAAAACGTGACGCAGGACGCCAAACAGAATCCTGGCGTGACTAAAATCCCCCTTCCCTTATGGGCAGGGGATAAAAACCGAATATAATCGGGACCGGCGGTTAAAAGGTTAATCAAAACATATGTCAACGTAGCAAATTAAATTTGTTGCTCATTTCTCCTTCAAATATTCTTGTTTTAAGGACAAATAAATAGGATGAAATGACTATAGTATAGACATGTATTTACTTTAACCCTTAAGCTGCCGGGACCGTATATATGCGTTTTCAAGCAAATTTCACACCAAATTATTGCAACGCGAGTTCCTGAAATGTTTTGTGGTAGATGCTTAGTTAATCTAATAATTACACTTTGAAGACATACATCTTGTCATAAATATAATTATTTAGCAATTCCAGCTTCAAATAAATGACAAAATAATCCTGAATAATTCGGCAGCATATGGGTTAAATAATTGTGAAATAAAACTATGTTTGTACATAAAAAACCTTTACCTTCTAATGACGGCTAGCTAAAACAAATATCACACACTAACCTGCGAGGAAAATGTAGACAGTTCATCTTCAGTGAGAGTGAAGTCGAGATCTTCTAGAGGAGGCAGATTGTCAACAGGCTCTGTCTCCTCAGCCACTGACGGTCCTGAGGCCTCCGTCACTTTACTATGACCTGCCGCTCCACCAGGAGAGCTGGCACCGCTGCCTGATTTTCTAGTTAAATCTGCACCTGAGCTTCGCTTTGGGTGTTGTTTACGTCTCCTAGGTTTGCTCTGTGTTTTTGGCGTATCATTAGATTTGGGCTTTGGTGAAGATGAAGCTTCACAGACCTCTGTAGGTACAGGGGGTGTAGAGACAGGGAGCTTAGGGACAGGGGGTTTCGAGACATGGGATTTAGGGACAGGGGGTTTAGAGACAGGGGGTTTGGGGACAGGGGATTTAGGTACAGGGGGTTTAAGTACAGGGAGTTTAGGTACAGGGGGTTTATCTGGTGTTGTCGGCTTTATCACTTGTTTAGTGGCAGGTTTTTCTGATGTCTCTGGTGCTGGTGAGTCATCACACTCCATCTGATCCTCCCCTGAGGAATGTCTGGACAAACACTCATCTTCTACAAAATTAATGTATAAGTGCAACATATGAAAGTGACTAATCAAACATCATAAATCAATGGTGATTTTATTACATGAGACTCATGATGAGATATATATTTCATACTCTAGAATCATAGGAGCATTTCATAAAATAACCATTACGTCACATATTCACTAAATGGTTATACATGTCAATTGGCTATATATGTCAATTGATAGCATAATCATATACATATTATACAAAATTTAGCAAAATAGGATTTTTAGTTGGATGGAGCTCAGGTCCAGCAGCAGACTCACCTGCTGACTGTGATGCTGGTTCGTCAGCGGCTGCGGTTGACTCCGATGATGATGCCACTGATACGACTGATGCAGAGTCATCCATCACGTCCTCGGTTTCCTCACCCTCTTCTTCCCTGTCAGCTTCACTGTCCTCACCTTCTCCTTCATCATCTGAATCACTGCTACTCTCGTTGGTGGAGGTGGTGCCGCTGTCCGCACTCTGTGCATCGCTTCCCTCCAGAGGTGGTGAACTCCTCTCCTGAGATAGTTACATAACTAATTTCAGTTTGTGACTAAAGTTAGTCGCTGTGCGTTTGTAAGGAGGATATGATACAATGTGAATATCAAATTAAATCAGTATTACCATTTCAGCATGTGTCACATGGATTGTATTGATTGTAGGGAAGCACTACTTTTAAACCCTTGTGCTGTTACGCCTGTATTCAACACTTGTACTGATAAATTGCTAGTGAATATTTCTCATTCATTTGAAGCTGGAATTGCTAACACAATTTCCAGCTTTAAATGAATAATAAATTATATTATTAATAAAGAATAGACATCTCCAGTATTGAAGTATTGGATTAACTACCAGGTAAGCATCTAACAAAAAATTATTTTTGTTTACTGATACAGCATTTCAAATTGATCTAAAACATGCTTGAAACCGTATATATACGGTCCTAGCAGCACAAGGGCTAATAAGGTTTCAAGGAATTTTGTAACCAAATAAAATAACACTGAAATTTACAGAATAGTTTTTGTAAGATGTTCAGTTTCATCAAATCATTCAATTCAAGATGTCTAATTTTCCCAAATATAAACATTTTTCATCATTTGAAGCCGGAAATTGTGGTAGCAATTCCAGCTATAAATCAATGCAGAAAAGAAACAAATATTTCAGCAACACAAGGGTTAAATTAAAGAAAGATTACTCACTCCAAGTTTTTTCTTGCATGTCATAACCAGCTTGTCTAGTAATTCACGAGATTTTGGAGGTGCAGTTTTTTCTAGTTGGACGCCAGATGTTCCTGCTGTATCGTTCTTATCAGGTATGTCAGTAGTTGACTCTTGGGATGGTGGTACTTTTATCAGATCAGATAGTGAGGTTATAGGTGTCTGTTGGGCGGATGTTGACAGCTGCTTTAAGATTTCACTTCCTACTGTTCTGGGCGACTCTTTGAATTGGCTTGATACTTTTGTTGCCTTCTCTTTGGCTTTCTCTGTGATTCGGATGTCTGTTATTTCTTCTCCTTTTGTTGAGTCTTTCACAGCACTCATTTCTTCCTTTTTGGTTACTTTTTTCTTGGAGTCATCCACACTGATTGCGCTATCTTGTATTTTCTTCAGTGTAGACTCAAGTCTATTCAGCACCTGCTTGTCTGCGCTTGCTACCTTAGCTTTGAGATTCAATGCAGAATTGATATCTAATTCTGGCGGCTCATCAATAGTAGTGCTGGCTAAGAAAACGCCAGATTTCACAGCTTTAATACTGTTAGGACTCTCCTGTGGTGACTGTACGTCCTCTGTATTTACCTCTAATGACTGATCCTCATGACATGACTCGGTCTCCTCGTCTGATTCAACAACCATAGACACCACAGAATTATCTCCAGCACCTGCAGGATCAACATTATCCCCGGCGAGCACAGAATCAGCTTTATCTACAGCACTCGCAGACTCAACATCATTTTCACTGCTGGCAGATTCAACATTATCTCTAGTACTCGCGGATTCAACATTATCTCCAGCGCTCACAGATTCAATACCTCTGGTGCTCGCAGATTTGACATTATTTCCAGCATTCACAGATTTTGAGTCCAAATTAGCATTTGACTCCACTTCACTTTTCTGTTCATTCATTTTCTCTGACATCTCATCGCAATTATCTTCATCTGCACCTTTTAAATCTGTACCCACATCATTTCCACTCTCACCTTCTAGAAATTTCTGGAACTGCTCAGTATATCCTGAAACAGGAGGAGACATAGGTGGGGAATTATGCGGTTCTTTGTCTTTGTCACTGTCTTGATCTGAGTCCGCCGTTCCTGGTGATGAGATACAAGAGGCGGATGTCATGTCATCTATAGACTTACGTTCTTCAGTAGAGAGCCGGATCACCAGGCGCTTGGATGCCGCTCTATGTGGCTGCTGCTGCTTCTTAGCTGCAGATTTACGTGTGGTGATGATACTGTTGTACTTGAGTCTGACAGCTGAGGCTTTTTTACTTGTGGCTGAGGCTGGCTTTTCCGTCTTCTTTGAATGTGCAGGTTTTTTACCTGGGGATGATTTCTTGGATTGTGGGCTTGTTCCTTCACCAGTGAATTCACTTTGAGTTAACAGGATATCAACTCTCTCTGGTGGCTCATCAGCATGTATATCATGCTTAGATCTTTTCTTGTTGTAAGGATTTTGGCCTTGAAAAGGTGTCCGGAACGGAGAATACATAAACGAGCCAAATTTTGATCTGTTGAAAAGAAATCAGTAATTATTTAAACAGCATTTAATTAAATATGCTATTTTATAAATGCATTGTCTGCCACCATTACATCTGATAGTTGAGCCATGCAAACACAAAAGCAGTATTTTGCTGGCATCACCCATGTTATCTGCCCAACGATGATCACAATTTTGTTCTCAAAAGGATATTTAATAAAATTTGGGACTTAAATGATTAACCATTTAAAAATTCAAATATCAACATAAATTGAAATAGAAGGCACGACTTAAATTAATTATTTTCTATTCAAATTTACTCTTTACTGGCTACAATTTAGATTTAAAGAAGCATGTATCACTGTTTTATACATTGTTGTAGATTAAAGGTATCATATTGTCACCTTGGTATTAAAAGGTTGTTTCTGACACTCTACGAAGTGGCATATTCGACTTTCTAATCCCAACAAAAATAACCGTTGAGATGAACAGCAGATGTGATGATTCTAGGAAGTGATAACCATTCAACCCTTATCATGCTGATCACGACTATTGTCGTATAAAAAAAAATAATTATTATCTGTTGATCAAATCACTGATATTGGGAGCAAAATGTGTATTTAAACATCAGGATAAATCTCAAACTGAACAAATATGAGTAATTTTCACCCTCTTGAAGTTGTGGGTCGCGGTAGCTAGACACAACTTCAAGTGGGTGAAAAAATTAAATAAATTACCTTAGCAGGATAAGGGTTAAAAGGTTGGCTTACTTTATTTTTTTAATATGAATGTCTACTTCTTCCATAGCCTGATCAAAACCCTGTCTCACTTTCTTCACTGTATTTGGAAGGTCTTTGCTGAGCAAAAACACCTGTGTTACTGGAACCCAAGCTCTAAAAGATATGAGCAAAAGTATTACAAATATGTCAATTTTTCATCTTAAAACTCCATACATATGATTGTTTTTTATACAATGTCATTAACGCTCCACCTTACTGTATACAATAACAACGAGAAGGTTTTGGAGATGTCTCCCCTTCAGCAGCATAACCATAAAGGTTGATGGCTAATAGATGTAGTGTGAATGGCTTTTGTAATTAATGTTATTAAATGGCTCCTGTGGACAGTAGAGACTATGTAATTTGATGTGGTGGAACCCGTTTTTTATATCTAACTAAATCGTTTTTTAGGTTCAATCAGTTGGGCAACAGTTTTAATATCTTCACACTGAAATGTCATCTTACAACAACTGTCATTCACTACCCTAACATGGCTCGAAATTGGCCCATCCGATCGTCTGAGACAACCAACAATCTGGGAAGGACGAGTTCAGTTTCACCGAGCTTGTCCCACCAGACAAGTGCCCCTGCTTGACAATTATTAGGAAGAATTAGTGGGAAGGACTAGTCAATTTTTTAGCCAGTTGTCCGACTGAACAAGTGGAAATTTAGTCCAGTTTTCGAGCCCTGCTTAACTGGCCTCAGATTCTGTATTAAGCAGAATTTATTACTCCGTTGTGTGCAAAACATAATGTGGCTTGTCAACACTCCCAGCAAACACGAGACGTTGACCCAATGCTGGACCAATGCTGGCCCACAGTCTGCGACGTCGGCCTAGCATCAAACCAGCACTGGTTCAACGCCTCGTGTTTGCTGGGCTGCGTTCAATAGCACGGTGCTTTGGCAGTGCATACTGCTGGCGGCGAGTACAAGCCAACACCGACCCAATGTCTGTTAAACGTTGGGCCAGCGTCGCTGGTGATGGCCAGTATCCATTCAGCCCTAGTCAGTACTTCATGATGGCAGGAGTGCGTGCACATAGTATACACCGCCCAATGCCGTTTAAATGTCTACAGAGGGGGAGACATAACTAGAAGGTTCACTGTGTTTTTGTAAAACAAAAACTCCCCTCCCGCAACATAAAGGTTGATAGCCAATACCCTGCAAACAAGAGTCATTCACCCAATGCTGTTTCAATGTTGGGCCAGGGTCCAAGACGGTGGGCCGAAATTGAAACAGCATTGTGTGAATACCCAGTGTTTGCTGAACAGCTGAGTGGACCCGTATCAGCGGCGAAGTCGCCCACCACAATATGCCCAGCAAACACGACACGTCAACCCAATGCCGGCTCAACCCTGGTCCTCTGTCGACGGCTCTGGCCATAAACCATTCAACACTGGACAGGGATTCCTGTTAGCGGTGGTGTGTCCACAGAGTACAAGCTGACACCGATCCAATGTCTGGTAAATGTTGGGCCAGCGTCGTCGGTGCTGGCCAGTATCCATTCAGCCTCAGACAGTACTTCATGCTGGCAGAAGTGCGTACACATAATATACACCTCCAAATGCTATTAAAATGTTGGCCAGTGTCGTACACAATGGCTCGACATCGGACTAATGTTCGTTACACAGAGACATTGCCGGGTCAATGGTGGGTTTGTGTAGCATAGACTATACCAGCAGGATGCTTTGAAATAAAGCTGGGTTAATGTTGGCCCGCCGTCTGTGACGCTGGCCCAAATACAGCGTGGCGCCAAACACGACACGTTAACCCAATACTGGGCTAATGTTGGCTCAGCGTTGTAGACGGTGGGCCAACATTAGCCCAGCATTGGGTCAAGGTCACGTGTTTGATGAGGCGGCCTGCTACTGCACAATAGAAACCGCTGGACAGACAGACAGACAGAAAGGACAGACTCACTGAGCGGACAAAGGTAAACCAACATGTCCCCACCTCTGTGTATAGAGGGGGAGAAATAATTATAAGCTCAACAATTGCAAATTATTTAAAGAAAGATTTAGGTGGGGTTTTTTTTCAAACAAGACATTTATTCAATTTTAATTAAAATAATTAAATAATTATAAATAACAGTTCTAAACTTCGCTCTAACCCTTTTAAAAAGAAGATCATCTACAGATTTCAAGTGCTAACTTCTTAGTGCGAATAGCATTACCAGAACATTTATTACAGGTATATTACAGAAGAGGCACATAATTAAAATATTGTACAAGAAATAAATGGCTTAATAATTTTTGCAACTTTGACTAGCCTCACCTATCATGCTGACCAAAGAAGCGCACGTCCACTTGACCTTTTGATTCTCTCAATGCCTGGTATAATATTAATTAGGCACATAAATTATTTTCTATATATATCTACACTTTACTGGCTAAAATTTAGATTTAGTCAAATAATTTGTAACTCAGAGATATTGTTACTCAATAATTAGTAAAGCTGGCCATCAAATGAAAACTGATTTTGCAGAAAATAAACAGTCTACAAGCAAACACTAGGAGGATATTGATTTATCTCTACTCATTATATCTTGCATAAGATGACATAAAAAACTAATGGGATAAGTGCACAGCAAGATAAAATGTTTGCTGCTTTTACTTTGAGTCAAATAGAAAGTGATTTAAAAGAGACTTACTTTAGCGGGCCAGAATGGATAGCCTTTCATTTTAGCCCAAACCAATGGATGAGGATCTCTCTGCAAAAGTAAACAAACAAAGTTTCCATCAGCTTTACAAAAAAATTTTCATGCAATATAAAGATATCATTGCTTCAACACAATATGCATAGATAATAATGATTACCATAATAGTTGGAGTATACCGCACTACTTTTCTATTCAGAAGTGCCCAAGTGCCAGCGTTGGCACTGGCCGCTCGCCACGTCGCCAAATGCGAAGATATTTGCCATGTGGCGAAAGATTTGTGATGTCTTTAGCCACAGTGGCGAAGCCAAAAATGAGATGCTTCCACAATACTTATGAATCTTGAGCCGTTTACGCGGGAAAAATCGCGGGGAAAACGGGTGCGACAAAACCCCATAATAACCCGGAATAACCCATAATAACCCGGAATAACCCATAATAACCACATAATAACCTACATTAACCTCATAATAACTTACAATAACCCTGTAGTCGTTGGGAAATAGCCATGGCGAGCCCAAATAATAGCTTAAATCAATGTTAAGAGCAAATTTGCGCTGATATCAGGTATCTCAGCAGACAATCGCAAGATGATGCACAAACTGAAATCACGGAATAGTAGGGCCTACCTCAGAATAACCTTTTAAACAAAAAAATAACCTATATTGTATAATAACCTTATAATAACCCTGTAATTGTTAACAATTGCCTAAAACAACATAAATAATTGAACATAACCAGGAGGATATCATGACGGGAAGAATGATTGCAAGCGTGATCACAACTCAGTATTTTAACATGTTTAGCCAGTCACGCTAGACGTAGGTGTGAATTACATTGACACGTACTCAGGTGTATCCAGTCACATGTCTTGTTTTGTTCTTCTCAGATAACGTGTTGTCGCCAAATATATTCATTTTTTTTATTTATTTGACTTTCCAGTTAATAACATGCAAAAGTGGTACAATATCGTGGAACATGCCATTATATGTACATGTATTGCTGTGTCCGTATTTTGTTGCTGAGAAAGCGATAGGCCCTACTAAATATAAAACATATTAAGACTGCATATAATTATATAGATCTACTTAGAACAAGTCTGCTTTCTATTCTATTTTGAAGACGGTGGTAATTACCACAAAAATAATTTATTGATCGACGTCGAAAACGCTATTGAATCTTTGGGAAAAACCAACACTAAAATAAATTAGAAAATTAATTTAATTATAGGCTGCTGGGCTGATAGGGTTCACGAGCCACTTAGGCATATCAAGGGGATTAGTGTGAATGATCTGATTATGTTACGTCATGATGACAAAGACATTTACGTGACTTATTCATACCACTAGGCCAGGAAGCGAGCTAAATGTGTTTTCGAATTAAATTGATATCTATATAAAAAAAAATCTAATCATATTCGACTATAATTGAATGTCTGAGAAGTACGGAAACATATTAATTATGATTCTGATGATACAATGACACATCAATTGCTGTTCATGATCATCGATGACACAAGTTGAGTTGTGATAGAAGTCACAACTTGACAGTAATTAAGCTGATGACAACAGGTGAGTTGTGAAGTCAGGAGTTACACTGGAGCACTGGATTGGTAAGCTGTGATCTCACGATAAACTGAATTCATTTATATGGCTGTATTTCTTAGCGACTAGAGGGTTATTACAAGTTGTTATGAGTTTTTATAGGTTATTATTGTATTTTATAGGCTATTGCAATGGGGGTTACCCCTTATTGATAGTTTCAGACGACATATGCACCATCCTGTGATAGGCCAGCCCATTGATTGTCTGCATCAGCGCGAATTTGTTAATAAAACATCGATTTGTTCCATTATTTGCGTTATTCGGAGCAAATACAATGCTGTAATGAATTATTATGAGGTTATTATAGGTTATTATGAGGTTATTATGGGTTATTCCGGGTTATTATAGGTTATTCCGGGTTATTATGGGTTATTATGGGGTTTTGTCGTACCGGGAAAAACGACTGCTTTAACATCGTTTTTTCTGACATAAACATGTCTTTATTTGATTTTTCAAATTCTCAATCGATCTTGCTAGCATCTTTCAATTTTGCCGATCTATAAATATAGCAAAAATAGCCTATATTAAAGACTATATTCAACACAAACTATGTTTGTTTACATTCTCAACAAAAAAAACAAAATGGCGGACGACGACAGCGTAGGCCTATTCCTGTGATCCACTTGATAATATGATGTTGTTTTATACACACTGATCATGTGATGTTTATAATGTCACTGTGTCACAACCTTTGTGTTATTTTGTAGAGCTCTGCATTCAATAATTTGTGTTTTACATTTTATTACGATCAGGCCATTGGAATGGATTAATCGCTTTACCTGTCACTGACACTGTGTCAGTGACCTATTAGGCCTAGCCTCAACAGACGAAATAACTTGTGGTAGAACACACATGAATAAGCAATCATTCAAATACATTAAAAGCTAACATCACACTGGGAAAAAACTTATTTTTGTACAAAACTAAGCGATTAGTCTGGTCGGCCGCACAGCACATTCCCTTTGCCTGATACTCCATTGAGGAGGAATGCGAAGTCATCAATCAAAGTGATTATTTGTCAAGAAAAGGAAACGTTTAACACAGGCTGAGATGGACAGTGTAAACAACTGACTCCACACTGCTGTGCAGTCATGACATCCTTGCCTACCTGGCCACCACTGTTACATGTACTTGATTTCTCCAAGCTGGATCTTTTTGTCAAGACAAGACAAAAAAGACCCTCTATTTTTTTATATTTTTTTTTGGGGGGGAAGGGGGGGTTCTAGTTAGGGGCCTACATGTTCTTCCAAAATAGGGTAGGTATAGGGGGGGACTTTTTTTTAATTTCACTTTTAAAAACCCCACCAAATTGCCCCCAAAAGACTGTTTTTACAAAAATACACGCTCCTAAAAAAATTGTGAAGGGACGCTCTCAGACAAAATCATTTTATATTATTTTTTTTTAAATTGACATAAAAAATCTAGGGTCAGGGATTCAAATGGTCGGTAAACCAAAAATATTGGCGGATAACCCAAAATGTAGGGCACGGTTGTCCGCTGGATAATTTTTATTTCAAGCATAATTTAGAATGCAGCAACCTTCCTAAACTGTCAAGCATTTTGATTGCCATGATTACAGTTGAATAATAAAAGAAGTCAAACAAGTCACTAATAATTTGCAAAAGTTTGTCAGTTCTTGGAAATTTTGCATAAAATTTGTGGTTATTCGCTAAATGAAAACCAAATCATAAACTGGTTCACTTTAAGTACTATATTTCTGTGGTAAGATGCAAAATCAATATGCCTACTAGACCAGTATCAATTATCACCAATATTTTGGATACTGGGTACATGATTACATTGTGGCTACAATAAAGAAAATGTGGCTAAAACTTTTCAGAGGTTTTAGCCACAGTGGCCAAGACATTTTTCATCCTACCGCCAACACTGAAGTGCTATTTAATATGTGCAGGTTATATATTCGGTAATTGAAGTGCTGATCCGTTAAGAATGTCTGATAATTGAGCCAAGTGTAACAAGATGGGAGTCTTGTTATAGGGCTGGCGAGCTTATGATGTGCATTATGATGCCTGTAGGGACATTAGATTCTTTATGCATGAATAACAATGGCTCATTAGACAGGGTATAATAATAATAATAAATTATTTAGTACAACATACTAATTTGCAATGGGGCCTCTTTATACATATGAAGTAGTTCACAGAGTGGGGATCAACTTTAGTTGTCAGAATCTGACCAGTGTAGATTCTGACGTCTAAAGTTGATCTCCGCACTGTAAGAGTAAAAATATTTATAACGGTCCTAGACACGTAACAAAGGTATTCAAATTGATCGGAAAGAGCTAACCAAGACATTTAAAATGCTGTCGGATTGAAAAAAATCCTTTGGTCTCCATGGTTTTTATAAATTACTTCAGCGCTGTAAGTGTAAGTGTTAAAATAGGTGTAGTATAGGAAGGGGATTAGTTATGTCACTCACTTATCATTATTACTCTGATAAAAGTATTATATAATAAATCATTACTGCCATTATTTTGGCATATATTTAGATGTTGTGGTCTAAACAGCGAGCTACACAGTAGCTTTCAAACTAGAAGTGATATTACATGACGAAGAGTATGTCAACCCAGAAAACACAAGGCATTGATCCAAAGTTAGTCTAATGTTGAATCAACATCTACGACGCTGGCCCAACATTAGACCAACATTGGGTCAATGCCTCGTGTTCCCTGGGAACAGAGCTGCTGGATGGTACTTCAGTATTGGTGCACGACTAGCATAAAATAAAGAGCCTGGCCATATCACAAAAAAGCTAAATGTGGACACAAGTCCAGAAGGCCTAAACTAGAGGATAACTCAGATACACCCAGTGGCATGTTGTGGTGTCTCATAGAAAAGCATTATGGAGTAACATAGTTTAGGGCAGGATTTGATAGTGTACCGGTTTGGTAGTGCGCTGACATTATGACATAGAAACCTTCCTTCTTGCACTGATTACCAGGATAAATTAGACTCTTTCCACTCATTCATTCTTCATTCTGGATTGCACAAGACAAGATAAATATGCTATGACATATCATCAACATGGATGAGGCTGACTAATGATATGCCATTGGAAAGGACAGTTGAAGTTAACCCTCACAACACTGAAATATCTTCGTATATACTATGGAGAACAAATGGGTTACTTAGGGTTTCTTTAACCCTTTAAACGCCGGTCCCGATTATATTCAGTTTTACATTTTTTTTACTAGAATATTACATCAATTTTTAAACATATCAAAGAAAAAACATTATATAAATCAGCCAAATTTGAAAATATTTGACATCTATTTTGTCAAATTTCCATAATTTTCACCCACTTGAAGTTGTGGATCGCGTCAGCGAGACACAACTTCAAGTGGGTGAAAATCACAATTGAATAATTTGGCGGTTAAAGTGTTAATTTAAAACCATTAAAACTGTCTTAGTTAGCTCTTTCTGATTCATTTGAATACCTATGTTTTCTACGGTCTATGGCTATTATATATATTTTAATTCTTTCAGTGCAGGGACCTTCTTTATAGGTCAGAATCTGACGTCTACAGACTAAATACGGTGCCCGCTCTGAAAGGTTTGATCTGTAGGATTACCGCTTTAATCATGTTTTAGCATGGAATCTGACCGTGTGTTAGTGAATGGGTAACTTACACAAGGGTCACAGAACCAGTCATCTGTCCGCTGTGTGCAGGAATTCAAATAGCAATCCGGACAAATCTCAATCTCATTCATCTAAAACAAAAGTTATTAACCTTCATGCTGCCGGGACCGAATATATCAGTTTTCAAGCAAATTTCAGACCAATAAATCTAACTAGAATTGCTAAAATGTTTTGTGATAGATGCTTAGTTTATCTAATAATTACAGTTTGTATATTTTTTCATAAATATTATTATTTTTCGTCATTTGAAGCTGGAAATTGCATTAGCAATTCCAGCTTCAAATGAATGAAAAATAGTCTGAAAAAATGAGCAGGATAAGGGTTAACCCTCATCCTGCTGATTTGTTTCTGAGTATTTTTCATTCATTTGAAGCTGGAATTGCTAATGCAATTTCCAGCTCCAAATGACAAAAAATATGAAAAATAGACATCTCCAATATGGAATTATTGGATTAACTTAGCATCTACCAAAAGCTGAGTTATCAAATTTAGTGATACATTGTTTTTCCAGTGACTTAAAACATGCTTGAAATGGTATATATATGGGCGTAGCTGGACACGTGTTAAAATATTTTTAATCTTAGGTAACTAAAATCCTAAGATGCTAGCTGTTCAGATCATAACACATCAGACAATAAATCTTACTTGCACAATTCACATATTTTATTATGAAATAGTTAATCTGAATGTACTGAATTAATTTAAAAGATGAGAATTTCAAAGCCAAAAGGCAGTACAGTAAAACCTGCTATCAACAGCTACCCTAAATGTTAGAAAAAAGTGGCTGTTGGGAGGGGCTGGCCGCTCATAGGAAATTAGCAAAAGGGGGAGGGGGGGTTGGGGTAAAAAAGGGGGGTTTATAATAAAAAAATAAAAATTCAAAGTCTGGGGTCATTTTCAACTGCCATAATATCAAAAGATACAACTATTTATTGTTTACAAAACACTAAATTAATCAAATAACATTATTTATTTGTATATATTGATACAGAAAAAATTTCAGTGGTGTTTGATCTATGCCTATTCTATTGTTATTAGGCCTAATTACAACTGGCCGCTCTGCTATGATTCAGGAGTGAGATGCATGTCAGCATATCGCCAGCATAGTAAGCTGAACGCTGCATAACGTATATATGTATTCCCCAGGTGGCGTTATAGTAAGAATCTGAAGCGAAAAAATCTGTGAATTAGATTGACAGCTACCGGAACGAAAGTAATCTCAACAGGAAGTTAGGTCTAGACTCTAGTAGTGAACACGAAAACACAAATGAAAACGATTAAAAAACACTAAAATGCAAAAGCTAACGTTACTAGACCACATTTGACTATCATTCAGTATTCACTAGTCAATAAAACTAATCAATCAAACAGCCACTCCATTTTAAAATTCTCTATGTTGCCATTATGCCAGGTTAAAAATAGATTTTTGACCGTGAAATTACTGGTCGCGACCGCTTTTTGCGGTGACCGGTCATTAGAGAGTATTAACAGTGAAAATGTGATCTGGAAATTGGTTTTGTGACCGCTAATTGTGGTTGGCTGGCCATAGTTGGGACCGCTGGGACCGAGTTTCACTGTATCTGTTTACGCAGCATAGTTAAGAATAGCCTCAATTCTCACTCAAAGCCAAATCAATAGTTGATCATAAGATGCTGTAATGAGAGATGTTATACAACATAAAAAATCACAAACCTCATGTTTACAAATCTTGACCACTGATTTTGCACACGATGTCAGTGTACTGTGAACTGTAGAAACAAAAAGAAACCAATTTTAAAGCAGCAGTATGTTTTGAAATAACTTAAAGCAGCCCCTTGGGATGACATCAATTTTCGTTTTTAGTTTTGTAGTGAAGTAGTGTATCCCCCAGATCATAATTTTATTTTTTTCAAAGTTATTAGATTTTTACAAATATTTCTTATTAATATTTCTATGAAACCGCTTAAAACCCAAACAAACTCTTTGTATACCTAAACACTTGCTGAAGGATGATTGAATGTTCCTACAGCATTAGGCCACATGTTGATGCCGTTGGCCAAGCGTTGGGCAGACAATCAGTGTTGCCGTGTATACCCCCTTGTCCTGACTAAAAGACACCAATTAGCGGCCAATCAGCGGCGATTGCCTTGATCTCCCCATCCAAGACGTGGGAATATGTGATGTAAAATCCTGTATATTGCTGACTTGTTTTGTTTACATGGCAATATACGACTTGGAAACATAGCTATTTCACTCTTTTTCGGTGCTTTAAAATTGTTTTTTGACTTTTTCGTATTTTCAGTTAAGATTAGTAGGCTATATAGCTTCATATAAGTTAAATTTTCAAAATTGACAACATCGAAAATGTCTCATCCCAAGGGGTCCCTTTAAGTATTGATATCATTATAAATGTATTAACCCATTAAACATATGCTCTCTGACCCCGAAAACCTATTTATATGAGGTTTCAAGAAATTTACCTGAAAATAATCGAATCATTAAAATTGATAAAATGAAGATAGCTGCCACAGCCTCGTTATCAGTTGCATATGAAAACAGACAATGCTAATAGACTCGCAGACCCCAAAAACTTATTTAACTATATGAGGTTTTAAGGCATTTAGTGAACTTAAAATTGATTTATTGAAATTGGTAAAATCAAGAAGGCTGCCATAGGCTTGCATTCGGTCACACAGGGGCCAAGGTTAAAAAATCAATCCACTAAAATACACTTTATGAAATTGGGTCATTTTTTGCACTGCGATTGAAAAAGTGAAAGAGTGAATGAAAAATATGGTAAAATTTCCAAGTAGGGTTAAGCCAATACATGGTTCAAAGAAATGCTCACAAATAAACACTTACGAATAACTCATATTTAAACTGTACTCACGTCCATTGAAAATGCAGGAATTGTGAACTATCCATTTGACATCAGCCAGAAAAGCTTCTGTACTGCCATAAATCTTCTTTCTTATGTTCTATAAAAAAAATTATAATTGAAGCCTTTGCTCTAGAGCCAAGTTATCTTGATTAAATTTTCACAAATCATGTATCTAAAGGTAGCTGAAGCTGTGAAAAATCATCTTGGTCACCCATGCTGATTCGTGTGTACCTGGCCATGCCCCTGCATGTGCACAAAACTAAATGTGACAAACCACTGTGACATCCACTCTGAAAATATGTCAATGTCACTCATCTTCATAATTTGACTTGGATTTTTAAAAAAATGCCTCTGTATACCAAAGGAGAGCCATAAAGGAGAGCCATAACTCAATTCGAATAATATTATGCATAAGAGCAGTTTTAGGTCAATATAATTATACGGTTTCAAGCATATTTTAGATCAATAGAAATACCACTAAATTTGATAAAAAAATATTTTTTGATAGATGCTTTGTAATTCAATATTGGAGATGTCTATTTCTCATAAGTATAAATATTTTTCGTCATTTGAAGCTGGCAATTGCGTTAGCAATCACTGCTTCGATTGAATGGAAAATCAAAGCAAGCAATTCCGCAGCACAAGTCTCGTCAGGTGGAATAAACACCATTTTCAAACATATGCCCATGGAAATAGAAATCACAAGTGAAGGTCACATCAAATATTTACCAGTGAAGGTCACATCAAATCGAATTGTTATAGTCTACTTAAAAAATGCTCTAAAAAAGTAGCAAGTCAAGTGATTTCCTAATAAACTGTACCCTATCCAATGTGCTGAGATCCATTGGGTTGATAATATGGTCAGCATAGTTTGGGTGTTCTGTGCCTGTTACCGGAAAATGGAAAGCATCACTCTGGAAATACAATTTTATTAATGTCAGATTAGAGATTTCCTCGCATCACTAAAAAAAATTTCAAGATATAAATAAGACATAACTATAAATAGGATTAATAATAGCATGCCATATAATTCTTTGCAACATTATCATACCCTACTCCTTGATTTCAGTTCCAAACATTCTGACAGAACAAAATATTAGATTTTGAATACAAAAAGCACTTGCAAAATAGAAAAAAAGGTTTTGTATTTTTAAATCCAATGAGGTTGAAGTTAAACTGCAGCACTTATCCGAAAATCTTGCACTGGGGAAATTTTTGATTTTCAAAGGTTTTTTCCTGCAATCTAAGGCATATTGGGCACTGTCTCTCCCTCAGTGTGTAACCAGTTCATAAGGAAACCCGTAAATAAGATTATAATTTTTTTTGAGGGGGGGGGGGGTTTAAACCCTCAAAACCACCCCCTTGGATCTGCCCCTGATGGCTAATGGATTTTAAAAACTACTGGCCCTGATTCCATTTTACTGGCCCTTCAATTTAGTGGTGACCTATGTACAAGAAAGTAAAGACCAAGTGGTAAAAATAAGCCCAAAAAAAAATATCTTGTAAAATACTGGCACGACCTTGCTGAAAACATGAAGGGGATTTATTTTGTTTTTATGAAAGTAATTTTTGTCCATCACAGCAACACCCAACTGCAGCTTTGAGAAAACTTCAATAATCTATATATTATTGAGAATAATATAGCGAATAGAGAACACAAAATATTTAATACTAATTAACATGAATATTTACATCATTGTGCTTCATGCGTTGTGTAGCATACTTGAGCAGCATACATAGTTGATCTAATGTGAGCAGGGACATCGCCCTGGACTGGGTATCTGCCCCCTCTGCTTTCAATGTCGTCTGTACAAACACATGAGACAGTGGTCTATGTTAACTTTTAACCCTTATGCTGCCGGGACAAAATATATCCGTTTTGAAGCAAATTTCAGACTAATAAATTCAGCTCAAATTGCTAAAATGTCATGTGATAGATGCTTAGTTGATCTATTAATTACAGTTTGAAGATGTATATTTGTTAATAAAAATAATTATTTTTCGTCATTTGGAGCAGGAAATTGCGTTAGCAATTCCAGCTCCAAATGAATGAAAAATAGTCTGAAAAAATTGGCAGCATAATGGTTAAAGCGTTGAATTACCTCTCATGGAGACCAAAGGGTTTAATCAATTTAAAATCGTCCTAAATGTCTTAGTCTTAAATGTCTTATTTAGCTCTTTCTGATTCATTTGAATACCTATTTTATGAGGTTGAGGCCATTAGAAATATTTTTACTATTAGAGTGCGGGGATCGACTATAGTCGTCAGAATCTGAAGTGTAGACGACGACTAAAGTCGATCCCGCGCTGTAGGGGTTAAACCACTAAGCATGGCTATAGTCATTGATTTTAAACTGTTTTATTAGCAGGCTAAACTCAATGTTATTGGGAATGTAATGCGCATTTAAACATCAAGATTTGCGAATGTTGGGTCTCGGATTAAACAAGCAAGGGTAATTTTTACCAACTTGAAGTTGTGGGTCACCGTAGCAAGACACAATTTGAAGTGGATGAAAACTAATTTTTTTTAATTCAGCACTTCCAACCCTTACATCGCGGGAATCGACTTTAGTTGCCAGAATCTGACTTCTGTACATGTCAGATTCTGACGACTAGAGTCGATCACGCATCTAATGGCCATAGACCCATAACATAACTTTGGTTGTGATGTTTTTTACAAATTAATTCAGCGCTTTAAGGGTTAAGGGTTACCAGAGTAAGCATTCTATAATTTTGTTCTTTATTTTAAAATTAGTCAACGGCTACTGTTGTTGGCAAAAAAATATATACATGTACTGTAATAATTTAAAAATGTCACCCAATTAAAAATACAGTCAGAATAATTGCTTATATTCAACACCCCTAAAGTTAGCTTGGGCTTTTTGCATAACAGAAGACTTTGTCTACTATAATTGAAATATTTACACTTACTGAACATTCAGGACAAACCAGTCGTCACTTGAAATATTTACACTTACTGAACATTCAGGACAAACCCAGTCGTCACCAGGAAGTTTATCAGTGTTAAGACACTTCAGATGAAAGAGGCGTGGACAAAAAGCGCAGCATGTAGACGGACCTCCATGGCAGTGACATATCCAGCAATAGAAGTCACTTTCAGCACCCTGAAATATGATGATGTACAGTATAACTCCACATAATATTGTATTTTTCAATGTAATAATTATTACCTTTTTTTTTAAAAATATTTTTGGTGAGCCCAACCGAGGCTCATTTTGTATTATATGCGGTGCCAGTGCTGTGCATGTGTAGTCTGTATATATGTGGGTTGACAAAACAGGTCCGTATTTGTCTTGGGACTACTTGACAGGGCTGTGAGTCCAACTTCTTGTCACTTGGTCCATATGTAATCAGCCTGACTGACCAACGGACATATATCCCAGAGTTACCTGGGCCCGGCCATCACAAGCACCTGCGGGCCCTTGGTAGCTAATCATCCCCATATGAGTCATAGCTCCGAGACGCCCCTCCAATGTCGCATCCTTTTTAGTGGATGAATCTCAGTCAGTGGCTGAGTGGGTTTAGATCATTTCAGGGTTCGAAGAGGTCCTTGAAAACTTTAGAGCTTGAATTCTACAAAAGGTGCTTGAAAGTCCTTGAATTTTGCGAAAGGATCCACATTTGAAAATGCCGCAGTGATATGTATTATCATCTATACATGTATTATTTTATGTAAATGTAAGACCAGTTTTAACAGAGTTTCTTGAGAGGGATCACTGTTGTGATACTGGGCTGTAATTGGCAACAAACCTGTGCCAAGCTAGTAAAAGACGACAAAAAAATGAGCCCATGGAACCCCTATAGTTGAGGCAGCTGGAAAAAACACCAAATCAAGTAAAGTCTTGATACCGGCCGGTTTTGTTTTATTGACAGCTCTTTTTATTGACAACTCCGTCAATAAAACAAAACCGGTCGGTATCAAGACTCTACCTGTAAGACTCTGTGTTTTTTCCAGCTGCATCCACTAATAGGCCAGGGATGGGTACTAACTGATCTCAGGACTCAGGTGGTAGCCCAAAGGGCCAGTAATTTCAGATAATTAATGGCCCTTATCAGGGGTTCCATGGGCTAATTTTGTTGTTGTATTATTTAATGTGATACTATAAAATAATTATGAGTTTATTGCTGTGGCAATATTTAATCATGCTGTACTGTAATTTTCGCTGTCGCTGTTTGAATTGGTCCTTGAAAAATTTTCCTGTGGTTCTTGAAAGTCTTTGAATATTGTCATTGATAAGATCGATGTACAAACCATGTCAATTGTCAAATATACACTTACACACCTGCACACTAAGACCTTTTTTCATGGTTCTTTGTCGTTTGACACTTGGTTGAGAACTTCCACCAGATGGGGTGGAGGTGTCAAGGGAGCGCTTTCTGCTGCTGATATCTAAAAGAACGTACACAAATATTCAAATTTTTTTATCATAAAGATACAAAGACACATGATAGGTTTTTCTAGTAATAAATTAGGATCAGACTTGCTATTGTCTTTTATATTAAGGTTATCGTCTGTTTGCAGCAACAAAGAGCTAATTAGGTTTGTGGTCTTTAAAGAGCAACAAAGAGCTCAAACTACCCGGTTGTGGCATGGACAAATTAATTGTATTTATGGGCGAATGTCCCAGTCAACAAGAAACCAAGTCTTATTTTGGACATTATATATCATAGCTTTATATGTTGCAGCCAACAATAATCTAACTCGTCTCCTGGTTAAATCAATCTACAATTCAAGCTGTAAGCAAAAACAAGCTATTAATTAGCTACATTGAAGGGATTATTACAAGCAACAACAAGCTGAATGCTTTCTAGAGAAGTAATTCTCCACAGTAACAGCAAGCGAGCTCAAAAAACTCAAGTGGTTAATAGCTATGTTAAAGCAATTATTGCCAAAAACAAGGGGCTAAATTGCTGTATTCAAGCTATTTTCCTGGGGCAACAACGTGCCAACTCACAATACTGCTTATAACTGCTTGTAACGTGAGTTGGCACCTTGTTGTTTGCAATGTTTGTATCATCTGATGCTTGACTGATTTTCCACTTCAATCATGATCTATATGCAGTTTTGTATATATATTTTAAATATAACATCTGTTTGTCTCTTGTTGCTCCAGACAGATGTAATGTTGAAAATATATATACAAGAGTGCATATAAATCAAGATTGATCTTGCAAGGGAAGATACATCTATTCAATAAATACAAAACTCACTTACTTTTACTAATCTAAATGCTAAAATATCTAAACTTCAAATCTTAAAAATTATTATTCAGAGTTCAGTAAGTGTATAATACTTTCAATTATGATAATAGCAATGGGAACATTAAATTAAAACAAATGTCATACCATATTTTTTTTTAATTGCAGCCGCATTGCCAATAGAAGTGCTCAGACAAAATTTTCCTAATTTAAAAACCTCCATTTGAAGCCACAGGATGAATTTCGCTAGTGAAATATATTTCAGTCCAAAACCTATCTGAGATTACCAGGAAAATGGCAAGGTATTGATCGAAGCGGCCGCTACGCTAACCATGGTAACAGAGGGTACACTGTAAGACCAAACAGCTTCTAATCCTTTACAGACATGATGAGTTATATTAGCATTATTAAATATTTGTCGTCATCAGTCTCTATGCCGCCCACTCATCAAGATAAAATACAACATTATTACCACAACATAATATATGTTAAAACATAATTATGACAATGTTTTCAAGGTGAGTTCTACCAACGCAACACAAAACTGGGTACTCGCTGACATTCACATGCACATGGCAGTTATTATATAAATATTCATGCCACATATTTTAATTACATTATATCAACAATTTAATACTAGTATACTGAAAAAAATGTTTATTAGCCCTATGCGTTTTTTTTATAAATTTTTAAACCAGTGTGAGCATTAAATTAAGGCATAGTACATCTCTTTATTTGGCCATTGGACATGAAGGGTTGGATGGTTTCTACTGGCAGTTCAGAGTGACAGCCGGGCGGGGGTCCTGGTGCAGTGGTAAAAGCCGCCTGCGTGGAAAGTCAGATTCAGTTTTGTCCCCCGCTCTGGCATTCACGCTTTAAAGAAACTAAATGTTTCTTGCCTGCTCACTCAAAATGATTTAGTATTGTGGGGCACAGTGTTAGCTGAGATTGGGCTGACAGGGTGTGTAAAACAATTTCAGGGTGTGTGACAGGGTGTGTAACAACCCCTTTACTATAAGAAGGAGAGTTTTGAGCGGGCGTGGTAGTAAATTCTAGGGAGTGCTGCAACAGTTTTGGGCATGCAAAACACGCCCACACGCCTCACTGGCTAACACAGTGTTGTGGGGAGCCTCTGTTACTGAGATGTAGCTCCAATTTCTGGCCCTTCCCCGGAAATTATGCAACCTAAAATGCTCTTTAGGCCATTTTAAAAAGCTATTTTTTATCAATCCATTATGGCAAATAAGTGTTTGTCTGTGATTTATGACCGCAGATAGTGCTAGATGAGATGCAATTTGGATGTCATAATAATATCCATCAAGATTTATTTTGTAATCTGACGAATAGGCACAGAAAACTGCCAGAAATGTTCAAATCCTACTTTATCTGACACATATGCCTAAATCTGGCTAGTCTCAAACACTGCTGTAACAAGGTTAAGTTAAGTAAATGTCAAACTTATCCGAAGATTGAAATTATTTGTTTTTTCAGACATACTTGCAGCTGGCGATTTCATTCCTGGGGCTGCTTTACCAGAGGTACCAAGAGATCTCCTTTTGTACAGAAAACTGCCATCTTTATCTGAAAATAAATGTAAACAAATCACATAGAATTCCACATGTACATGGGCTATCAGCTGCTGAATAATTACCAAAGGTATCTGACATAACCCTCGTAGCCCACAGCAGGTCACTCTCCCAACTCAAGGTGAATAAAAATGTGATGATTTTAAAAAATACTGAGGCCCGAGCTCTTTCAAACAAACCAAACAGAATTGAAATCAGATAAGAATTGAGGAAGGAGAAGTATTTCTTGTGAATAGTGGACAGAGTGCCCTAATTGGGTCTTAATTAGTTCATACTTTAATTATTAAAAAAAAATTCTGAAATCCGTGAGGAAGTTTAATTAATGCACAGGCCCGAGCTCTTTCAAACAAACCAAACAGAATTGAAATCGGATAAGAATTGAGGAAGGAGAAGTGTTTCTTGTGAATTGTGGACAGAGTGCCCTAATTGGGTCTTAATTAGTTCATACTTTAATTATTAAAAAAAAATTCTGAAATCCGTGAGGAAGTTTAATTAATGCACAGGCCCGAGCTCTTTCAAACAAACCAAACAGAATTGAAATCGGATAAGAATTGAGGAAGGAGAAGTGTTCCTTGTGAATTGTGGACAGAGTGCCCTAATTGGGTCATAATTAGGTCATAAGTTTATCAATAATTAAAATTTCTGAAATCCGTGAGGAAGGTTAATTCACAGGCCTGAGCTCTTTCAAACAAACCAAACAGAATTGAAATCGGATAAGAATTGAGGCGGAAGCATTTCTTGTGAATTGTGGACAGAGTGCCGTAATTGGATGTTAATTAGGTCATAAGTTACCGGTAATTAATAAATAAAATTTCTGAAAATCCGTGAGGAAGTTTAATGCACAGGCCTGAGCTCTTTCAAACAACCAAACATAATTGAAATCGATTAAGAATTGAGGGAGGAGAAGCATTTCTTGTGAATTGTGGACAGACAACAGACGGCAGATGACAGATGCCAGACGCAACACGATGGCATAAGCTCATTTTAGGCCTAAAGGCCGGATGAGCTAAAAATCGCAGCGCGACCCGAAACACCGCGTGATGGACCAGATACAGCTTACAAAATGAAATGAATCGGGCTTTAGGCCACTTTTGTGCACATATAGGCTAAACTGGGCCAGGAGAACCTCCTGAGGATGGTGAGATGATTGAGATGACACTGTCCTCCAGACACAGGATTCGAAATTCGAGCCCTGGCGGTCTGAGGCCGAGCACGCTACCTCTCGGTCACGGAGGCTCCCCACAATACTGACTTTCACACGTGGATGGGGATACAGCTTACAGAGTAGTTAATTTGTAACATCCTAATTTTGAGTTATTGACAGATGACCTAGCTGTAAAAGGAATTAAATACAACAGCTAACAATCATAGGCCTATGTTGTGACTCCCAATGAAATTACATTCGTACAAGTATTATCATAAATACATAAGTGTCTTATGTTTTCTGGTATTATACATTATTACCTGAAGTAACAACAGAGAAACAGATTTTTGAATGCTACCTTTGATCAAGTTGGCTGAACGGGTTGCCATTGGCAGTGAGGCTCTTCTAGTTTCCATTACAAAATTATTTCCCAGCTGAAATAGAACAGAATTTTTATCACAGAAATTATTTTTTTTATTTGAGGGCACATCAAAGATTACAAATGTTCATGTGCATCAAAAATTAGTACAAACTAGATTGATAAAAATGAATGTGTAAAAAATAAATTTTAAAAATCCTGATTATTCTATTAATTATTAGAGCATGTGTGGTGATATAGATGGGTGGTTGACATGTTATTACATGCAATAAATTATGTTACAACATTGCCAGGGCTTAGAAATAACTACTTGAAGAGTGTGCTTGAAATACACTAGCCCAAGCGAAGAAGAGGCCAGACGGTCACTTCAATCCCCCGCCCTGCCCACAATCAGGGTGCATCCTTCGCTGAAGTCTCACATTCTGTTTTACAGTAATGGTCTACCTGTGAGTGTCTAGCACAGTCGTCATGTATATTACAGATATGGATCTCGATGAAATGATGGTCGCAAGTCAGCCATTTTTTAATTTGATCAAGTTGACATTTTCGAGGGTAGGCCTAGACATCATATATCCCTCATTGAAAACAACAGTGATACATATCGTTTTTTAATCATCTATCTACCTTGCACATTTTTTCTGATATTAACCATATTAAAAAAAAACTGAAGATGTTCCCCCTCCAGCAGCATAACCATAAAGGTTGATAGCTAATAGATGTAGTGTCAATGACTTTTGTAATTAATGTTATTAGATGGCTCCTGTGGACAGTAGAGACTATGTATTTTGATGTGGTGGAACCCGTTGTTTATACAGTATAACTTGTCTTGGCCGGTCACCAGTTTGAACGGCCACCTCCACTCAACGGTCGCCATTTGAATTTCCAAATGCATTTTCTGTATAAATGACCTCTAATCACCGGTCACCTCCATAACGCGGCCACGGCCAGTGATTTTTCAGCAACAAGTCAAGTTTTGACCTCCAATTTCCGGCCACTATATATCGGCGGCCACTTTTTGTCGGCCGATTTAATAAAATCGTCAGCATAAATAACAGACATTGCGGCAAAAAAATGATAACTGCAGGTGTAATTTTTGCATTGGTTGTTGTAATATTAGGACACGGCCAGTGAATTTCCAGGACCTGGTCAATATTTGACCTCCAATTACCGGTAACTAGGCATAGGCTATATATGTATGTTGATTATTATATCATCAGCAGCAGCCACTGGCGTTAATTTTTATAGAGATTGTTAAACGGCCACGGCCAATAATAATATACTTCAGAACATCATATTACCTGCCACTATATATCGGTCAACAAGTCACCTTTTGACTTTCAATTACCGGCCACTATATCGGCGGCCACTATAATAATGATATTATACAGTACTTATAGTACATATCAGTACTAAGCGCTAACTATATCTCAGTCAATATAATAAAATCGTCAGCGTGAATGCCAGACATCACTGCAAAACAGTTCAAGTGCTAGCGTAATTATAATTAATTTTTTTCAATTTCTGAACGAAATAATACCGACTCTATGTCGACCAATTTAATGCAATGTTCAGCGTGAATCGCGGAAATCACGGCAAAACATTTTTACGCCTTTTTTCAAACTACTGAACTTCAATTACCGGTCACTGTGGACTTCCATTGGCCGTCTGTATGGATAGTCACTCTGCTGTTGTAAGTGTAATAAAATTATAATAATAATGTCGCTTATGCTCGCGATGTAGGTGGTAAAGACGATTGAAACAGGTCTGGGCTGACCCTATGAACGCTGCGGCATCTAAATCCACTGCTGTGTTCCATGTGGAAAAAATCACATATTTCATTTTGACTATATTTATGCCTAACGTCGGAGCGCTGATATGATAGTGTGAGTAAGGTGATTAATTAGATGCTAAATACTACGCATGCATGCATAGGCAAACACGTGATATTATCCCAATGATGAATAATTGCCGGCTCAGCGTTGCAGACGGCGGACCGACATTAATACAACAATGCAGCGATGTCCCGTGATTGACGGGCATGCCACACGTAAAATCTCACAAAATATCATTACATGTGCGGTGAACGACGAGACGTGACGATGACCTGTGGGCGGGTGTTCTCGACCAATCACAGTGAGCCTTCAAATGATTGACAGCTCAACCAGCAGTGACAGCATGTATATGATCAGACGTTCAACCAGACAGCCGTTGTGTTTTATTATATTTTCTCGCTTCTTGGCGCTAAACAGTCAAGTTGTGTGTGTCACAAACAAACACCCTTTACCGGCGTCAAGCTATGAGGCCCATGTATATATTATTGATAAGGAACTATTATTACGGGTGGTGATTAGCAACTTGCATCAACTGGCCGAAGTACTAAATCCATAGGCTAATACATATTATGTAAAATAATTATATTGTATTAATGTAATTAAACATAATTTATAAATACATCAGTATTTAATATCATGATTAGCAAATCGCAGCAACTGGCCGAAGTACTAAATCCATATATACCATGTATACAGCCATATATTATTTGAGATATATTTTAATAATATAATTGAACATAATTTTATCCAATGATTCCTTTGATTTTGTAACATGAAAAAATCCATAGAAAACGGAGAAATCTCAGTTGAGATTTAAAATCTAGTAGCGTTCAAAGTGTCAATTAGCCCAGTCTGACGGGAAGTTACTCAGTAAACAGGAGACTCCAACCCAATGCTGAATCAATGGTGGCCCGCCATCTGCGACGTCGAACCAACAGCAAACCAATAGTGGGTCACGGTGCCGCGTTCAATGAAGAGGCGGTTGATCATCGCTGTGCCAATGCCGTGTCAACAGCCTTAACACAGCGTTGTTTTTCCATCCTGTGTTATCTTGGAACGGCGAGCACACCTTTTACTGCCTGGCCCGAGTATAGTCAAATTTATTTTTCGCTTCAAACATATAATTTTTACTCGGGAAAAAATTACACATTCTTGGAAAGCAATATATTAATTTGTTGGCAATTTAATTCGTATACTGCCTCGTAATGTACGATTAGATAAAAAAAAGATTGAATATATATTCCATATACACCTAGTATTTAAAGGGTGCATATGACCGGTCACTCGACACACTCAGACTGCAACGTAGAGCTAAAGACAGTATCTGCATACATTTGACATGGATGTTTCCGTATAATTATAATACTTGTGTAAAAATCTAATGTAAACTTAACTAACAGTTTCCATAATTTATATAAAAACATATCATCATATCATCATAACTATGCTTCAGGAAATACATTTTATTATTTACGTCTGTGACACGCCGCCTACTAGTACAGTTAAACACAGCCTGGCCAGCTGATCATTTTGAGTACAAAAACATGTCTGTGGTATAAAAATTGACACTCCTGATGCCTTATCCGACCGCCACTGGCAAATCTCTAAAACCTTTTTTTTTTTGAAAAAAAAACGTGGCCTCCTATGAGCGGCCACTTGTCTTGAACGACCACTTTCGGCTTGCAGTAGTGGTGGCCGCTCAAAAGAAGTTCTACTGTATCTACAGCATCTTCCCCTGCGAAGCTCGCTACTCCTGACGCCTCGCTGTGTTAAGACTTGCTGGCGGGAAGATGATCTACAGTAACTGGATCTACAGCCTTCAGGCTCAATCAGTTGGCCAACAGTTTTAAAGAATCATTCAACTGCAAAATGCGCATGCCTGGGACGGTCAAGTGTAGGCCAACAGTAGCCTATTGAGTACAGATTGACGGCATTAATATAACCACTGAACTGATTACAAGATACTACTTAAACGAGACATTGATCCAATGTTGTTTTAATGCTAGGCCAACGTCTGCAACACTGGCCCAACATTGAACTAACATTGAATAAATGTACACTGTTTGAGAGAAAGTCCTCCTGCCCAGCAAACACAAGACATTTGTATAACATTTATACAACGTAGGCCCAATGTCGAAGACGTTGGGCCAACATTGCATTAAGTCATACAAATGTTTTGTGTTTACTGGGTGTCAATACAAACTTGGGGTCAAGCAGTTTCAACATTCCCCCATCCTTGCTGTGATTTGAGAACTTGCTCTTATTGAGGTTTTGGGTATGAAACGCATATTTAGTATTATTATGGAATAGGGCCTTGGCCTACCCACGGGCACAATCGCCTTCTGGGGGACCCTTGTCCCGCGAATTTTGACAGTTGACCACACCTTTAATATCTTCACACCCGGCAATGTGCAAAACACAATGTGGCCTGTCAACACTCCCAGCAAACACATGACGTCGACCTAATGCTGGTCCAATTCTGGCCCACTGTCTGCGACGCTGGCCCAGCATAAAACCGCCTCGTGCTTGCTGAGCTGCGGGTCTGGCAGTGCAAGCCGTCACAGACTTGATGTCTGTTAAATGTTGGGCCAGCGTCGCCGGTGCTGGTCAATATCCATTAAAACCTAGTCAGTAGGTCTACTTCATGCTGGCTGTACTACCGGCACGATGCTTTGAACCAAAGCTAGGTTAATGTTGGCCAGCCGTCTGTGACGCTGGCCAACATTCAGCGTGGCGCCAAACACGACATGGTAACCCGATACTGGGCTAAAGTTGGCTCAGCGTCGTAGACGATGGGCCAACATTTTCCCAGCATTGGGTCAACATCTCGAGTTTGACTGCCAGCATGATTAAAGTCAATGCGCAGACACGAAACTGATAGAACGAACTGAGCAAACAAAGGTAAACCAACACGTCCCCACTCTCTGTGAGAGGGGAGACATAATAATGGCCTCAAGTTGGCCATTTTGAATTAGATCGAGTTGACTTTTTTCAGGGCATAGTCTAGACCTGTCTGGTCTGTCTATCCCTCCTTGAAACCGCACATTTTGTTTTATAAGGTTAGTAATCAGGTAATGGTCTAGCTATCTGGCATGAACAGAAGGACCGCGGGCTGGAGGAAAGAACATCCGAGGCGACACCTATACAGGATTACCCCCGCACACCTTCATCAAACAGGGGATAAAATAACAAATCCAATGCAGTAGGAGTGGCCAGATAATTGATGACCTTTTGGGGAGGGTGGCCAAACGGTCAGCATCACAAACTTGATAAGGCCCTAAAATGTGTGTTTTTGGCTTTTTTGTCTAGACTCCCCTGGCATTCCACATTATGTTATATTACTAATTTCTGTGCATGTTTACTAAACAACATCTTAAAGATCTAAATTAAAAATTTGGGACAACAATTTTTTTTGACAAAGTTACAAGCTTTTGAAAAAAACTCATGTTTGATGTTTTCGAGGTGCTATTATTTTGAGTCTTAATTTACGCCTTCACAACTAGCGCTCATGCACCATACCATCATTTTGGTATTTCAAAGGGACAATAGACCACATATTGGCAATTTGACGGTGAATTACATGAAAAAAGACGTGTAAAAAACAGAAAAAAAGCAAAAAGCTAAATATGATAAATGAAAAGGGCTTTGATCCTGACTGCTATCATAAAACACCCCCCATTTTACGCTATATAAATGACAAAAACTCCAAAAAAACATTTTAACAAATCAAGACAAAATAAAAAGCATTGCCATCAGTAGCAGACGGGGTCGCCGGTCACAGCCCGGCTGACCAGCTCAGAGCTGCCTATTGAAAAAACATGCGAGACACCAGTTTGATGTTTGGCCGCCCTCATCTGACTGTCTAATGGTGTACAATTAATTTGTGATGCCAAAAAAGTGTCTGCCCGCCACTTTTAATAAGTTTTTAAGGTCACGTTAGAAAAATATAAACAATTGAAAATTTGAATCTAGCTGGTATGAACTAGCCCCAGTGGCTGAAACAGGTTTCAGCCACAGATTGACCACATACAAAATCGTGGGACATTTCTTTGGCCTTTACTATCTGAATATATCGCTGAATAATCAGGTCAAAAAAAGTTTTCTTAGAATGTGTAACATTTCAGTTCCAAGCCCCCATGCTCTGCTCAGAGGTCGCACAGTCATTAAAAAGATAGGGACATTTTTCGGGCCTTGGGGTCGAGATCGCTCTCAGTCCCCGCCATGTTGAATTTTTCGGGTAAAGCAAATACCGTATTGTGCTGTGTATAAGTCGCAATTTTTTTTCTTTTTTTTGGACTATTTTTGGCCTGGGGCGACTTATCCACAGGTGCGACATATGTACGTTTCCTGCCAGTCAATCTTGCGGCCGAAATCGTCACCAGAAAAATATTCGAACGTCTGTCCACTTCCTCATATTTTCGCCCGTTTTTCAAGCTATTCAACTAGTCAGCGGTACACTTGTTCTCACCAATATTTAGTAGGCTTTTGCGTGATAAGTTATTTAAAATAATGTTAACATTATGTCACTATCATTATATTTTATCAGCGTGTGAAGTTGTAATAGCAAACATGATAATAAAAACGCCGACATCGTGCTCTAACATCTAGGACTACAGTCCTATTGCATTCGGCTATGTGTTGTACGCAAAATCATTGTCATCCGATGTATGTTCAGTTGCCGTGAATTATTATTTACCAGCAAGCAATAAAAAAAAAAAATAACCCCACACATCGCTAAAACATCCCTTACCAAAATGCTATGTTTTTAAATTTGGATCGCTCACGTTACGACGTAGTTTACAGAACTTGATGGAAACAGTTAGCCTCACTTTTCACTGCCGGTTCTGAATTCATGTGGCAACAACAGCAGTTGTTCTATTAATCACCAGAGGTCGCCTCGTCATTAACCAGATAGGCTTATCGTTCTCGTATTGAAATAGTCAATATTTTAATTATAACCAGATAACCATGATTCCATATGTCCGCTATATTAATTACATAAATGTATGCCTACGTATGTACAGTCTATGGTTAAATAATAGTGAAGGCCAGGCCTGTATACTGTAATATAGTCTAATACGGTACATCAATCCCCGGCCTCATATAGGTCGACACGGCTAGTACTAACAGTATAAGCGGTGGCCATTTTGTTTCAATTTCTGGTGTCTATTTATAAAAAACATCAAGCTCCTCGTCTAGAAACGAAGTGTCAGACAGGTGCCCCGTCTATGACTATGTCATTAGGGCCCATATTCTTGTACAAATGTAACTTGTACAAGAATACGGGCCCAGGGGCACAAGACGCAAGCTTTAATGTAAAGCTACTGGTCTGAATATGCTGTCAGCTAAGTTTCTCAAGGATGGGGCAAATCAAAATCTAGTGCAATAGCACATATTATATATTTTTTATATATTCAGGACGGATACCCAATGATATAAAAACAGCAAGGGTTGTTCCTCTTTATAAGAAAAATTCAAAGTCAGAACCAGAAAATTACAGGCCTGTTTCTATTTTAAATGTAATGTCAAAAATTCTAGAAAAAACTGTACATCAACAATTAGATAATCATTTAAGATTTAAAAAAATACTGTATGATTATCTATCAGGATTTAGGAATTCTTATTCTTGTTTAACACCAGTGCTCGATTTTGAGGAGAGCCTGGGTGCCCGAGGCTCCCAAATTTACTGCAGGGCTCTCTATTAGCTGCATGACTGTGCCCTTGTGGCTCGCTAGATTTTGTCAAAATGCTTCTATTTAACACAGGTCAATTATTTTGGGCACTCAAATGAAATGATGGGATCTGTAGGTTTCCTAGGTGGGTGCCCTGCTGGCTCTCACCTCAAATCTTCTAAAATCGAGCACTGAACACACCTGACAGACCAAATCAGATTTGACATGGACAAAGGAAACTAGACTGGCATGGTCATGATCAACCTTCAAAAATCTTTTGATACTGTCAATCATGACATATTGTTAAAGAAACTAAAAGTTATTTGTTTGGATGATTTTTCAAAATCTTGGTTCTCATTATATTTGAAAAATATATTTCATAAGACTGAAGTTGATGGTATTTTTCCTGATCTCATGGTGGTATTCGCAGGGATCCATCTTGGGACCAATACTATTCCTAATTTATGTAAACGATATGGAGGCAGCTGTATCATACAGATAAATGCTGATGATTCAGCATTACTGGTCTCAGGTAGATCGGTTTCTGTCATAGAGGAAACTCTTTGACATGAACTGACTTTCCTAAGTGAATGGCTAGTGGATAATAAGCTATCCATTCACTTAGGAAAAAACGAAAAAAATATTTTCGGTTCAAATGAGAAAATATGCAAACAGTCCACCATGAAAATCATATGTGGAGAGAATGAAGTTGCTGCCAAAGATTTTGTGAAATACCTGGGAGTTAGCCTAGACCAGTCACTGGGAGGAAAATATATAGCACAAATTATTTAAAAAAAAGAAACTCTAGACTCAAATTTTTATGGAGACTGGCTAAATATTTGAATAGAAAATCTAGAAAACTTTTGTCTACATCTTTAATTTTATGCCACTTTGATATATGCCTGCTCCGCATGGTTTGAAGGTCTCCAGGTCAACTTACAAAAAAATTACAAATTTTTCAAAACAAAACTATGAGATTTGTTCTAGGCTACCCCCCTAGGTCTCACATCGGCATAGAACAGTTAATTTTGTTGCACTGGATCCCAGTCTGTCAAAGGGTTAAACAAATCAAGCTAAACAATATGTATCGAATTGTCCATGGAAACAAGTAGAGCCCGGAAATAACTCCACAAACCCTTGTACAATAAAAAGGGTTCTAGAGTGTATATTATCATAAATAAAATCTATTTCATCAAATGAACTATTTATAAACTTTCATAATTATTTCGTATTTTCATTTAGTCGAGGCAGTTTCTGCCTGTGTTTTTGTAAAAATTCTATGACTTCACTATAAAATATCGGCCACCAGGGATAAAAACACTCTGGCTGTGTCAATTTGTCCTAAGGGATTGCAACATGGCTGACAGTGACATACATATCTATTTGATTTGTCAGTATGTAGTTGCGTTGAAAATGTCCTGAGCAATGCAGCAGCTAGTGTGATGCTTGTTCTTGGGATCCTTGAATCCACTGTTGTACAGTTATATTTTTTTGATGAAAATTTAAATTCCTAAGCGCATGTTAAGCTGTTAGTTGTATTTTTGGACCTTTCCGCTGCATTCGACACAATTGATCATACCATTCTTGTTAATCGTTTGCGAAATGACTATGGACTAAGTGGAAAAGCACTTGATTGGTTGGAATCATATCTCACTGATCGATATCAATCTGTACATATTAAAGACAATTCCTCTGAATACACAAAATTAAATTTTGGTGTTCCTCAGGGTTCAGTCCTGGGACCTTTACTTTTCAGTTATTATACAAAACCTATTAGAGCCATAGCAGCAAAACATAATCTAAAAATACATCTATACGCAGATGACACTCAATTATATGTGTCGTTCCGATTTTCAAGCTACACAGAAGCAATCGCTGCACTGTGTCGTGTAGAAGCTTGTATCAATGAAATACAGACATGGATGAAGAACAATAAACTTCAACTAAATGCCGATAAGACTGAGTATCTTATTGTTGCATCTCCAAACGTTTTACCAAAGATAACATTACGCCCTATTAATATTAGTGGAATCGAAATTGAGCCATCAGTGTGTGCAAAGAATTTAGGAGTAATGTTTGACAAACATCTTAACATGTGTGAGCATGTGAATCAAATTTGCAGAAAAGCACAATTTCTTTTGAAAAAGATCGGTGACATTAGAAATTGTTTATCGATTGTTACCACTGAGCTTCTCATCCACGCCTATGTGACATCTCAACTTGACTGTTGCAACTCTCTCTTGTATGGCTTGCCAAATAGCTGTATTTTAAAACTACAACGAATTCAAAATAGTGCAGCAAGGATTATATATCGAAGAAAGAAATTTGATCATGTGACTCCTCTTTTGAAACAATTGCATTGGCTGCCAATCAGACAAAGGATAGAATATAAACTTCTCCTTCTTTGCTTCAAAGCGCAACATGGCCTAGCACCCAGTTACCTTCAAGACTGTATTATCCCTTATTCTCCATGTCACCCACTGCGCACCAAACATCTGTTGGTGGTGCCTCCCACAAAGTTAAAAACATATGGTGATAGATCATTTAATAAAGCTGCCCCCTTACTTTGGAACAAATTACCATATCACATACGAAGCTGAAACAAACTTGATCAATTTAAGCGACACTTAAAAAGTCATTTGTTCAGTATCGCATACTTGTAGAGATGCTATGATTTTTTCACCTTAATGTACCAAGATGATCATGTTTATTGACATTTTTGTTTGTAGCGCCAAAGAGCAACTTGAGGTTGGATATGGCGCCATATAAGTGTATATTATTATTATTATTATTATTATTAAGCATGGGTCAGGATCAGACAAAATGTTTAATTCGCCATAAACATAATAACAAACATGATGAATTGATAATGACACGGTGAAAAGGCGGGAGATCCCTATTAAGATTGAAACAATCGCTGACATGGAGCCCCACTTTGTAATGTATATATTATCATTACATAAAAAAACATATTGCAGAAAAATGTTGTTTGGACTTTTCATAAAACATAGAAAAAACAAGCAGATGATACGAGATGCAGGTACAATTGAAGCTATAATTGTACAGCATTTCATAAATTAAAAATGACACGTGAATTACTATTTTTATAGCTAAACTACCCTATTTAAATAATTAACCTTTTCATGCAGCCCCCAGGCACGACCGCTAACAAATGACATATAGGGGCCTAGTTAGAAATGTTTACCCAAAGACTGAGCTGATACTGGTGGTAAACATAATCGGCCAAACATATGCATACCCGGTACACTACCAGAAAAAATTATGTAATTTGGACGAGTCGAACGAAATAAACTGGAATGAATAGAGCGGCGAGCCATGAATAATACGGATGATTGATTCCAAAGACCAGCCATGTGTACGACAATGGTGGAATCAGTGGAGTGCGACAGCCAAACAAGATGATTTCGATTTCTCCATTGAATGAATATGCGGGTGCATATTATGTATCATAAAATTAACAGTACAGAGTTCAAATTACATATATATATAATAAAAACACCCATATATTATTCAACATTATCATTATTAAAAAATAATTTGCTCTTTAAATTAATTAGTAATAGTATCGAAATTAGTGATGGACTTAATATAGGCCTATTCAATTCTTAAAAACAATTCAAATTAATCATTGATTTATTTTTCCCAATATTACTCTCAATAACAGGCCCGAGATTTTGTTACAAGATGGAGGATTTTAACAGTTATCTTCTGTAAAATTTGTAGAATGGTTCATAATTGACTATTAAACTTAGCATCGACACAGAACTATAAGGATTAGTGTTAAATTAGTCATTAGGAATTGATTGTGAATATATATGTATTGATATGTTTTAAACTGTATGAGTATACTCGCATAATGCCCGTATCAAAGGATAATGAGTTGATCGCTTGCTACTGCACACTTCTTTCAGTGTTTTTATCCCTGGTGGCAAGTATGGTGGCACTTTGTATTTATATGGTGATGTTTACATGTACTTTTCACTGAATAAAGCTATTTATCTATCAGGCATGGCCATCGACATCGTTCATCTATTGCTAACTAACAACCCGGGACAGGTCACAAGCCACCCACGGTTTCAATCATATCTTAGATCAAAATAACTACCACTACATTTGATTAAAGGGCCCCCTTGGGATGAGACATTTTCAATGTTATCAATTTTGAAAATTAAACTTATATGAAGCTATACAGCCTACTGATCTTAACTGAAAATACGAAAAAGTCAAAAAACAATTTTAAAGCACAGAAAAAGAGTGAAATAGGTATATTTCCAGGTCGTATATTGCCATGTAAACAAAACAAGTCAGCAATATACAGCACTTCACACCACATATTCCCACGTCTTGGACGGGAAGATCAAAGCAATCGCCCCTAATTGGTGTCTGATTGGTGTCTTATAGCCATGAGACATGAGGTGATACACCTGCAACACTGATTGTCTGCCCAACGCTGGGCCGATGGCATCACCATGTGGCCCAATGCCGTAGGAACATGTAACTGTCCTTTAGCAAGTGTTTGGGTGTACAAAAAGTTTGTTTGGGTTTCAAGCAGTTTCATAGAAATGTTGATAAAAAATATTTTTAAAAATCTAAAAATCCTGAAAAAAATAAAATCATGATCTTGGGGATACACTACTTCATTACAAAAACTAAAAACGAAAATTGATGTCATCCCAAGGGGCTGCTTTAAATAGTAAAATAGTGAAATGTGGAATGGCAGGATTTGGGTTAGTGAGACCTTTTCCGTGACCGAGTTTCACACGACAGCTTGAGTGATAATAGAGTAAATTAAAGTTTAGAGGGGAAATAACAAGTCTAAATCTTATTTACAAATTGTTTTTCTTATTTACAATAAGACCTTATCACTACTAGTTATTAATGTAATTTCTGTTGAATAAAATTCCGGACTTCAAGCTTATTTGATTTCGGAATAAACTTTTCTTCGAAAAACTTTCCCAATTTTCCCTCAACTTCTGTGGTCTCACTTCACTATTAAATAAATAATCCTCTGAAGAATGAGGAGAGTGGGGTACATTGCCAAGCTGGGTAGAACCCTAATTTCGTTTTAAAAGAAAAACAGAGCTATGACGAAAAAATGACATAGCAGATGTGCGTGCGTTTCTCTAATGTTTATGATTTCATAATGAACTAATATAGCAATTGCAAATACAGAGCAAAAAAACCTCATACTTAATCAAAGCATTTCCAAAAAAGAATATACCCTGCAAACACTGTACGTAATATAACGTTCGTTAGGGTCCCATTTTCGACATTCATGGATGAACGAAAAAGGACGTGCTAGGGACGTGGTCATAATAAACCTAACGTCCCCAGAACGTCTCAATAACGTTACATTTATGTTTTACGTTCTAAGGACGTAAATGGTTGTTCACAGAATTACGTCCTAAGTACGAATACTGTTTTACATCATAACGTTCCCACAACGTACAGCATTTCGTACTTAGGACGTAACTCTGTGAACTCCCATTTATGTCCCTAGAATGTAAATCATAAATGTAACCTTATCGGGACGTTTTGGCAACGTTAGGGTTATTATTACTACGTACTTAGCACGTCCTCGTTACGTTCATCGATGAATGACGAAAATGGGACCTTAACAAACGTTATATTACGTACACTGTTTGCAGGGTATAGGGTATTCTCGAACAAATGCTGCAAAATTGTGATTTTATTGCAAATAAAGTTGTGATATATTGTGGCTGCTAGTAATCGCAAATACCTATTCTCTAAGGAGTTGCAATAATTTGTAGCTAACGTTAAAACAAAATCGCAAATTCATTTGCGATTTTCGCTACAACGGTTTCCCGTTTTGTTATGATTAACCAGTTGTTGTGTCATATTTTCCCCTTGTTTCAACATGTGCATGACATGACGTGCGTTGTTTCAACCACATCACGTTGCTTATAAATAATTATGTGAACTCAGACACTGTGGGTACCGGTATTGCGGTAGGCTAGGCCTGGAGCTATGGACTTTATAGTATAGCCTAGGCCTAGATAAGGAACAAACAAACATACGGTATACGGTACTCACATGTAGGCCTAGGCCTACAATCATTCAGGTCCACTTAACGTCGGCCGAAGCCTATGATTATGAATGAGGCTGCCTTAGATTATCATCATGATTAGAATTCAGACATAGAACTTGGTTAGATCTATACAGTAAGTCCCTACTATAGACTAGATGCGAAAATGTCACAAAAATGACAATGTTGGGCGATCATGATGCACATCTAGTCCTAGTGAAAAGCACTAGTCCTAGCACAGAGCCCTGTGGAACTCCATATGAGAGTGTGACTTTATCTGAAAAAGTGTCTTTAATTTTTACGGACTGGTGCCTATTTTGCAAATAAGAATAAAACCAAATTTGAGCCTGGCCAGATATTCCATACCAATCAGAAAGTCTATCTGTTAATGTAGCATGGTCAATGGTGTCGAAAGCGGTCGACAAGTCAAGCAAGGTTAGAGCCATACCTTCACCCTTGTCCATACTAGTAATGATATCGTTATGTACTTTCAGTAGAGCCGATTCTGTAGAATGATGCTTCCTGTAGGCCGCTTGTAATGGATTAGATAGATGGTTATTTTTTATATGAGCTTGCAGCCTATTGGCTACTATCTTTTCTAAGATTTTGGAAATGAAACTTTGGTTGGATACAGGCCTGTAATTTTTCAGTTTGTTTTGAAGAAGAGATGTTTTTTTCAGTAGTGGTCTTACATGAGCTTCTTTGAAATTTTGAGCAAATGTACTAGTTTCCATTGAAATGTTAATTATGTGAGTGATGGGAGTTATTAATATGTCAAGACAATTTCTCAACACGCTTGTAGGAATGGGATCCAGGTCACATGATTTTGACGATAAGCTCAAAATAAGCTTTTTAATTCATCTTCTGACGCACGTTCAAAAAGGTTTATTTTGGATCTAATTTCTGGTTGTTGCACTTGTGGAATATTCTGTACCTTATCTGGAAATTTGGAATGAATAGTTTTAATTTTATGCACAAAATACCTAGAGAAATGATCACAAAGTGATTTTACTGATGTGAATTCTGGCAGAGCAGGAGGTGGGATTCTATGCAGAATGTTATTTATTGAATTCCAAAGGCGACGGGGATTGTCCGAATTTTCTGTAATAACATCAGCTAAATATTTCGATTTAGCTTTTGTCATTATTCTATTACACAGGTGGCATTGATGTTTGTAACGAGAACGATCTAGATGTGTGCGAGATCTGCGCCACGTTCGTTCGAGATTGTGGCAAAGGGTTTTAGCCTTCATTATTTCCGGAGTCATCCATGGAGTTGAAGTCATCCATGGAGGCCTTACTCTTAGCATCCCTTTAACACTTTACTCTTTAGGCCTATATATTGGCCTATACTGGCTATATGATGTAGTCTAGCCTCTATCTATCTGGGACTATTTAAATACCCAATTTATTACAATTAGATCTATACTATAGGCCTACTATGCTGTCTATGGGTCATTGGTCCTACTTGCCATTGGATCTACTTGCCATTACTGCATTAGGCCATTGGTCCTACTAGGCCTAATTAGCCTATATAGGCCTATAATGTATTGGTTATGGGGGTTATTGACATTGGCTCTATGCCATGGGTAAAACGTGTCCTACAGGCCATTCAATTGGTCCTACAGGTAGACTACTTGCCAAATTGGTCCTTCTATTTAGGTTATTGGTCCTACATGTCATTGCCATTGGTCCTACGACTGAGTAGGGCCTACTTCGATCATGTAGGCCTACTTTTGACTTTGTTTTTCACTTTTGATAGTCTACCATTGAATTGTAGCCTATAATACTAACAGATCATTATATACTATAGCCTAACTCAGTAGACCTATCATACTTCCCTATGTTTAGTTATAGACATCTTATCAATAAAAATATAATTATAATCCCTGGCCATGTAGACTGGACCAGATTGTTGGCTATCCCTAGGCCTACCGAAATGCAACGATTTCACGCGATTTTTTGTCTGCTAGGCCTACAGAACATCGCAAGAACATCGCAACTAGAACATCGCAACTTTGCGACACATATTTAGTTGCTGTAGCTTTGCTAGAAAAGTTGCGATATTATTGTGCGGTGAATAGTCGAGAGTAGCATTTGCTACAAAATCGCAAAGTTACAACAAAAGTTGCGATTTATAGCAAAATTTGCGATAAAATAACGACGCAACTCGTTCGAAAATACGGCCCCTGGTTATCAACTATGAGATAACAGTTCTACGTTTTTTTCCCTGGAAAAACCCATTAAGTTCCGTTTTTAAGTGGCAAGAATATAACTGGAATTTACTGCCCATCCCAACCATGCATAAAACGATGCGAGCTGGACTCATTAATATGGATCAGATTACAGGGTAAACAGAGCGACTCTGTACCTACACCTTGTACCGTGGCTAGTAGGATTAACAACACAGAACACCAGTGCAATCCTGGTAGGCCAGACGTCGTGGGCTATCCATATAATAACCATCTGTAGGCTAGTTTGGGGCTGCCGAGGCGTTACATAAAGGTTCAAAACCATGATTTCGTGACCTGCCTTCGGTAATATTGAGGTTTGACGATTGTTTTAGGTTTTGTCAAAGAATAAGCTACTATGCCTCTCTAGAAAAGGTGGGTGGAATTTTGTGGGGCCCAGTCGCACTGACCACCATTTTGTTTCCACAGCCAAAAAACTCGGATGCCATGAAATTGAGACGAATATTTCCAGTGCCTACGAAGACTAGGCCATTTTCAGCAGGCGTAAACTTGTGATCGTATTAGAAATAATACATTTAAAAATGGAGGTCACTGTGTTAGAGCCTTGCGATGTCATCAGGGTATTTTATCAACTGGTTTCCCAGTGGAACTCATTTTTGAATGCATTCAGGTAGAAAATAGATTGATGGAGGTCAACAAGTTGAAATTTTATGATGCATGTCGCGCTTAGCCAAAAACTGCAAACAATCCAAGATGGTCGCCAGCAGACTTTTGAACAAAATAGATTTTCAACTCGTAATCCTATAATCAACTGTAGCCTAATATGTCATTTTTTACTAATTTTGGGGCATAGAATCCGTTTATGGACCCAATGTTACAATTAGAAGCTTCTATAACCTTCAAGCATCACATGAAGGTATCACAGGATTTATTTCTAGTATCCATAATGTCATTCTAGGCATCACTGACCATAATAATGTTAATCTTTGACCTCAAACCTCCATATATGAAGGGCAGAAATGAATACAAGCAGTCATAGGAAAAATATAACTTATCCATAAATCATCCAAAATTTATTTCTGATATTTCGGTACTAACTGACATGTGATGCATAATCTATTTCTCGCATCAATATTGTCATTCTAAGCATCATTGACATTAAAAACCTTATTATATGACCTTCAAACACTATATCAAGGTAAGAAATGACCAGTAGTTGTTACAGTGGAGATACGACTCTTTGATAAGTGGTCCAATAGCTACATGTGATTTGTCATTTTTCACTTACTTTGGGACACAGAATCCATTTCTGGTAGACATAATGAGATTCGAGCCATCTGTTTAAAAATAGCTGCAATGTGTCATTTTAGACGAATTTTGTGACTGTGAATCTATGCGTGGACACAAAAGTACAATTGGAGACCTCAAGATCTTTCAAATTCAAAATGGACATGGATCAAATTCAATAGTGAATAGAATGAAAATATGCATCGTCTTTATACTATTATTGAGAAAGCAATACCAATAGTATTTTGTTTATTGGATCTAGATAAACTGTTGCTCCCAATGTGTTCGCTCCTTCAGAGGCGTGTAACCTTCCCCGTATCAGGTTTGCTAGACCAGTTGAGTTGCCACGCTGGGACAGCATTAAAACAACATTTTTCGGCTGTTTTCAAGAAGCGCTTCCAGTAGGTTTATTAAAATTGCATATCATCACTTGACATCATGTATCTCATCAATTGACTACAACGACTACTACTACTGGCCACCCTTTTGATCAAGGTATGCTTGCGCAAAATATGAACATGATTTATCAATAACAAGATGTTTTGCATAACCATGGCATACATGTTTCATTCGCGTAGCATAAATTGGGGCGGATCCAGGGGCTCACGTGACCCCCGATGATGTAGCCCAGTCCAATTATTGTGCAATTTTTTAAAATATTTTAGTGACCTGCCTTTTCCCATCCAGGATCCGCCGATATAAACGAGAACAAATCAATGAGGAGGCAACATATGCAAGTGAAAACAAGTCGAGCTTAAACAAATCTTTCAAATCACACACAACAAAAAAGTTATTTCCCATTGATAAATTGCTACATGTGTATTGATATGGAAATAAAGGTCAAAAAAGCTTATAATTGTAATTTGAGGTTCAGAAATGGCCTCCATGCCCCAAAATTAGTGAGAAATGACATATCACTACTAAGCGATGGCGGTCATTTTGGATTTTACGCCCAACAACAATTTTGGCACCTTTTCTAGAGAGGCATAGGAGCTTATTTTTTGACAAATTTCCTAATCAACCTAAAACTGTTATTGTCAAACCTTACTTGTCGAAGGTTTGTCAATGATTCATGGTTTTGAGCCCTACATTGTCGTGGAATAAAAATGTACATTTAAAACTGATGAAGTATTTAGATATAATGACATTGCTAAATGTATTGGAGTTGAATGGAATGGTTTCATAGTGACAGGGATAGATGTAGCAAGTATAGATATGTACAGTGTAGATGCTTTAGGTGTCACATTTCACAGGCCACTACATCAGAGCGTTCTCCCTTCTTATCAAAAAACTACCCCAGACTATTTCACCTTCTCTTCCCCAAACATTAAGAGTTATAAAATTCCCCCGGACGATCTCACCTTCACTTCCCCAGTAACAAAGATCTGGCCACCTCCCCAAAATTGGCACAGCTACCACGAATCATGGTCGAAATCCGGGGATATACATAGAACCGATAAGCTGGTCTTGTAAATTTTAGGCGATGCATAAAGAGGTTTGAGCCGAGGATCAGCTGATGTATCACAGTTTAATGAGTATAATAAAAATAAATGTAAACAAATTTTATTTACATTTTCGATTTTTATAGCAAGGAAAGTGGAGAACATCTGCTGCCTCAATCGATGCAAGCAGTTAATAAACGTTGCCTATATATATAGGCTAGTATTAAAGCACTCACCAGTAATTTAATTGGCAGTAATTTAATTAATGCACACTAGCATTATCTCCAGTTTTTAATTTATTTCTTATTTTGGTATTACAGATAGGCCTATATGCATGCCTAAGGGAATGGTAAGTAGCACAGACATTTATTTCTGTATAACTGGTATATTGCGTCAAAGCACACCCTATACAGAAAACGCACCTCTCTGATATAGATTACGTCATGTACACGATACGTGGCTAGATATTCTATCTTCTAGTTATGTCATTGTAATTAACAATTAACATTCATTTTTAAATTTTTGAATAATGATGTACATTTACTTTAGTAAAATTAAGTAAAATGATAGGCTATATATATATATATATATATATATATATATATATATATATATATATATATATATGGCCTATAAAAATTGGTCTGGGATAAAGATCCGTTGTTAATAGCGGTAATTTTGAACAGTATCAACATACAACGTTGACATTTTTCTGAATAACTATATATTTATATGATTAAAATAATTAAATTAATTGCGTGGAGCACAATTATAACCTGCACCTTATTATGTCCACAACTGATAATTGTAATCGGGTCCCGCATAACAATGCAAAAGCGACAAAGAAATATTGCAGCTGAAATCGAACAATCACAACGGTGTCTTAAATAAGAAAACAAGTAATTGAGTGATGCGCTGCAGGACTGAGGGGGTTAACGGGCATCTAATCAAAGGGATTAGTGTGGTTTCCCACTAAGTAATATCTGGCATGTTTTTTTCTTTTAATATTAAAAGTTTACAATTTCTAAAACCTGAGATAACATAACTACGCAGTTTTGCCTTATGTAATTTATATATTATATATATATTACTATGTAATTTATTATTTTACCGTTATACATTATTATGTCTCCCCTCTATAGAGGGGGAGATATATTGCTTTACTTCTCACCGCTCATTTGTTCGTCACATCAGTTTTGTGTCTGTGCGTTCTCTCCGTCTATCATGCAGCTGGTCAAACACGAGACGTTGACCCAATGTCGGGCTATTGTTGGCCCACCGTCTACGACGCTAAGAAAACATTAGCCCAGTATTGGGTTACCGTGTCGTGTTTGACGCCACGCTGAATGTGGGCCAGCGTCACAGACGGCGGGCCAACATTAACACAGCCTTGGCTTCAAGTAGTAGTTATTGTACGGCCCGAGCCCGGCCCATTTTAATAGGCCTAAAAATCTGAAGAACAAACAAAAGACGACAACCAGACATACTGGCAACTTAGAGTGCGTGTACCCAGCCAGCTCTAGTGCTGACTAGCGTTGGTCCATTGTCAACCACTTTGGCTCATAATTAGCCCAATATTGTTTCAACGTCTAGTGTTTGTCGGGTATAATGAAGGCATATGTCACAACATGGTTATACTTCATGCGGAGCCATTGGCGACGACGTTAGTGCAACAATAAAACAACATTGGGTCAATGTTTGTTCAATCAGCCAGTCTTCAGAAATCACAATAGCGTAAAAAGAATCATAATGATGAGAGTCATGTAGTTTCGCAATTGGGGATGATGAGGCAGGCCTACAACCCAGGGCGGGGGCCCTAGGGTAGTGGTTAGCACCGCTGCCTTTCACGCCAGAGTCCGGGGTTCGGTTCCCGGTCTCGGCGGTTTGAAAGAAACAAAATTGTTTCTTCCCCATCCACGTGTGAAAGTTAGTATTGTGGGGAGCCTCCGTGACCGAGATGTAGCGTGCTCGGCCTCAGACCGCCAGGGCTCGAATTTCGAATCCTGTGTCTGGAGGACAGTGTCATCTCAATCATCTCACCATCCTCAGGAGGTTCTCCTGGCCCAGTTTAGCCTATAAGTGCACAAAGGTGGCCTAAAGCCCGATTCATTTCATTTCATTTCATTTTGCCTACAACCCAAGATCTAACATATTTTATGCGGAAGAATTCTGTTCATTTGAACAGATAGTCTCTTACGTGTAGTTTCTTAGACTTTCAAAACATTTCAAAACACTCCACAAAGGCCAATAAATTTTTGTGTTTACTGGTTGAACGCAGCCCAGCAAACACGAGGCGTTGGGCCAGTGCTGGTTTGATGTTGGGCCAGCGTCGCGGATTGTGGGCTAGCATTGAACCAGCATCGGGTAAACGTCGTGTTTTTTGAGAGTGCTGACAAGTGTTTCGCACCAAAACGAAATAATAAATTCCGCTTAATACATAGTCTCTACCAAGACCTTTTTTTTGTCTCTACTGTCCACAGGAGCCATTTAATAACATTGATTACAAAAGCCATTGACACTACATCTATTAGCTATCAACCTTTATGGTTGTGCTGCTAAAGGGGAGACATATCCAGTTTGTTTTTACAAAAAACTAGACTCTTTTAATTTTTAATGCTTTAGCATGCTGGTATACTGTGTAACTTTTTAAAATTCTATTATAATTATAATCTATTGTACATGTATATATGCAATTGTTTCATTATACTTTATTATTGTATATTGTATATTTAATAAATGTAGACCAACAATAATTATGATAATGTACATAAATACCACAAATATATGAAATAAATCTGTTTTTCTTGTAGGTCTATACATGTGATTTTGTATTTTCTATTAATTATCAATTGATTACAAAAACTTAATTCACGAAAAAACATTTAATATGATGACTGCATATCTAGCATATCTAATTTAGACACCCTAGTAGATCTGCTCACAAGTAGGCCTTACTGGACATGATTCTACTATCATGACTATAGCCTACATTATGCTGCACCAATAGCGGGGCCATTCGCAAGCTTGCCGTGGCCGTTTCGGTTATTAAGCCTACTAATAAGTGTTATATATTTAAATTTTATTAGCATAAACCTACCTGTGGACTATTTTCACTTGCACATTATTATTAATATCGCTAATTAAACTTTTAGTAGCACTTTTAGATTATATTAATAGGCTATAGACTGACTATTTGTATGCCTAGAATAGGCTAGATCTATAGATTAGTCTACTAGGTCTATACATAGGCCTAGCCTAGATTTTTACAAACAATATGCCTCCTAGACCTTTCACTGAGTTATCAGTGAGTGTCATAGTCACCCACTGAGCTTTTTCGTGGCATTTACAAATATTTACAAATCAGGCACAAGCGGTGAGATAGATCCGTGATTGGTCAGTTACCCACACGCTGCCAACACATGGAAATCTGTGCACGCAGTGCTCGTCATACAAACCAGAGGGTATCCATGAGTGTTCCACTTTCATTTTTATATTTATTGATAATTAATTTCATGGAATTTTTAAAAGTATGAGCTAAGCACAATTTTTATTATATACGGTATATATCGTTGTATATGCAGCCTAGATATTTTTATCTCATTTTCAGAAGCGTCAATGGTGATAACATGAATCGGGTTATTTTGTACTCTGTGAGGCCATCGTTCTGAAAGAAGCGGGCTTTTTTTTCCATGCATCTAGACGCGGCAGTACAGAGAGTGACTGTGAAATCTCGGATCCCTGATGGTGATTATTAGCTGATCAAGGGATGATTACCAGTGTCTGAAGTTCAGAGAGAGACACTGGAGACACGAGTGAATCTAGACCCCCCCTCCCCGTCCACACATAAATTAGGCTACACATACAGAAACAATAGCATATGGCAAATTATGCTGCTTTGGGATCGTGTTCTTTATGTATTATTTTATGTCTTATTTAATGAGCATAGGCCTGCTCGTTGTCGACTTAGAAGTTTTACTGACTTGTAAATGTTCACTATAATGATAAAAAGGTGCATTCCTTCAATAGATATATAATTTTGGCCTCTTCACAATAGAATTTATATCTAACTCTTACTCATGTGACAATATGTATATGTATCAGAATATAAAATTGTGTGTTGCATCAGAAGGAAAGTTGTCTGATTTTTTTGTGAGCAATGTTGGTGTACGGCGGGGTGAAAATTTGTCACCCTTGCTCTTTTCTATTTATGTAGACGATTTAGAAAATTATCTTAGTGCAAATGGAAGTGTGCCACTTGAAGTTGACAAAATGTTTAATACCAAAAATGTACTCAAGTTACTTGTGTTACTCTATGCCGATGACACACTAATTTTAGCTGATTCACCCGAAAATTTACAAAAATCTTGACATTATCTCTCTATTGTGAAAAGTGACATTTAACTGTTAACAAAAACAAAACAAAAATTATGATATTTTTTAAGGGTACATTTAAAAATAGAAGCACTTTTTATTACGCAGATAAAAAAGTGGAAATTGTCCAGAACTTTAAGTATCTCGGTATTGTTTTTAGTTTTAATGGGAAAAATGTAGAATGTATGAAAGATATAACTACTCGTGCGCAGAGAGCAATGTTTTCTATTTTAAAAAAATCAAGAGTTTCAAACTTGCCAATAGATATACAATTAACTTTATTTGATAGTATGGTAATCCCAATATTGCTATACGGATGTGAAGCATGGGGCAATGAAAATATTGATGTGATTGAAAAGTTGTATATACGTTATTGTAAATATGTTTTACATCTAAAAACCTCAACCCCAACCTGTATGGTACTGGGAGAATTGGGCAGAGGTCCGATGATTTTGGAAAAGAAAATTCGAATGCTGAGGTACTGGAATAAATTGTTAGATCCTTTTAGTTCTAAATTAAATTGTAAATTGTATAAATTGTTCTATCAGCTTCATCACGAAGGACACTTTTCTTCACCTTGGTTGTTGTATATAGGGAAGCTTTTGAATGATACTGGGTTTTGTAATATATGGATCAGACAAGAGATGAGTGAAAGTACCTGGTTAAATGTAAAAATAAAACAGAGACTACTAGACCAGTATATACATAAATGGAGAAGTGATTGTGATATAGGTGTAAAATGTTATAATTATAGATTGTTTAAGTCCGATTTTATGTTTGAAAAACATTTAATAGATTTGCCTGATGCACTGAAATATATTATATGTAAATTCCGCACTGTAAACCATAAATTACCCATAGAAACAGGTCGTTATACAAGGATTCCAAGAAATGAAAGGGTATGTAAAATGTGTAATAGTGGTCAGCTGGGGGACGAGTTCCACTTTTGTTTGGAATGTCCTGCCTTAAAAGAATTAAGAAATAAGTTTTCACCTGCAAATATTTATAAGAGACCAAATGTTATCAATTTCGGACGCATGCTTAACATAAAGAAGGAAATTACGCTTGTTAATGTAGCTAAATTTATTACAGTTGGACTTGATATGTGTACTCATTAGATATTTTTATTTGTAACTATTATTTGCTATTTGCTCGGCACTCTGTACTGTACATACGGTTTGGAGAAATAAATATCTTGTATCTTGACAGATATATGATCCAGGGAAGGTAGAAATAAATTGAACAGCATATGTTAGTAAATCTACAGAAAAATAGAATATTTATATTTCAAATCTAAAGCCACTGGTTATAGTGAAGTGAAGGTAAATGTGTCATTTTGTTTCCAGTTTTTAAAATAAGAATCCCATCAAATAATGTAATACATTATTTCGACCTAATCAATGACGACAACACCATCAAAAAAAAATTGTGTTTCAAAGTCATGCAATTGTCGAAATTCAAGATACTGACAATTTTGAATTAACGTTATTCCTGATGCTTATCTGATTATAAAATATATATGAAAATAAAACATAGATTGATCTCATGTCTTGTGAAGACGAAGAAAATTTGTTGACATTAGGCCTAGTTGTTTGTTGTCTTTACATGATATATATATAGTTTTTCCGAGATCCAGAAGTTTTAACGTCTTATTTTAAAACTATTTTCATAGATCCGAGATTGCATTTTTAATGCACTCATATTCTCATGCAATATGACTAGCGTTAAATTATATGTCATTGTATTGATTTTTTTTACAATACCAGGTTACTCTAAACTGACAATCAATGTCTTATATTCCACTACCAGCTAGGACGTTTTCAAATTGAAACAGACAGACTGACAAACAAACAAACGCGGCCAAAAATTTCTGGCGGAGGTAATTACAAGAACAACATTATACACACTTGGTTAAAAAAGATGTCGGTACTGTAACACCATTTCCTGCGACACTTCTCATGTGCTGTCATTAAGAGAAATATGCGTTTCTTAATACAATTGTAGGTTGTATATAGTATGAAGTAGAACCCATCTACCCATCACCTGTAATTATACAATATGAATAAAAAGGGGGGGTGAACATTCTCCATATTTAATTCACATATGTCACATTTCAAGTTTGCAATATTTCTAACTGACTAATTTGACAGTAGGCCTAATGGCAATTTTATTCACTTATTATGCATGTAGTGAGCCAGTGATTTTTATAGATTTACAGGCCTATAAATGGGACAGATTCATTCATTGCAAATGGTGCTGATCTAGAATATACTGAAGAAAACATTTAAGATTTCATGGTGAATGATGCTGTGTAATAATTAGAGTAGGCCTATGTTTACAAAAATAACAGAAATTGAAGTAAAAATTACGATCAATCATGGGATTTAAAAAGTTAGCTAGACTAGCTGATAAAACTAATTTTTAAAAGGAATGTATTCAAATTATTATACATCAGCAGGATTTGGGTAGTGTCCGAGTTGGTTATATAATCATGGGGTCCGAGTTGGTATAGGGTCCGATTTGGTTATCATAGTGTCCGAGTTGGTAGTGTCCATGTAGGTCTAGGGTCCGAGTTGGTATAGGGTCCAAATTGATATAGGCCTCGGTCTGAGTCGTCCGGTAACTGAACAGAGTGGAGTGCCCCCTTATTCTAAAGGCCCCAGTCTCCCCTACCCAGTTTTTCAAATGTTTATTTATAGTTTAAATAACAATGATATACCCTAAATTATATATGTTTTTCTAATAATAATACTATAAATAATTATAGTTCTCCAGCTTACAGGCGTTTTTCCATCTATCACTTGACCATGATCATTATGTCAGGCATAGACTGATAGAGAGTTAACATTAGAATGGAACACGGTCTGAGTCAGTGAGTGGTCACAACACAATCTGTGCTGTGAGACCAAATTTCTCGCGCAGACTCCGGCGATCAGCCTCTTTTTCAATCCCCGTGTGGAATCGCAGCCATGAGGTGAAAAATTATCTTGGAATTATCTTCTTTTTATATCGAAATAAAGTGTTATATCGCTAAATTATTGTTGCCATGTAACAGTTAAACTGTATTGTTCCCATTAATAACCGTTGAAAAACGTTTAGAATATTTCTAATACAAATAAATGACAATATTTCGGGAATGCTTCAGTCATCCATTCACCGCTGGCGTTGCATGATTTCCCAAATCGCCATGCCGTCAATCGTCATCGCTTGTACAACGTCAACACGAGTGCATGGTCATGGAGTATGTCCGATGACTGTGAGTGTGAGGCTGTTAAATCTGTTCGACGGTGGATAATTGTTCTAAATTAAACCAACTTACCCAGCTTTTTAACTGGCCTTACAGTCTGTCCGACGGTGGAGGATGGTCCAAAAGAAAGTTAGCTTTTCGTTATCCAGTCAGTCAATTCTCAAGAATAAACCGGAATGGAAGTGTATGGGTTTATACATGTTATAGAGGAGCGTCATAAATAGACATTTACTACATGTCAAATGGTCTAACTTTTAAACTATACAATATTTTTTTACAAAATTTTCAGGATTGATGCCAAATGACTAGAAAATAGGTTTACAAAATTTCATGAAAATAGCTTGAGAATTGACTGACTGCATACCGAAAAGCTAACTTTCATTTTGGACCATCCTCCACCGCCGGACAGACTGTAGCCAGTGTAGGCGTAGGGAAGTTAACCTCAGGTCTAGATATTATAGTAGAGCACTAGTAGTTACTTACAGTCTGTCCGACGACTGTGCCGGTGGAGGATTGTCCAAAATGAAAGTTAGCTTTTCGATATCCAGTCAGTCAGTTCTCAAGCAATTTTTAAGAGATTTTGTAAACCCTATTTTCTAGTCATTTGGCATCAATCCTGGAAATTTCGTAATAAAATATTGGATTATGGATAGTTCAAAAGTTAGACCATTTGACATGTAGTGAATGTCTATTTATGACGCTCCTCTATAACATGTATAAGCCCAATAACATCATTCCGGTTTACTCCCAGAATTACGTTACATGGTGTAACTTTTAAAATACTAAATGGAATTTCGCGAAATTCTCAGGGTTTTTGCCAAATGATCAGATATTATATAATGGTTGCAAATTTTTGTGACAATTGAATCGCTTAAGAATTGACTACCATAAAGCTAACTTGTATTTTGGACCATCCTCCACCGTCGGACAGACTAGAGGGCCTAATGTTTTGTGGCAATTTCTAAAACAAAATTAAGTATGTCTAAAACTTTATTCTCCAAGCAGTCTCAATAAAAATTCAAAATTTTTTTTTAAGACTTAGCGTTCGATCTACATGTTGTTGGTTAAGAAATAATCAATGAAATTTTTTTTTGTAAATAATTATTATTATTATTAGAAAATATGCCGTGATCAGGTGATAGGAAGGAATCATGAATAGCAGTCAACTCATCCCCTTTGCCTTACCAACATCCAACTCAACCCCAGTTCACACCCGGGTAGACCAACTCAATCCCAACAGCCGTGAACACCGCTGGGGTTGAGTTGGTCTACCAAATCATCCCCATCGGCCAAGTGTTACCAACTGATCCCTAACTCATGGACATTGGTCATATTGTAGGCTATCTGATCTGTTTTATTGTTAGACCTACGGGCAGCGATTACTCATACTTTAGGAATCTAATATAGAACGTATTTATCACTAGACACTATGCTTTTTTATTTAATTTTTTTCCTAACCTATTAACATTCAATTAAAAATAGCAGGTCGCATGATTATAAAACATGAAATATACATAATATATATAAAACATATAATTCATTAAAAAATATTATAACAAGTAGACATATTAGCATTAAATTAAAAATAGCAGGTCCCATGATATTAAAACATGAAGTATATATTAAGATACAGAATATATATAAAACATTGTACTTCACAGGGCCTGAAATAAGGATTGTTGGCCTCAGATTGTCAGCCGGACCATCAGGTCAACTTTTCAGGTTGTCCGCAAGATTTTTTAGTTGTCAGAATTTTGTGACAAAAACATAAAAAAATAAATTATTTTTTTAAATAAATTAATTTTAAAACAATAGCTGGTCATACCCTGCAAATCTCCCGCTTATTTCGGGTGTTTAAGGGTTAATGCGCTGTGCACAGAAATAATTTGCATCTTGTTGTATATCTTCATCAATTTTTGACTGGTTGTCCGACGGAAACCCTGAGATTGATGCTGTGTTTTTCGCCAGCAAAAAGGGTTGTCTTGGATTACGGGATACCGGAACAGGGGTAGAGCTAAGGCTAAAATTTCTAGGGGCCTGGAGGGCCAGTTGTACCTAAAAGTTAATGGCCCTCCACCGAAATCACTGGTCCTAATTTTTATCATCAAAATGTCTGATTCTTTTGATCAATTATAGCGCGGTAAAAAAAAAATCATAGTCTGATTTATAATAATAACTTTACACAGCAGATATAACAAAATCAGTTATCCCATTTTTTTTTCAATATCAGAATACATTTTGCATAATTTATTCTATGTCACATGTGTTTCTTTCTTAGCCTGATATTTGACTACTGGTGGTTGCATGTGCCTAAATCTTTTGATGTAAATTTTACAATTTTGGCGAATAATAAAAATTTAGGCAAATTACACATGCAGCCAAAACGGAATTGAGTTCTATTTTATTACCTGGAAAAATAACCTGGTATCATGGCAAAATCATGAAAACATCATGGAATTTTGTTTTCAGTTTTGAGTGGGAACCCTGTACATAACAAATAAGCAGTATATGTTATCACTCTGTTGATTTGTTACCCTTCACAAATGTTGATGACGAACAATAAACAGTACAATCACAATTATATTTTATTAATATTATATGCCTATATATTTATTTAAACAACTAATTTACAAGAAAAAAAATGAAAAAGATTACTAAAGTCTATATCGGTAAAGGTATATTTATTTGAACAACTAATCGCCGACATCACATTTAGAAGAAACAGAAAGAAAAACAAAGTGCTACCATAAAACCATGCATCATCAAACGATAATCTTCCACCTTTTCCTAACACAACAATATTAGTCTTTTTGACATTTACATACAATCTCCACTTTTGGCAGTAGTCGTGCAGGTATTCTAGTAGACTATCTTGGCTAGACTTCTTTACATTAGAAATCAGTATAATCATTGTCGGCAAAACAATTTAGGTATCTGTCGCCATCTAGTCATCTTTTTATCTGTCTAATGGTTACTCAGCAGTCTTTCCACAATAACTAGTTAGTTTTATTGAACACTGTATAATATAATAATATTTTTCTTGTTTTCAGCACTCTCAGGCTTCAAAAGCGGCTAGCAGCAGCTGTATTAAAATGCGGCAGAAACAAAATATGGCTGGATCCCAATGAGACAAATGAAATAGCCAATGCCAATTCCAGTAAGTTATTGTTTGCTGGGCCAACTACATTTACTGTATACCCGCTCATAAACAGACATGCACTCATAACTGAAAATCACAAGTTTTAAGGATCTTCATTTTACTCTTGCAAATATGTTGAACAATATCTGGAGGCCATTTCTGAGACAATCAATCAGATCTGCACTACCTGAATTTAGAACAACTTTTTAGTTTTTTTTGTGTATTTTTGTTGTTTGAAGAAGCTATTTAAGTGGGTTGAGTTATGTTATAATTACCCGATTTAAAAAAAAAACACTAACACTGTTAAAAATGTTTCAGGACAGAATATCAGGAAACTGGTGAAGGATGGCTTGATTATTCGCAAGCCTGTCGCAGTGCACTCTAGGGCTAGAGTGAGGAAAAATACTATTGCTCGTCGCAAGGGTAGGCACACCGGTACAGGCAAAAGGAAGGGAACAGCTGATGCCCGTATGCCACAGAAAGTTCTGTGGATGAGGAGAATGAGAGTACTGCGACGACTACTCAAGAGATACCGTGAATCTAAAAGAATTGACAAACATCTGTAAGAAAACAAGATATTTTTTTGTGTTACATGTATTTCTGTGACTAATCTTTTAAGAATAGATTAGTGATTCATTCATCAAATTTGTTGCTCCTTTTTTAGCAGCAAGACATTACCTGTTTTAAAATAATTCTGATAAAATAGGAAAACATTACTAAATGAAGGCATGGTTTAAGTATAGTAATTTAGTGAGAGAATATTTAGCTCAAATGAACTATACTGTCAGGTACCCAATCACCACTGGCCCCTTTGTTCTGCTCTGGGGTCGGTTTCTGCATCAAACATGAGTAAAAAGTGTCAACTTTGTACTTAAGTACGTTACATAAACCGGCTACTTCGGCCGGTTCCCGTAACGTAGTTAAGTAAAAAATTAACTGGTTTATGTGACATAAGTAAAAAGTTATTTTTTTACTAAAGTACGTTATAGAAACTTGCCTCAGGGCTTGCCAAATCCCCTGCCCGGGGCTACTATCTTTTCACTGTGGGCTACCAGAAGTTGTCTATTTTGTCTCTATAATTTTCTAATAGCCCGGAAAGTCATCCGGGCTACCAAACACAATAAGGATTTGTCAACCCCTGGGCTCATAAGGTTGCCATCAAAGCCATCCACATTGAAACAAATTCTTAATTTAGAATGACTTTAAGAAATGTTATTATTCAAAATTAGTGGAACACGGAATTTATATATACCCTAGATATATATAGCTTGTCAATATCCATTAATAGCAGGTATTGTTCCCCTGTTCAATGTCAGAGGACCATTCCACTAAACATCTTAAAATTAAGATTATCTCAACTTTCTCTTATTTTTATTAGAAAAGTTAAGATGATCTTAACTTTTCTAATGCAAATAAGAGAAAGTTAAGATGATCCTTATTTTAAAATGTTTAGTGGGATGGTCCCCTGAACCTAGCTAAGTACTTATAAACAGAAATTCTCGATGATTGTATGCATCATAAAAGGTATTTTTTTCTCAAGCCAAATGCGCTCCTGCCAATAGGTATATGTGCTAACAAAATTTGTAGTACCAGTATACCAAATTTTTGTTTTATTTTCTCAGGTATCACATGCTATACATGAAGTGTAAGGGTAACGTGTTCAAGAACAAGCGCGTACTAATGGAATACATTCACAAGAAGAAGGCAGAGAAAGCAAGAACGAAGATGTTGGAGTGAGTAGCCTAATATAGAATTGTACTACACAACTGGTTTATTACCAATTTTCATGCACATGATCCCCAGGGCAACCTGTTTAAGATTGTTTTTTGGGACTGCTGTGTATACTTAGACTCAGTGCAGTACCTTGAGCAAAATTTTTTTTTTACTTTTTTTTTCTGAACCCATCTTGGTACAAATGATCCTCAGGGTCTCTAATGCCTATATCTGAAAATATTTGAATGTCGTGACATAGCTGCCAAATCCAGGTGGATGATCCAGATGGGTGATACAATGAAATTTTGGTATTCCACTCCTGGGCAGTCAAATTTGCATGCCCCCATGGACTTTTAGATGTGCATTTTGGGTTACCGTACTTGGCTTCCAGTATGGTACCTTTGACCCAGCTGGGTGTTTATTCTAAAAAAGACTTTATCGTTTGTTATCATTTGTACAAATTGTGCTTTTTGGGGATTATTTTTTAACTGAAAAAATCTTTAAAATATGAAATTCGTGATTAGACAATTAGATCACATTTTTATATACTACACTTTCAGTGTAGTATATCTGGATATAAAAATGTGATCTAATTGTAACAACTAAAATGGGACAAAAATGTGTTACTGGCTGTTTAGATACCGTAAATGATTTTGTATCAGCACTCGTTTAAAACTGAGGTTTTTGTTTCACCTTGTCTGATAATTGTGAATATTTCTTTTTTTAGCGATCAAGCCGAAGCTCGTAGGCAAAAGGTTAAAGAGGCTCGTAAACGCAGGGAGGAACGTATTGCCATTAAACGCCAGGAGATGCTGAAGGCTTTTGCTAAGGAAGATGAGGCGTCCTCTAAAAAGTGATTGAATTGTACCTGTCCATCATTAAACAAATCATGAAAGAAAATGTGGTCTTTTGTATTTTTTTTCATTACAATAACAGGTGGTGACACAATCCTAAATTTTATCTCTTTAAGGTTATAATCAAATCAATGATTATAAAAGGAGTTTGCAGGTAGTCAGGTAGCCAAGTCCAAGATGGCCGCCAACACAGTTTTTCAAGATCACATGCTTTCATAAGTTTAATTAATATTATTTTTAATGAAGTTGGGCTCTATTGATGCGAATGTGTGTTTAAATAAATAAACAGTAATTTTAATACTTTTGATAATATCATTGAAAAAAAAGAAAGAAAAAAGATGGCCGCCAAACCAAAATTTGTCGTTGAAATTTAGATGATATCGACTTCTTTGAATGAATTCAAACATTATTTGTAGAAAATAATTGTGGTAACGCAATATATGTCACACAGTATGCCTACATGGCTATTGCTATGGCTATGAAATAATGGTAGATAATCATGCTATTGATAACTGGCTCAATTAGCCATGTGGGTTATCATAGTCTTGCTTGTTTTTGGTCAAAACACACTATTTGAGATAGTTGTCCCTACCATATGTGAGTGCTTTGGAGATGAGTTGTCTCCTGCTTGTCACAGAAAAGGGGGTATTTACTGTTGGAGCCCTAGACAATCTAGACCACAACCCCAGCTCAATCACTTCCCTCTCCTCCCTTCAAGGAACTGCGATAAGCCTTTTCCAATTGCCTACTAAGTCTGATACTGGTGAGAGCAGATCACCTATTGTGATACCACCTACTTCAAATGCAAACCACTATCGTCCAGACAGCTATGCATCTTTTCCAGCCAACGCTTTAAAAACTTCTGCTGTTGAGGTGCCGGAGTGTGACGTACATGCAGTCAAAGCAGACGAGTACAGCTGGGTAGAACATGCATTACGATTTTTAGAGAAAGAAAAACTCACTAGTGTAGATATAATTGCATGGGATGCTTCCATGCACTCTCTGGCAGTAGAACCCCCATCACAATGTGTACTCCTTCCCCTGTTTTATGAAAAATCTGCCACTCCCGTTATGATCTGGCATGGAATGAATGTCCAGAGACAAGCGTTTGAACTCCTTACTCCAGGACTTATTCCAGTCACGACGTTTGACCAGCCTCTTCCTTTGGCGAAATCTGTAGGCCTACAGTAAAAATGGCCAGACACCCATGGCGAGAAAGTCCACGTGGTTATTGCAGGTGATTTCCACACGGAAACGGCCCTATGAAATACATAGAAAATTCAGGCTGGACTGCAGCTGTAACAGCAGTCAGCATTGCTGACTCTTGTCTGAAAGTGTAGCTGTAACATCAGTCGGCATTGCTGACTCTTGTCTGAAAGCAGCACACCTAACCCAAAGTTGGCATGTCCAGCAAATCACTTAAGTTTAATCCTACATAAACTACAAAAGGCGGCTTTCATGCTCAGTGATTTCAAAAAAAGACGAGGAATCTGCTACAGTTTGGATAAACAACATGAAGAAAAAGATTCTAACGTTCATGTTTTGGGATCTCATTATGAGATGCGAAACCCTTATTCTAATCGTCTCAAGGCTCATAGGGTAAAAAACGTTCCTCTGTAGGCTATTTAGAAAACTGGATCATGTAAACTACTCTCGGTGGATGTCTGTCCACATTAGGAATATTAAATTGCCCAACAGTGCACCGGTACAGCGTGAGTTTGAGAAGTGTTCTTATTGACTCATTACCAGGACGTTCAGCAAATTTTCAGCAATTCTATTTGGCCAGGCTCATAAACAGGAGAACAAGATAGTCGAAGGTTCTGGTGGCTCACTGAAAACCCTATCGTTTTTTGACGTTGAACGCTCTCGGGCCAGAGTCGGTCAGATTGCTAAAGCAGTTTGAGGAAGACTACCTGCCAGATGACAGCACTGATAAGCCTAATATTATTCAACACAATGAGCAGCCAGGGTCTTGCGGCGCAGAAGACATTCCAGAACAAATTTGATAGTCTTTCGAAAAACATTAAACAAATGGGAAACCCCTTCTTAGATGTTTTTTTCTGAACTAATAATTAACCGAATCCTTTGCCCATGAGATAATCATTTTCTCCTCTCCTTTCTGAATTTGGCAAGATTCATTTACCAAGTGCAAAATCTGCCTTACCGGTACTGCTATGTTTTGAGCAACCTCTCCAATTAGAGCCACCTTTGACATATAACTGCAAAGTTATGGATGGTGCAGTCATCTTCCACTCTCTGCCTACTTCCAGTGTCAGTAAATTTCATATGTATGCAGACGAGGTATTTATTACCTACTTGGAGAGGCAATTGCATACTGCCACAATGCTGGATCTTGTATGGGATTCATACATTCTTACAGTTTAAAGGAGTGTGCACGATATAAGAAAGGCAAGTAGGCGAATAGTATTAGGTTTTGAAGGGGGAAAAAATAAGCCCAAGCTGAATTTTTCAGGAAACCTTCCAAATACCATTAGAAACAACATACTAAAACTCCCCGTGATTCCCGCTGGAGCCTTTTCCAATATTCAAGATGGCGTCCAAGATGGCCGCCAAAATGTTAACACAGCTATATAGACGGGTTGATATACCACCTCACCCCAAAAAATTATGACAAAAGGTTTATAACGGTTTTTTATTCTACTGGATATATAATGAATGACAGTCACTCAAAATCTGACCCCTAAAAATGGATGAAAACTTCAAGATGGCCGCCAGCGGCCGTGAAAATCGGTAAAACCACCCTAAATTGCCTAAAATTGCACAATTAAACAATGATTCTTGTTTTTATTCCATGTTTTTAGGAGTTGGGGAGCTCATTGGATGCAATAACATTTAGCCAGTGTCAAAAGTCTTAAAATGGCGGTGGGACTGGGGGGGGGGGGGGAGAGGGGAGGTATGGCAAAATCCAAGATCATGGCCAAGGTAAAATATGATTTTTCAACAAATAAAAGCAGAAACAAGTGTAATACCTTTTTTTCGTCTAATTTTGATTGGAAAATCCATTTCTTATATTATTTTTATGATTCAAAGTCATCTTCAATGTCAAAGGGTCAATCTAAAGGGCAAATAACCAAAAATATGATTTTTACCAAATAAAGTTAAGAAATTATGTAATATCCCATTTTCATGGAATTGTGACTGGTAAGTCTTTTTATGGTATTATGTTTGTGATTCAAGGTGACCTTTAAGGTCAAAAGGTTAATTTTAAGGCCAAATTCCTGAAAATAATATTTTAAACAAATATTAAAAAACAGCATATGTAATACCTCGTTTTGAAGTGATTTTACTGGATAATCTACTTATGTTATTATTTTGGTAATGCAAGGAATTCTTCGACATCAAAAGGTAAATTCCAAGGTCAAATTGTATAAAAAAAAAATTAAGATCAAAGGTCTTTAATGTAAAAACGTCAATTTAAGTAAAAGCAAGCGTAATACCTACTTTTTGTGTAAAAAGAGGTAACCGACCTAATCTAACTTACTGGAAGATATATTTCTGATAATATTTTAGTGATCGATTCAACTTCATCTTCCAATTCGAAATGTCAATTTTAAGGGCAAATGAGCGAAAAGATGATTCTAACAAATTAAAATAACACAATGTAATACCTTATTTCAATTTAATTTTGAGTAGAAAATCCTTTTATGGTAGTAGTTTTATCCAAAGTCTCATTCCAAAAAAAAACATTTTACACAAATAAAAATAGAAACAAGTGTAATCCATATCTTTGATGAGGGTTTAACTGCATTTATTGTAGTACAATTTTGATAATTAAATGTCATGTTTCGAATTCTGTGTCTAGAGGCCTATGTCATCTCATTCCTTTCGCCATCCTCAGGAGGTTCTTCTGGCCCAGTTTAGCCTGTATGTGCACAAAGGTGGCCTAAAACCCCATTCATTTCATTTGATTTTTCATAATTATTGGCATTTATAAGGTTATTTAGCTATGTTTGACTGAATAAAGTGTTCTTCAACGCCTCCCCACCGTTTTTTATCGTTTTTCCGTTGCTCTTTAACGCCATCAGATGCTTTCTAACTCCCGCCTATCGCCCATCAACACATTCCAATCGCCATTTAACTCCTCTCTGTCACCCTTTAACACTTACTCATCCCCTTTTGTTTCCCCTCCATCGCATTTTAGACAATAGCATTACCATATTTACACCTTTCTGTCGCCTAATAATGCCTCGTTGTCGCGCTTTAGCACTGCCTCGTCGTTCTTTAACGCCTCCCCATTGCCCTTTAACTTTTCCCTGTCTCCTTTATTGTTTCTTGATCACCCTTTAATGCCTCTGTGATGCTCTTTGACGCTTTTTCGTTGCCCTTTAATGCCTTTTCGTTGCCTTTTAACGCCTCCCGTCACACTTGAACACATCTTACTTTCCCTTTTATGCCTGCCCATTGCATCTTAACGCCTCTTCTGCGCACCTTAACGCTTTCTCGTTGTCCTTAAACGCCTACCCATCGCACTTTAACGCGTCCCCATTGCTCTTTAACGCTTTCCCATCGCCATTTAACGCTTCCTCGTCGCCCTGTACTGCCTTCCATACCAATTTTTAACACACCCAGTCGCACCTTAACGCCTCATTGTCGTCCTTCAACGCCTTTACATTGCCCTTCAATGCCTCTGTGTCGCTTTTTAGCGCCTCCCGATTGCTTCCTGCCCCTTTATTTGTAATGCCTTGTAATTCTTTGTAAATCCTTGTTCAAAATTGTTAAGTTGATCTTTTCACCTTGAGCATGCTTAATCATTAAAAACCCAGAAGAATTATATTATGCAGTCAAAACCACACCGATACGAGCTATTATGCCTCTAATTTATTGCATAGACCCCTATATGTTTTTCACCCTTCTCGGAAATTGAGAGGGGTGGGCACCGTGGGTGGTACACCAGGAGCATAGTATATAGGTTCCTTTTTATGTCAGGGGGAGGGGGTGGAAAACATAAACACATGTTTTTTTAGCTTGATAGAAGAACTGAACAAATTGAATGATGTAAACACAATGTGCATGTATTTCTTGAATTTCACTGCTTTTTCATGGTGTAATTCTCAGTAAATTATTGCGTGACGTCACGTTTTGGCACTAATGATCATGATCATGATCACAGTACAGACCATTTATGAGATGAATGATGTACAGATTATGATTTGGTGTGATAGGGCACGGTCAGTTGTTGATATCGTCTTCCTTCACTTGCCCGATAACATAGGGGTTCTGGGCATGTCTGGGGGATTTACCCCATGCATATCCATACATCCAGAGAATCTGGTCGGATAGTCCCCAGAGGGACAATAGCTGAAGGTAACTATATTGCCGGTTGTTTAAGTCTACCACGGCCAACATCAGTGCCTGCACTGACATTGACACTTAAACAGTAGGTATACACTAATTAGTCATAGCAATTTCCTTCTTCTGGAGTCATTGGTGGCTATCTTGGATTTGACACTTTTTCTGATAGTTAGATTTTGAAAGACTTTCTCCTGCCATTAAATACATTTCATTGGTGACAAAACCTCCGAAAAATATCTTTGGTGTAATTTTTTGGGGTGTTCGAGTGGATGTTTGCATAAATCGACGACCTAGTATCTCCGCTTGTAATCAACATAATTTCACGATGTTTATATCAAAATGTTCTTTTTTACAAAATGATTACAATGAGACAGGTTTTGAGTCACGAAATAGTCACATATATCATTTATTTTCAATTTCTAATATGTTAATGATTGAAATAGTATTTAAAATGTCATACATATCAAAATCTTGCTATTCTGCTTATTAATATACCTTAAATTGCAAATAAATTATATGCGTGACTATTTAGTGACTCAGAACCTGTTTCAATTGAATCCTTATGACAATAAATGGACATGTAGACATTTAAATCATCAAGTTATGTTGATTACAAGCCGAGATATAGCGGTCTCAACATTTTGGCGGCCATCTTGGACGCCATCTTGAATAATGGAAAAGGCTCCAGCGGGAATCACGGGGAGTTTTAGTATGTTGTTTCTAATGGTATTTGGAAGGTATCCTGAAAAATTCAGCTTGAGCATATTTTTTTCCCCTTCAGCCTGTTTACAGGTCTAATACTATTCGCCTAAAGGGTGTGCGCCAGAAAGTGTCTGGTGACACAAAATTGCCAGGCAATTGGATTGACTTAATTCCTACGTGAAGCTATAAACAAAAAATAATTTGTTAAGGTTATAGAGTTCTACTGGCCATGAGCCAAAGCTGTATATGTTACATCAGGACACGCTGTAGCATCAATCGGACACTGTATCCCCATACAAAACTGCGACCAAGAGGTATCGGAAACAAGGACAGTGGTTCGTGTAGCCTACTGCATGCCATACACTGGAGCTAGGCGAAAATGTTTTATATGTGCGTATTTTGGACAGTCACACATATGTGATTATCATCCTTATCGGTGCATTTTATGACCTAATTTTAATTCAACCTCTCGCTCACATCTTGTTAGCTTATGGAATGGAAAATAATTCCGGGTTTTACCACATTTATTGCAATCTGTGCACGTCAGAGAGAGCCACTTGCAACTGCATTGCCTGTGTTCCATTCATTTCTAGTACATGTATATATGTTAGTGTGTAATTCTGTGTCATGTTCATGTTGATTTTGAATGAATGTTTTTTTTCCACTAATAATAGATTAAAATAGATCAAGAAAAAAACTGTTTCCATTTTTTCCCTCCAGTAGTTATATAAAAATTTAAAATGGCCGCCACCGATGACAAAATTGTCGATAATCGGCATGTATTTGGCCAGAAATGAAACACAGACACAAGCTATGGCTCTTTTGAAAGTGAGAGACAGTTCATAGATAAGTTCCACATATGTAACTAGACAATATACTAGACATAATTATTTTATAATTATTTTATATAGGGCTACTGTGATTTATCTTCATGCTACTGGATGATTTTAATGGGCACCATACAATGTAGGGATGTAGAATTGGTCACCATGCACCCCCCCCCCCAACTTCTTTCCAAGCTTTGATAAGTCCAAAACATGATAGAGATGTTACCAGTAAAAAAATATGGACGCACACTATTTTTTGACCGCTTTTATGGGTGTACCCCCAATATTAACATGTCTAGAATTAGAGGGTATGGTTCAGTAAGAGTCTGTCATTAATTTTCTGACCAACCAATCAGCACACGCGATATACCATAATTATAACAAATAATTAAATTCTCGTTCTAATAACACATCACCCATTGCATTAGAGTAAACAGTCGTCTCTCCACATACGTTCAAGCATGTTTTTTTTTAAATAAACAAAACAAACTAGTCAGCATGGTTAAAGGAAACGACACAATCAATCGTAGTTATTGGACATATCCATATCTGGCCTATGTTTTCTGAACCCAGATATGTGTATGCTTGAAAATGAGCGTTAATTATATTTATTATTGTAATACATATTTTTTAAGGCAACAATATTGCAGCCTTTTATACAAATATGTCTATTTAGCCTGGGCTGAAACATGGAATTTTGCTTGGGATTTTAGTGTCTACTTTTTTATCCACTTGTTTTTTGTATTTGTGTGTGCTGAGTTCGAATCTGTCGGACAACTTTCTATATTTGTTTTTTTTTCTGTATTTACTGTTACTATAAGTATACTACTAAACATGTTGACGATAATATCACGAATTTGTAGTGACTGAAGGGATTAGGAATAAACGTTACTGACGAGTGAATTTGAAAGAAAAAATCCAAAATGGCCGCGAAATTCATCTCCATATGAACAAGAAATAAAATAGCTATCAAAATGTAAATCAAACCTCTTTTTTAATTTAAGGGTCGGAATTGCTCAATTTTGTGATTTTGTATAACTTGGGGACCAAAACAAACATTTCTGATGTTTATTGTTCATCGTCTGACCTATAATTTATCGTAAAATCCAAGATGGAGGACGTCATTCTACATATTTACTATTACCATATTAATGACGTCATTCTAAATTATAATATAAGTACATCAAAGCATGTTCGCATACACTGTGCTTAAACACAGTTTAGAATGACTTGTAACCTAATCTGCCGTATTACGTAGTCTATTTTTAGATTCCCATTAAACAAATGTTGTTTATGATAATTATTATAGTTCACATGCATAAAAATTGCTTTTATGTATATGTTGGCGGTAACCATTTTGAATTTGAAGGTCAAATATAGGTCATTTTGATCGAAAAACATGAGACATATATTTATCAACTCCAAATCATACAGAAATTTTGCAATAATGTTTAACAAAAATATAGAAAAGATGGGGTTTCGGCATCTTCATCTATCCAGTTGTCTGCTACCGGCAGACTGCCAGGATATCACGTAGATGTGCTATGAGTTCAGAACCCCACTCTTCCCTGGCCAACTCATGCAGGCCAGACTATCTGACCTGAGTGTGACGTACCTCCACACAACAGTCAGTAAACCGGTGACGTCATAATGAATATTCATGTTGCTCACACCCCCTCCTTTTCGTACAGGCCTCACACACACCTGTTGTCAAGGTCAGACTGGTAGTCTGACGGTCTGACCTGACGGGGCAGGGTGGGGTTTTGGCAGCCTTTTTTACTTTGCTTATTTAAGGTGAAGGACACCAAACATAGAATGTTAACCAACAGATTCGAGTTCAACACACACAGATTATGTAAAAACAAGCACAAACAAAATATAGACACAAATGCCGAGCAAAGACAGATGTAATTTGCGTAGCCCTACGTACCTCCTCATTTTGGACAGGTTTGGGGGTATCGCCATATAGGCAGTCAAATATATAGTTTGTCCCTATTTTTCATTGTTGACATCTTTAAACTTTGAAATGTTATCCAGCAGCACCTCCTATTTGGAGAATCAGGCTGGAGGGGGGAAAGGGCTGGTGGATTTAGTCAACCAGTTGACTCTTGAACGCTGCCACAGTTTTTGATTCTATGGCAGCTGCCGCAAGAGAATTCCAATCAGGGATAGTTCGATGCCAAAAAGAATTTTGTCCCAGTGTGGTGTTAGCTCTAAGATGTTTATAGGCCTGATTGTGCCTACCACGTGTTCTTTTGTCCGCTGGGATTAAACGGTCATTGATAAGAATTTCGACTAGCTCATTTAAAATTTTGAACATGCTTACAAGTCTAGAATTTTTACGTCTTGTTTTCAAGTCAGTCCAGCCCAGGTTCTGAATGAGAGATGTCACACTGGCCGTTTGTCTATAATTTTGGGTGACAAATCTTGCTGCTGATCTTTGATTTTTTTCTAATTTATTATTTCATTGCTGACACTCCTGCAGAAATTATTATTTAGTTTCTGATGGAATGTAACCTCCATAATGTATGCACGAGTATATAGGTATTTTAATACAATTTAGTCCATAATTTAGTATTATCTATATTTCTTTTATCGAAATATGATATTCTGGCCGTTATTGTGGATAAGACACAAAAATGACTTTGATTTTGTGTTTTTATGTTAATTATTAGTGATAATATAGCGGAAACCAGATTTTTGCTTCTCAGTGGCGGCCATCTTGGATTTTTTATTAATGGGCAATGGAAAAAAAATTGGAAAAAGTTTTTATTTATTCAGTGGGGATATATAGATATGAGAAATCATCATCAATCAAAATGAGCATGACACAGAATTTTGATATGCTTCATAGCGACATGTATACTATTCAGGCTCGGATACAACTTCAGCATTTAATGGGAAGGGGGAGAAGTCGATGTGGCAGCAAGTTCGTACCGCAGCAAGTTAATTGGGGAGGTGCGTTGCAGTACATTATGGACCTTAATTACCTTGGCACGGCCCCCAAAGGGTGCCGTTTTCCCAAAGGTCCGGGTGTATACCCCCCTCCCCCCCCCCGAAATAATTTGAAAAATATACACTAAATAACAGCTGAATCCTGAGGATGACGTTTTCCTAAAACTTGAAAGATTGACTGTTATTCTTCATGACAAAACTAGTCCTTTGAATTCTGTGAATGAAACAAGAAGATAACTATTTGGCCAATAAAATCCTCCAACGGATAAACTATCATCCACCAGTGATGCGTTACTTCAGCATGTCAGACGTACAGTGTATCAAGCAGGAATGTGGACAACAGCATGACCAAAGTATCGTGGGTTCCATTGTGGACAGTCTGGTCTACCTCTCCTGCTGTCTATTTATGTTTTTCATCGGCTCGATAGGCGAGTAATTTGGGCTATTTTGTCACTATAATTTAAATTACTCAACCAACTAATTGTTCAAAATAATGTATTTTTATGTTTATGCTAAATATATACCGGTACGTTAAAAACTATGCCAATCGAGGTTTACAGTTCAAATTAGACGCCAAAGTGAAGCTGTTTCAAACTTGAATGTAATTACTGAGCCAGCATGTCAGTAGACCTTAATTCGGACAATTGTCATATTGAATAGAATACATGTAGGCCTATAGACGTCACATTATAGGTGCTGCCGAGTCACTCGGTGCATTGGACATGGTGTATACGTCTATGATCTATATGACCACACATGTGCACTGACCGTTCACAGTGTTTCATTTAGGATTCAGAAGGGGCATGGCGCCACTGATCATTGGGGGCACATTATCATGCCAGCCGGGCACCCAGTTGACTCCGTTGGGCATTTCCAACACCCCCACCCCTCCCCAATTAAGGGTAGAAACAGAATCAGTTAAGTATCTGGACATCGCCAGTTATTACCACTATGTACACAAGCCGTTATCAGGTGTGAACGCGAGACATCAGTGACCGGGGTGTTTTCTACTGTGACAATGGCCTGGGTGGATTAAATATGATGTAACAATAGTTCAATGAGGCACTTAACTGTCTGAATATTAGAAGGGCAACATGGCGCACCTGAAGGGCAACATGGCGCACATGAAGGGAAACATGGCGCACACGAAGGGCAACATGGCGCTCATAAAAGGCAACATGGCGCTGCGCCATGTTTGAAATGGCTAGATGAAACATTGGTTCACACATTTTCACGGGTGAAACATACTTTACGTGCTTCGGATTTTTTATTCTTGTAATATTTAAATACTTTTAATAATGAAGCAGAAGGAACTATTATAATGTATTCATTTATCGAATACATTTGTTACGATTTGAAAGATATTGATGTTAATCATTAATTCGACTGCGATTGAAATTGTGATCAACACAATGTTAACATACCCATGAAAAAATATCAAAAAGCACATGGTTGACAGTTTACAGCGGAAAAATTGTCGAAAAAAGTTGAAATGGAGAGGTGGTCAAAACTTACTACAGGTACCACCTAATGAAATAAAATCAACCATAATACACGTGGTAAATAGGAACATTTTTTTTATTGCTATGGCGGCCATAATTTTTTCACATAGGTTTCAATTTTTCTGTGTAAGGACACATATGCTGGGTGATTATCTAAAAATGAGAAAATATGCCTACTTGTCGTTTCTTTGGTATAATACACACCTCAATAATCCCGCCATTCCTATTCACCCCATTCTATTATTTTCAAAGTTGTATTTTTTAAAGTAGATTTTGTTTCCATATTTTCATGGGAAATGATTTGTATATTTTTTAAAATTCACTAGTTTGTACCTATTTTACCCCTGTTGGGGTCATAAGGACCTGTGGTAGCCATATGGTTGATATTCCGATTCACCCCACCTCGGGGATTAATAGGAACGCGCAGTTTTATTTAAAAACTTGTTTTTTTCTTCCATAAGATACCTCATGTGTATGGACATAAATCCCCTCGAAAAAAATTGGTAAAAAATAATAGGCACCACTACACTCACATTCAAATGCCGAAATCGTTCCTATTCTACGGTAGTGTCTAAAATTTCATGAAAATTAGTTGAGAATTGACTGAGGGATCTTCTAAATTCATTAATCCTGGTTGATAAATTTAATGTGAATCTGACTATATATAGTATTTAGTTTTCGTTGATTAATAGTGTTTATTACATAACATAACCAGCGGGGCTTAGGATCGACTGGAGTGGCTTAAATACTTATTTATAATGGGGTTAATTGTGTTAGACCCCAGGAAAAACATTGACTTCAACTTTCACCCATATACTGAATCTACTGCAGAGAGATCACCCATGTTGATAGTACATGTGTCCCGACATCTGTACATGTACACTGCAGGTGACACCTCTGTACAGGACAATGCTGGTCAGCGATACTTAAGGCCCAATGCTCCATACCCAGTCCCCTCACATATATGTCATCATTTATACAAGATTTATTTATCCTGTACAGATGACACCATTCTTAACCAACTAATTCACAAAAAAAGTTGTCCTGGACAAAAAGTGTTGTTTAAAGCAAGAATTTTACTTATACCTACAATTTCTTAATTTAATAACAATGATGACATTTATAATATTTTTTCAAATGTATGTGTATTATTAAAATGTCAAAGTACTTGACTAATTCAGCATTTCTTTGAATTTGGTGACCGAATAGTGCATTGTACAATTAGTATTCACCGGAAAAAGGTGAAATAATGTCAGAACAGCGGCCATTTTGGCATTTTTTGCATTTTACATCAATACATTTTAAATTTCACGAGGGCTCCTAGGCTAATGTTGAATAATGAGTCCTAAAGGAGTGTCATGCGACATTTGGTGCTTTTATCTGCAAAATATCATTTTATTTGCTAAGCTACCTGACTTATAGTGGAAATGCGCTTTTATAATTAAAACAATATCAGTTACCTTTTGCTTGAGAGCCAAATTGATGTCTTGATAAGCCTACGTCGATAAAAAAAAGATGAACACTAAGTGATCGGATGGGTATGGAGGATGCTGCATTTCATTGGAAAGACATAAGACACAGCCGGGAGGTATTTCCCATCATGCAATCCCCCGTGAAATTCCAATCATACAAAACAATGCTGAGCTGGCTGCACTAAGCAGTTGGCAACAACCGAATTCACCAGAGAAGTTTTATGAACAGGCAAACAATTCTACAGGTGGAGTTTATTCATACAACATCTCACAACATAAATGTGGAGCTCAAATTAGACATAATTAATTAAACATGAAAAAAGTGAATTCAATAACATGAGACATATTCGCCTTCCCTTCTCATGTTACTTATTCATTTTTTTCAGCTTAAATTATTTGTACTCACCGCCTGTCTTGATTCAAATTTTATAACTAATTCATTTTACATTTTCTTAAATAGTTAAGATGAGACTGTAGGACAAGCTAGACAAGGAGTATTTCAAGTGAGAAATTCAAGGGAACACTTTTCATCTCAGCAAACACAAGATAATGACTGTACAGGTTTAATGTTGGGCCAGTGTAAACAACATATAAACATCATAGAGTCCATTTCTCATGTTGGTTGTAGAGATGGTTAAAAAAAAAAGCATAACGCCGTACCAATTTTGATATTTAGTTCATTGAAATTAGACATAAATTGAAATCGCAAAAATTAATTATTTTACTTTCAACAAAAAATATTTTTGCTTTAAAAGCTATGGGCGCCCGCACCTCTTAAATTACATAAATTCCCACAACCTCACAAAACATACAAAAAAATTTCACATTTATATTACTTTATGTTGTCTTTTCAACTTATTCCCCACTATATATGTCCCCACTATTTATGTCCCCACTATTTAATCTTTTCACTAACAATTTTTTTTTAAACAAATTGGTTGCAATAATGTGTTGTTATAATTGCTATTAACAATTGATATATATTGAGAAAAAAGTTGAGATAATATAGATTATGTTATTTCTACTATCAACCATATCAAAATATTATGTATAGAGAAAACACAATATTTCTTTTTTTAAAAAAGTTATCTGCTCATTCCTATTTTGCAGGACTAGTTTCCAATGAACTGAAGATCAAATTGCAGTGGTCTAAATTAGATACCAAAAAACGCCACTGACACAATATCAGCATTTGTTAACGTTAATTGAATTATCAAACAATTACAATATTTGAAAATAGACATGCATATCATTGCTTAGATAAAAATGTGACCGTGTTTGCTATGTCCAGTATATTCCATGAATTATTTCTTGTGTCATCTTACCATTCGCCATATTTATGAATGGTCCAGTTTATATTAATGACAACTTGATCAGAAACAATTTAGACAAACCACACATTGACTACTACCATACACCGTGATTCACCAGTACGTGGTAGTCAACAGCATGTACAGGATCTGAATGTTCTGCTGTCCACATCACAGGGGCTGTATTTGAGATTGAGATAAACTAATGTGGATCATAAATTAATAAGCACGAATCTTGGGCGGAATTGTCTCTATCTTTGAATCCAAGACATTGTCTATCACAGGTCTGTACTCCAAATCAACCTGTAAAATAAAAGTCACTTGTAAAAATCTCATCTTACTTAGGTCCCCAATTTAGAAGCAAATGTTTGCATCAAGTAAAACATCAAAAATAAATCGATTTACCCCAAATAGAGATATAGATGTTACTTAGTGTTACTATAGCCTGACTATAGCCTGACTGTTGCCAGTACATGTAACAATAAAGTAGCTATCCAGTCTATTCTGTAATCAAAGTCGAGAAGTAATATAAAATATTTTCTAAGCTCATTGCTTTTTTATGAAAAAAAGGTTCCAAGTATGTAGTTTTAAAATAAAAACTATAGATGGAATACTACATACGGTTTAATATTTTGAATTAACTCACTTTTCCCGTATCTTGGTTGACATATGACATTGTGTGTTTTCTCCAGTGATTTTCAAAAGATTTTTTCTCTTGTCCTTCTAAATCTTTACTATAATCATACTCATCCATTCTATCCTATATCAAGAAAAGAAGAAATTCTGAAAAGGCATGATTTGTGCATAGATTATAAAATATTGAAAACTGAAAGAACTTCGAGACAGGCGTCAAAGATTATCTCTGATAAAGAATAAATTTACACTAATATTGTCTTTTCCGATGTGGATTAATTAATAGCTCTGATTAATAGTTTTGATATGACACTTTCACATGCTTACAGGATAATCTTCTCTGGCATGTGCGCCACGACTCTCTTGTCTCTGCTCTGCGCCATTTACTGTCTGTAGAGCATTCACCATAAGATTTTGTAATTCCAGGGTTTCCACCAAATCTGTGTTCCAAATCAGGCCACGATCTGACACCTGTTTTAAACAGATCAACATTGACTCATTCGTCCCCTTGAATATGAAGGGATGTACATGTATGTATCTGGAACTTTATAAATTTACAGATACACATAAGTTTCATATTTAAGGTAATAATGTGTCAAAGTCTAACTTATGCTATAACAACTGAAAAATGGGAAGGGATTAGCTGAATTTTCACAGGTAAAGTGACACATGGGGAAAGCATTTATTTATCATGCTCTTAAATCAAACCAGTGCTGTCTATGATAAAAAATGACGCTCATCTTACTGCCCCTCCACTTTCTGTAACTTTGTACGGTTAAAAAACTGGAAGAACCGGACAAAGTTAATCCTAACTTTTTTAATTTGTGATTCACCAGTTGAAAGTGATATTTAATCTTTATGGGCAATGTTTTCAAAATTTAGCTGAATTTGAGGTTTTGTGATTTCAAGATTCCTTAACTGACATATTTTCTGGTATATAAGTTTTTTTTAATGTTTTTTGAACTTGGGCAAGGACCATAGGAAAAAAAATTTAGGAGAGTAGTCTTCCCTATGTCATGTAAAATGACGTAATCGATGTTGATGAACTGGTATCGTAATAACGTTTGTCATAACTTTTGATTCAAATTTTATATATTAATTTTTACTCATTTGAAGTTGTGGGTCACGGTAGGGAGACACAACTTCATGTGGGTGAAAAATTACATTCTATTACTTAGCGCTTAAAGGGTTAATATATATATATATAATTGATAAATAATTTGATGCTAAAATCCTAAAAATAGCTTTGATAATTCTTCTATTTATTCTAATACCTGCCCGGGGCGGTAATTAGAATGCCCCTCCCCGAGAGGCATGTGAAATATTGGTAGGTATCCCCATGCTATCCGGTGCATGTCCAGGATGATCGTCTACCATAGAGACACTCCAGCAGACAAAATTCAAGTAGGAAGTAAACAAAGCACATGCGTATCCAAACTGCTTGCACATCTAAAATGAGTGTGATGGCGGGAAGGCCAGACATTACCTGCATAGTCCAACAGCGTCTTAGCCATAAACGTAAGAATTAGGGCCTGATCTAGCCAGATTAACCGAATTCGGTGATGCTATATGGGCTGGTTTGAATAGGCTACTAGGCCCAGCTGAAGGTTCAAGATAATCTGAACGTAACAGTCATGGGGACAAATGATTCACAAAAAAATGTAATGAGCACTGATTATCTCATATTTAGAAATAAGACATTTAAAAAGGAAATCACACAAAGTGAAGAAGAAAACTTCAACCAAACTGAAATTGTGACAGGTGAGTGACAGGGAAGTTAGGAGGGGGTGGGCGATAATTTGTTAACTTTGTGATCGCCGATTTTGTCTCCAAATCAGGGGGGGTGGGCATCTATTGGAATATGGTCATTTTTTAGAATATAGTACCTTGATATCTGCCATCTCCTTGAAGATGTTATCCAGTTTTTCACATCCCTCCTTTAGTGTGGGACCATCACGGAAAACAGCAGCATTTTGTTGCATTGTCTGTAAAAACAACAAGCAATATAAAGCATTTTATCCCGGGAGACTTTTTTAGTCGAATGCTGGATTATATCTGCATTATCTGCCCAACAATAAACCAATGTGTCACATCTCACGTTTGCTGAGACGTAAATCTAAACCAAACATTTAGCCTTTTACTAAAAAAAAAGAAAATATCTTATCATCACCCTTAGAATTAAAGGGTATCTGCTTAGCACAATTATTTGTAATTTTTCTACAGCCTATACGCCTATACAGTATTATAATTGAAAATGACTAATAAGCAAAATTGTTAAATCAGTCCATCATTGACTTAATGCTGTTTCAATTCCTGATATGTTGGCTGAGAATTAGGAATTGTAGGATAATATTTTCTGGTTGGTTTGTAACTCTTGTTTGCATACTTCAGTCTCAGAATTCTGTAAGTGTCCCAATTACCCCCAAATACGGTATATGAGGCTATTACAATTTTATCTACATTATTAAATGCGAAGACCAATCTCCTAAAGTCAGTCGAAACAAGAGTGCTGAAGCTAACAATATCTCCAGCCATCAATTACAGGCAATAATAGTATCAAAGTCAGGGGTTAAAAATCAGGTCAAAGGTCATAACCCCCAAAAGGCCATCTACACCCCCTATGGCATGTGTGTGTGCAACATGAGAACAATGCAGCAAACGTTTTCCAAGATATGGTCCGAAAACTGAACTCAACATATCAGGGAAAGATGCTTGTGGTTTAACCCTTTCAAGCCTGAGTTTACCATTGTCATCTTCATCCACTACAAGACTGCAAATTGTTGTCGCAATTCTCGACTTGTAGTGGATAAAGATGACTTAAAGTGGGTGAAAAATTAAAGAAAATTGCCATGTATTGGTAAACCAGTTTCATGGAAATTTACATTCTAAAACCCCTAGTTTTGGAGAGTTGCGATATATCGAAGGCTTCTGATTGGTCAACTCCGCTCAAGGTGAAAGCATAATAAAAACAATGAAAATATAACCTTTTGAAGTTTTAGCCTCAGGTCAGCTGTAGGTATGGTTCCGTCTGAATATCTCATCTTGTCCAAGTTAGCTATACTCTCTTCACCGGTTGTCTGACAACATTATATAAAATGAGTGTATTATTTCTTGAACATATATATATATATATCAATGTTGGTATTTTATACATCGTATACAGTTTATAAGAGTTATAGTCAATAACAAATACAATGTACAGCACTTACAATAACATGTATAAGCGAGTGAAAATAAATTGGATGTTATTCACTTTAAGATGAAGAGTGATCAGGCAATGATAATTCCAAAATTAAAACTTAAATTAAACACAACAATTCTAAACATACATCCTTTACGTCCATTGTGGTATCACCGGGCTTATTTTCTGAGGCAATAGTATTGGCACAGCCACGACCAAATACAACCAGATCGAGTAGAGAGTTTGCTCCCAAGCGGTTAGCGCCATGCACAGACACACATGCTGCTTCTCCGGCAGCATATAGACCGGGGACAATCTTATCTGCCCCATTTTTATACTGAATCACCTGCAATATAATATAACAAGAGTTATAAAAATAATGCTCGCTAGGAAATTATTAAATAACTTCGTAAATATTTAGGTTGACACTCTGCATGCTTTAGATATAACTTGATCTTCTATCACAATTATTCATGTAGACTTAAAACTAGTAAAATAAGTCCCTACAGTAATAAATGTATGGAGCATAGTGAGGGGTAGACCCTATACTAGTAATACCAGACAAATTATTTTATTAACCCTTATCCTGCTAAGTAAATTTATTTAAATTTTCACCCCCTGAAGTGGCTGAAAATTACTAATATTTGTCTAATTTGTACACAAATAATATATTTTCAAATCTTGATGTTTAGACACATTTCATTCCCAATAACATTGATTTGGTTGACTAATAAGTCGTGATCAGCAGGATAAGTGTTAATATATCTTAACCATAAAGATAATACTAGCATAGACAATGAATGATTCAAGACTGAAAAATGTAGCATGTATCCAAGAAATATAGGATGAATATCTAGGCAAGATGCTGTAACTGACAAAAATTACCTAGACAAAAAGCCATAAGTGAATGATATCTACATAATGTAGATATGAAAGTTTACCTGTATATACATGTATAAATCAGGTTACTTTGATTGAAAACGTCTGGACTTTGATAGATGTTTGCAGGGCACCTACCTGTCCTTTATAATTGGTGGGTACACCACCCATATTATAATGTACAGTGGGGATAACGGGTACAGGCTCTCTGGTCACATCAACCCCAGCAAACACCTGGGCCGTCTCAGAGATACCCGGCAGACGAGCATGAAGCTGTTCTGGAGGAAGGTGAGACAGCTGCAGGTACATGTGATCTTTTTCTGGACCAACGCCCCTGTGTACAAATAAGTACAATATCTAAGGAAGATGTGAAGAGAATGTTTCTAAATTATCAAAATAAGATTCCCATTAGTGAATAAATGTATTTCAGAGATAGACATGTATAAAATGCTTTAAATTTACTAGAGCTAGTATAATTTTAACACTTAAAACATCACATTATACCATTTAAATTCTCCAAACACTTAAACTCTTACAACGCTGAAAAATTCTCATATATACCATGGAGACCAAAGATTTTTCCAATTTAAAATCATCATAAATATCTTGCTTAGCTCTTTCCGATTCAATTAAATACCTATAATACCTGTATAAATGTTTTAATTCTTACGTTATGGCAACCCACAACTTCAAGTGGGTTAAAATGAGTTACATGAACAATTTGAATCAAATGCTAATTTCTCCTTCAACTGTTTAACCCTTAAAGCACTGAAATACTTCTGTATAAATCATGGAGACAAAGGTTTTTTTTTCAATTTGAAATAAACATAATCGTCTTAGTTAGCTTTTTCCCATTCATTTGAATACCTATGTTATGGGTCTACGGCCATTACAAAGATTTTTACTCTTACAACGCGGGAAACGACTTTAGACATCAGAATCTGAAGTCTACAGACGTCAGATTCTGATGACTAAAGTCGATCCCAGCTCTGTAAGGGTTAATGAATCTACCTGGAACACAAAAGGGTTAAAGAAGAACAAGCGTGAAATGCAGACTTACCGTCCTTCGCGTATTTCAATCGTCATAGATCTGGATACTACATCTCTAGAAGCGAGATCTTTAGCTGTTGGAGCGTACCTCTCCATGAAACGTTCACCTTCACTGTTAATAAGGTATCCTCCCTCACCACGACAACCCTCGGTAATCAAACAGCCAGCTCCATAGATTCCTGAAAAATAGATTACAAATAATATATAACATATTATACATAATATATTACTATTTACAGTAGGTTCCCTGACTCCCGTCCCCCTCCTCTGATTTTCTTTACTTCAACCTAAATGACACCAGCTAAGGCCCTACCTAGTCACATGGGTGGCTACAAGACTGAGGTACTCAAATATGCCAAAGAGCTTAGTAATCGTGCAGCACGCAGGCACTATTTATAATATTAGTGCAGAGATTGGAGTAAACAAAAAGGCAAATTACAAAGTATGAAAAAACAACAAGAGATCTGCTTGCCGTTGTGTCAGCACATGTCAGCTGTGGCTGAAAGCAGCCACTATCAATGATGAATTAGAAATAACTGGTTTCCGATTGTGCCCAACCTGCATTAAGCTCTTCCTACAACGCAAGTTACGAGTGGGGACAACCATGTGCCAGAAGCTGGTTTCCTTCAGACAGTTCATCACCACTGCAGCGGCTGATCATGATGTGAAGAATTATCACATTGTCAATATGGATGAGTTGCCATTGACTTTTGACATCGTAATAACAAGAACAGTGAATAAGAAAGGCAGCAAGTCAGTCACCATCCAGACCATGGGACATGAAAAAGCAAGCTTCACTGTTGTGCTAGGTTGCTGTGCCTCGGGCGATAAATCCCCCCCCTCTGATCATTTTCAAGACAAATACTGCCATCGAAAAAAAAATGTCTGCAGGCGTCATCGTGTCCAACAACGAAAAAGAATGGATGGATCAAGAACAGATGCTGAAATGGAGTACCAAGTATTACCGTCGTTGTGACGTCCAAAAAAGTTTTCCTAGAGATGGATTCCATGTGAGCCCATATGACAGACATTAGCAAGGATATCATCAGGACACTAACAGTGTACCAGCAGTCATACCAGGTGGATTACCAAGTTGCAGCAGCCCCTTGATATCAGCGTCAACAGGGGCTTTAAATCCTCCCTACAAGAGTTGTGGGAAGAATGGATGCAGGCAGGGGAGCACTCCGTCACAAAGACTGGTAGCATGAGGAGAGCCACCTATGCCAACGTTTGTCAGTGGGTGGCCACAGCCTGCAAACAAGTCCCAGTGAAAAACATCATCCCAAAATTCAACAAAACAGAGATCACAACAGTCTCAACTGATACAGACATTGATATAGATGATTAGCCAATACACAAATCAGATCATTATGGACTTACACCAGCTGGCAGCACTACTCAATAGTGATACCCAGGATGAAGAGTTTCACTGATGATTTTGGGGCATCTGACTAATGTGTGAAGTGACAATTTTAAAAAAAAAACGTCCAGCTTTCTTAAATAAATAAATGTGCATTTACTCCAACATTTGAAAACAATATGCATGGGACTGTCTATATGACGAAACTATTTCAAAGTGTTTCGCCAAGTGTGGTGTGGGAAAACAGCTGACCAGCTCTGATAAGCTTGGCTGCCTGCCAAACAGGCACTACCTCCCTTCCTCTGCCTGCTCCTTATGCCAACACTCAACACCTGCTGGGTGACGTAACCTGGGAGGAATTCGCTTCATCAACCCTTTAAACCCTCACGGTGCATCAAAGATTATTTTGCATCTCTGAAGATTTACTCAATTTTCTACATCTGGGGGTTTCAGAATAAACAATTTCATGGAACGGTTTTAATGATAACAATACATTTTTTTCATTTGCCACCCACTTTAAGTCATCTTCATCCACTACAAGTCGAGAATTCGACAGCAATTCACGGCTTGTAGTGGATGAAGATGACAATGGTAAATTCAGGCTTGAAAGGTTTATTGATCATGTAGCCACGACTGACACTGTGAGCAAAGACTGGGAAGCTGATCTACTGGCTAGAGCTAACGATCAACCTATTAATGCTGATGAGGATAGTGATGCTAATGATGATGAGGATGATGCTGAGCCAGAGCCCCCTGCAGTGTCATCTCTAATCAAACTTTATAACCACTTTTCCTTAGCTCTAGGGCATGGTCAGGGTGAGTTGATGAGCAGCTGAAGCCAAGTCCTTAGCCAGCTGGAGACATTCAACATGCCAAAGATTTGCTTATTTTTAGTTTTCTAATCAGCCTACCAGTTGGATGGAACTGGACAAACTCCATATCTTCATTTGCTAATCCGGCACGGGTGACCATAGCAGTGCCGTCTCCAGTACAGGTGTGAGCAGCAGTACAGCTGAAATAAGCACGACCGTAGCCTCTGAAAACAAAACACAAATGCTCACTTAAGTACCAATCATGTCTATAGCTCTTTTCATTTATCGCCTGAACAAAGACATTTGAAGGAGGAAAGAGCAGGAAATTTTCTAGATTGGCATATCTTTTCATTCAAATTGTGTGCGAGTAAGTCTTTTTACCAGCTTAACCCTTCAACCGTATTTTTCATTTATTTATTACCACAATATAAGTACCACCTTTTAAGACGTTAAACATAAAATCAGCAATCAGCACAATCTGAGAAGAGTTGACCCCCATTTTGTCAAATCTGAATATTGTTTACTCACTTGAAGCTGTGGATCGCGTCAGTGAGACACAACTTCAAGAGTTGAAAATGCAAATTGAATAATTTGGCGGGTAAAGGGTTGAATTTGTGGGTCTCTAGACACAACTTCAAGTGGCTTAAAATTCAAAGTGTATACCTTGGGGCTTCAAGGGTTAACAAAGTTAGTTTGAAAACTCAAAATTATTTTCTTATAGAAGGATCTTGACCCTTAGAACACTGAGCTATTCAATTTAAATTTTCAGTCTCTTGAAGTTGTGTCTCGCTACCGCGATACACAACTTCAAGTGACTGAAAATTTATGTGATTTGTGAAATTTATGTCCCAATATATATCAGTGTTTCAAGATTGAAGGCAAATTTTATTTTTAACAACTAGTTATCAGGGGTGATACAGGTGTTAATTAAAACAGAGAATGTCTACTGTAGTCGACATCAGTGTTCTAAGGGTTAAAGAAAATTTAACCTGGCACTAATACAGTATCATTGTTACAAACCCGGTTGCCAGAACTGTGTTGTTTGCTCTGAACCTGTGTAGGTTACCATCCTCCATACTCATGGCAATCACACCTTTACACACGCCATCCTCCATCAAAAGATCCAACGCAAAGTACTCCACAAAATAGTCGGTGTCATAGTATAGTGACTGAAATAGTATCATACAGTTTATTATTACAATTACATGTCTCCTCCTGTCAATTACAATGCAAATTCAAATTAAAGTGACAGTGACATAAAGAGACTGCTAACTATGTGGGTGATGAAACAAAGTCCACTTTACGAAAAAACAATTATCATTAGATCATTAAATTAGGCCATTGGTGAGCAAACCACAAGGAAAAAGAAAATATCAAGAAACTCTATGTATCATGAGGCTAGCTGAAAAGAATTACTGTTACCTAATAAACTGAAAAAATATTCATAAAATTACAAGTTCATGGATTTTCTGAGTGCAGCCGACGTAAATTCAGACAGTTATCAAACAATTACCAGCTCATAGAAACATGTCTTGCACTACACACAAAATACGGTATAAGATAAACAAATTAAATTTAGATGGTTATATTGTTAAAACAGCATGGAGAGGTTCTGGTGATTTTAATATCAATATCTTTTAAAAATTTAACAGATTTGGAAAAAAAAAATATCATCAGAAAATAAACATCTACTGAAATAAAAACCGGCTACACAGTAAAATTCAAGAATATATGACAATGAGCTAGAACTATTTAATTTCTGTACAATGCATCAGATGGAATATGATGCAGATAAAAAATTAACCAAAAAGCATTATATAATAAAACTATTCATACCCTGCCATATAAAGAATGTAACATGGAATGTCCTGTACGATCTGCTACACAGCAGGCGCGGTGAGCTTGGCCACCTCTGCCGTAGTCCAAGCTCTGTCCTCCAAATGCGCGCTGATATATCTTTCCAGACTCGAGTCGACTGAATGGCATGCCATAATTTTCCAGCTAAAAGGGTAGCAAAAAATGTATAAAGATTTTACATCATTGATAATACTTATGTTGCATAAATATTTTGGCAAACACTTTTCATGCGTACACCCATTAAAAGATTTTCTAAAACATGCCTGTGTGATCGCACATGCGGACCATCGCACACATTATTTCAGTTTGAGGTATGCTAATAATTGCACACTTCAAGGTTAGCGAGACCAAAAGCTGCATGGAGACCAGCACCTCCAGCTCCGACAACCACATAGGCCAGTAAGAATTGACAGTAAATTTGGCTAACCCCGACATTTTCGATAAAAAGCAAGTTTTGTGTTTTTTTGGTTCATGAGGGTCTCAGGGTGCTGCAAAAAAATTCAACCAAATTCAACCTTGGGGAAACATGATTTTGGCCCTTTCAGGCGACCATTACTGAAAATTGTAAGTTCATTCATAACTTTTTAACTGTATCAAATATCACCAAAAAATTGGTGTTTAGACCCATGTTTATCGGGTCAAAGAATATAACTATATGCCACAATGTAGCTAATTAATGTGCCAACATATATTTAAACCGTTTTTAACGTTTTTATAGTCTGCCCTATGCCCAGCGGTAGACGATGGTCTAACATAAAGGTAGTTTTTCATTGATAACTTTGTCAATTCTCAACCTATTTCCATTAAAATTCTTATGGCGCCAAAACAGTGTGGTTGTATTCTAGACTGATATTTCCAAAAAACGCTGGCAAGTGTTTATTGTGGAGAGTATATGAATGCACTGATCCCCTTGAACCCTCACAAGAAACGAAGCCGTATTTATTACAATGATTTTTGTCCGGTCTCAGGCAATAAAATGTGGCATGTGCTCTTCCATTTGATCAGCCATTGTATATGAAAAGTTTTAAAATCAAGCAGGACAATCATCCACAGTTTTGACATATATTTCTTCGTGTTGGTGTTGGGGTACTGGGATAGTTGCTAGTAGTAGTACTTTTCGCCCCCATCCGGGGAGGGTCGTTAGGTGCATGCTGTACGGCATGGTACGGGAGCACCAGCCTACAGCAATCATTCAAGGGAAGCTGCAGCCTCCTTGTATCGGGCCATAATCTTCGGGTGGATTGCCAGTGGTGTACCCTGGTTCCTTAGCTCGACTGCGGTGCCAATGCAGCTCTCACATCAGTGCAGGCACTAGTGTAGGCCGTGGTAGCCTTAAATAAGCGGCAATAGAGTGTTTAACATCAGGTCTCTCACGGGGGATAAATGGAGTTACCCTTCCTATTGTTACTCTGGGGATTATCCGACCCGAGGATAGCGGAGCTGCACGAAATGCCACAGAGTTTCAATGGTAAATTGCACAGCGAAACCCAAGTCTCGTGCCGTCTGAGCATGTGTGGGGGTACATCCCCTAGACATGCCTAGAACTTCTTATCGGGTGAGTGAAGGAAAACGCTCTCAATAACCCACCATATAGGGCATGCATGCCCTATTACCCCCACCCTCACATCATCATCTGTACATCATTCATCTCAGCAATTGACTACAACCTTTTTATCGTATTACAATGTCACTTAAAATACCATTTGTGACGTAAAGCAATGATTTACTACTACTACTACTACTAGTACTACTACTACTACCACTACCACCACTACTACTACGTGTTGGTGGTTTTCACCCGCTGATGTCCTTTATGGGTGCTGGATGCAAATTGATGGAAGATCCAGGTCTTGGTGGACTGTGGGCTACTATCTATTCATGACAAGAACTCCTTGCCAAAGATGATGGAAAGCACAGCTTAACAAAAACTTTTGAGGACATGTTTACTGACCGAAGCTGCACTGCATATATATCTTCTACAAGCAGCAAAGTGTCCCATAAGTTCTGATTTACCATCTCATTCACCACAAGAAACTCAACGAATGGATGTGGAGGAAGAGGAACTGGCTGGCAGTAATGATGATCACGATGAAACAGACAAATTAAGTAGTGATAGAGCTGGAATGTATTTCAGAGTCTTTCGGACATGATTGACGACGGTACAAGATCACAGTTGCAGGAGCTTTACACATCACTGTATGTGTCTCGTGAATTGGATCTAGATGATATAGCTTCTGGTGATACCCTACAAACATTTCATGCTGAAATATGCGCTCTTGAAGACAAATACAATGAGTTAGGAACAGCTAAGGTCATCTTATGTATTCCCCCATGTTAGTAATAGGACATAATTCAGGTGAACATTGTCTGGATATCACCACAGCAGGTGAAATATGTACAGGTCGATCCTGTTCTATTCCAGAAGCAAGAATGAAGCGCCAAGAATATCTTCACAGAAATATATGATTTTCATCAATAAGCATAGAGAACGATCGCTTTCCAAGCTAACTTGGGTCTGCCTAAATCTCGAACAGGACCCCATTCTCTGAGCATATCTAAAACTGCTGTAACGCTCCAAATAAATGTCAGAATCCTACGAGGTGGTCTTGATAAGAAAAATGCCTCCAAAAATCTTCTGACCATATGATGTTGGCTCAACAGAGTTCGACTCATATGGTCCACAATCGTAGCAATGGCAGATTTAAACAAGAACCGTTCGTGTTCTAGATACATCATATCTGTCACACCACTCAGACCTTGATTGCCATGCATATTTATACAGAATCAGTTAAGGAGGTAGAAACGCATAATTCTTCTTAAACTTCCACCTCTTAACCAGAGCATTGATCCCTCTGCTCTCCCGTCCTTCCTGTATATGGAGAAATATACTGGAAGGTGAGCCTGTTGATCACCTGAGGATTCAGGAACCACTCCTTTGACCCCTGACCCCTGGAAAGAGCGTCCACACTCCCGGTAGATAAGTTGGTATCAGAATTCCATGACCCTGAGAAAATATGCCAACACCAGGGAATCGTCCAAATAGGCTATCAAACGAATCTCCTGCACATAGCCACAACTGGGAGGGTGATCGTCCTGAAGGTCTGAGGAGCAGAACTGAGGCCGAATGGGAGCCACGGAACTGAACATTTCTGCCTTGTCACCAGAACCTGAGGAACCTTCTGTGACCCTCGCAATAGGCATGTGAAGGTAAGCGTCCTTGGGGTTGATTGCAGCCGCCTAGTCTCCTTTCCTGATGCTCTGAGAAACGTCTTTCAACTTTGCCATCATGAAAGTTTGTTTCTTTGTATATGAGTTCAGGCCCCTTAATTTGATGACAGATCTGAACCCCCGTCCTGTTTCTTGACCAGGAACAGATTGGAGTAGAAGCCTCTGTGCTTGTCCCTCACTGGTTCTATCATGAGCAAAGAGTCCATCACATTGTAGCCGCCCAGTCTCCTTTCCTGGTGCTCTAAGAAACGTCTTTCAACGTTGCCATCATGAAAGTTTGTTTCTTTTTTTTTTTTTAATGAGTAAAGAGTCTGTCTCTTCTCTTTTCTCAGTCTCTGAGGAAGTGGCCGTGATGGAAGGGATTCTGGTGGTCAGGCCGAGAACTCCCTAACTTGTGTCCTCTCCCTGTCTCGCTGACAAAGGCGTTTCTCGCGACTGCATCCCACCAACTCTTTCTTCCCTCCAGCTGGCCCAGAAAGTCATGAACTCTTGGAGAAGGAATGGACTGAGACTTATGTCTCTGATGTTGCTAGCTCTGCTGGTGCTGAGGCTGCCTTCTCACTGGGCTTTCTAGCTGAGCTCGCCGTCACAGCAGATTCTATGGACTAATTCAACATCGAGTCAAAGGCTGTACGAGTCTGCCGAAGTGTGACAATGTCCTATTGGCTATGCTGGATGCCAGGTGGTTCCTCCTCTTATGTCCTAGGTCGTTGAACCTGGCTCCTAACAAGCGTAGAGCATATCCCAACGGGTGTCTGGCTGCTTGATACATCTCCTTGTGGGCCTCCAGCACCCTATCCTATCCTTCCAGACCTTCAGAGGCTCGCTGTATGTGGACCGAAGCTCTCTCTAAATCTTTAAGTCCTGTCGACAGAGCATGAGCCACTAGGGCCATGTCTCTCTGCTGGCTTTGCTTTAGAGACATCTGGACCTCCACGGGAGGCTCTGGGTCCAACAAAGGCTTGGCGTCCGGGTGGCCTGAGTACAACCACTCCACGATAGTCCCCATCTTCCTGCCCCGGTGTCTTCTGTCTCAAGAGGCTGACAACAAGCCAGTTAAGGAGCACCCCTCTAAGCCGTCAATCCCTTTAAATGGCTTGTACCTCTCCTTCTGTTTCAGCGATTCTCCAATCGCACTGTCCTCCATCTCAATATCCATCCCCGTGCTCGTGATGGAAACTCGTTTGGCATCAGTAGTAGGAGCGTGCGCTGGTGTCTGTGCCACCGACCGACCCAGTCTCAAATGGGGATTTCCCTTAATTTCATCATAAATTAACCTGATGTTGTTTCAAAAATGGTTTTATTGCATTCTTTGACCATGAAAACCCTGGTATAGTACTCATCTATAATGTTGTATCATTTATATTTAAGGAATTATGTCACTTTCTTTACATTTTGGTAATGGCGGTCGTTTTAGGCTCAAATGGCAATTTATCTTAATTTCACTATCAGTAAACTTTCAGAAACGGTTTTATTGTATTCTTTGACCATGAAAACCCTAGTATAGAGCTCATCCATATTGTTGTATCCTTAATATTTTACGAGTTATGGCACAATTTATAAATTTTGGTAATGGCGGCAATATTAGGCTAAACAAGAGGCCAGCCGGCCACTATAATCCCCCGCCCCGCCCGCGTGATAGAAATTTTAGAGGGTGCATACTTCCCTGAAGTCTCACATTCTGTTCTACAATAATGATCCACCTTTCTAGATTACTGTGTATATTACAGATATTGAAGTCAATGTTGGTCGCAAGTCAGCATTTTTTTAGTTTGAGTAAGTTGCCATTAACCCTAAAGCGCTGAATTAATTTGTAAAAAAACATCGCAACTAAAGGGGTTTTTTAACCCGAAAACCATCTTAAATGTCTTAGTTAGCTCTTTCCGGTTCATTTGAATACCTATGTTATGGATCGACAGCCATTAGAAATATTTCTACTCTTACAGTGCGGGTATCGACTTTGGTCGTCAGAATCTGACGTCTGTAGACGTCAGATTCTGAAGTCTTATTCCGCACTGTAAGGGTTAAGAGGGTATATATATATATCCCTCACTGAAACCATATATTTCATTTTATAATATTTATTGGACTGGTACATATCCTATGGAATTTTTTTTCCAAGGGTTGATGCTGTGAATAGATTTAATGCCTTATCAATGTTGAATTTTGTTGGTAGATTTTAATTTTATGTATTTTTCTCTAGCAAAAAAAAACATTTTTTAACTTTAAAAAGTGACTCATTTTTCGTGCGCGGCTGCTCTAAAGTTAAACTATATTCATGGGGTTTCGAACGGGGCACAGCCCCTTCGTCGTTTCGAAAGGGGCACAGCCCTTCGCCGTAAACGGTGATTGTACACAGTTGAGACGATGACTCACTTTGCTTCTCCTGTGCACGTTTCAAAAACTGATAACAAATATTATTTGTCTGCCATCTTGAATTTATGCAAATTTGGACAGAATGAATATTTTTTTTGGATCAGAAGAATTAAAGAAGTGTACAAATAACTTTTATCATCATCATTTTCCACATTATGTCAATTTTGAAGGTTAGAGCATCTAACTATCTGGCACAGTTTGTCCGGTATCAGGCATATTAAAGTTAATTATGGCCGATAGTCGGCCATTTTTAATTTGATCAAGTTGAAAATTTTCAGAGCATATCCCTACCTGAAACCGCACATTTTGTTTTGTAGTGATGGTCTAGCTATATGGCACGGTTTGTCAGATATCAGGCATATTAAAGTTATTTAAGGCCGATAGTCGGCCATTTTTAATTTGATCAAGTTGAAAATTTTCAGAGCATATCCCTACCTGAAACCGCACATTTTGTTTTGTAGTAATGGTCTAGCTATATGGCACGGTTTGTCAGATATCAGGCATATTAAAGTTAATTACGGCCGATAGTCGGCCATTTTTAATTTGATCAAGTTGAAAATTTTCAGAGCATATTCCTACCTGAAACCGCACATTTTGTTTTGTAGTAATGGTCTAGCTATATGGCACGGTTTGTCAGATATCAGGCATATTAAAGTTAGTTATGGCCGATGGTCGGCCAATTAAGCAGGTAAAATTTCAAAAACCCCAAAAGGCACATCTACACCCCCTAAGGGATGTGTGTGTCAAAAATTAAAAAAAACTATGCACGGGTTACCGGGTTCTGCTCTGGAAACGAAATGCGGACATCCGGACGCGGGACGGACGGACGGACATCCGAGGCGACGCCAATACCCCCCGCCCCCACTCCCTCGGGCGGGGGATAAAAAGGGGTTTCCCCAGGGTTGATTCTGGTTGCATTTTTATGACGTGACTTGGCATGTCAGGGAAGTCACTATCGAAAATGTCCGGGTTCATGTCAATTCTTACTGGACTAACAGCATCGTATATGTGATCAATATAGATAATCATGCATACAATGATATATTTAGTATGTATATGATGTCAGGCTACGATACAGTGATAAGGTGAGCTCAACTGTTGAAATAATGTTGGCCTGTCCCCTGTCATGACAGGCCAACATTAGTCAAACATTGGCTTAACACATTGTGTTTGTTCAGTATAGCCTGAAATCTCCAGACTTTGGCATGACAGTATGTACAAATTTACTCACATGTGCGAATCACACTTCTGGCAAGACTTGCCCTCCCATTATTTTTCATGTATACGGTATGCAAAAGCCAGCAAACAGTGTGGCGGACACTTTTAAACACAGTAAAGCTAAGGGACAAAATGGAAATAATGATGTAGCTGAGTGTGAACCACTTACCTCAGTGACCGCCTTTGGAGCTTCTTCACACATGTATTGAATTGCATTTTGGTCACCAAGCCAATCAGAGCCTTTTACTGTGTCGTAAAAATGCCATTCCCATTTATCATCCTCAACATTTCCAAGTGCTGCATTTATGCCTCCCTGTAAAAAGATAGTTAAAAACACACATCAACTTGATTTTTTTGACATAGTAGTTTACTGGCTGTAGAAGTCACTTATGAAGTCACTTATCTATCTTTAGTCAAAAATATAATTAAGTTGTTGTAGTTGTTCAGTCTTTCCCAATAATAGGTCCTGTAAACTTAAAACTTTTACCAGACCAAAAAATTTTTACCAGACAGTATGTGGTTAATGGTCGATTCTTACCTTGTGAGACCAGAAAAAAACAAAACTGACCCAAAAATAACCGGATTGTAGGTCCGATGTGGTTGGGTATTTTGCCGGACCTACCTCTGTTTTACCTGACATGTCCGGTCGGTTCGATGCTATTGGGAAAGACTGGTTGTTATGTACATGTCTAATTTGATCTACTTAGGGGCAATTTCACATAAAGGGTGCGTTTAGGAAAAATTGAAACTCTACACAATTTTTTAGCAAATACTGCTAGATATTGATATGAAACATTTTTTATTTTAACAAGGGTTGTATGGGGAAACAACAGACCAAATTTTATAAAGTTTTGTAAATTATTTCTTCATGAATCAGTGGTATTTATGTTATTTTCAACACATTTTGCAGTCTCATCCCGGAATTGTCTTCATAGAAGGGTTTTTCTATTCCAGATATGCATCTAACATACATATTTGTGGTATGGTTATTGGTCTTACGATTTAAACGACACATGTTTGACAAAAATAGAGTCACAAAATCTGATTTTATGTGTATTTATTGAGTTTAAAGTATTTTCCGTTAAAAGTTTTTTTCATTTTTTCCCGCCAGTACATCACTGCCCAGCTAGAACTATCTACATATACAGGTGAACATCGTTATAACACAATCGTTCGGGTCCAATAAGTGAAATCGTGCTATAAGTGAATCGTGTTATGAAGGACAGAATCAATTATGCAACGAGCAAAAATTATCATAGTGGCCTTATTTGCATGCTTCTAAGGCGTATTATAGCTATATTAATTGATTATTGATAGTATACCTTTGATAAAATACCGGTGATTAAAATAACTGATAAAAAAAGGGAACAGTTATTCATTACTGCAGAATAAAACAAATGTGCACGTGTTTATCGTAACAGGTGCGTTATGACCACACTAGACGTACAGTGTCCCTGTCTGTGTCGCCAGATCACGCGAACAAACAAGACACATTGAACCAATGCTGGCTTAATGCTGAGCCACTGTCTGCGTCGCTGACCCAACATTAAACCAACAATGTGTCGTGTTTGCCGGGACGCTGATATTGTATAGGACGTTTGCCTCCTGCATGTGTGAATAAACCAACAAGTGTGCAGTGGACGGCTCATTAAGGCAGGGTATAGTATTGAAGTGACGGGGGATTAGTTAGGGCCTATGTCATGTTATGTCCCGACGCGATGGTGTTCTAATGTTGGTACAACGTCTGCGACGCTGGCCCCATATAAGGCCAACACTGCTTCAATGCCTCGTGTTTAAGGCGGTAACGCTATGCGCACGGCACACACGCATACATTACCGTAAGCAAATGTTGGATCAGTGCTGGGCCGACGTCGAAGATGGTGGTACAACATTGAACCAGTATAGCATGAACTTTGGGATTTGCCAGACAGGTGTCTGTCTGGGAGCGTGTCATGTCTGGTGACCCCGTGGAAGCTAGTGGATAATATAGGCTTATGTTTGACATTATCCAGATTCATACTCTATGCCTGGTTATATTAAACAACACCTATGGCTTAAAAATGTTTTTTCAAATATGATATAGACATTTAATTACTCTTTTGAATAGGTCTAGTGGTTATATATGGCATACAAATACTTCAAACTGATTGCTGATTAACATTAGCAAATTAATTAGAATTACCTGTATGTATGTGAAAATTCCGTTAAAATAATGTCCCCTCCAGTACATCACTATTCAAGATCCACGCAGTGTGTTTTTCTAAGATATATGATTATTGCAATATAACCTGCCTCTTTGAGCCCCCACGTGGATATTAATTGGAAATTCATGTTACAACAACCACATATTTATACATTTTTAGATGAAAATAGTGTTAAATTAGAATTGTCCCCTCCAGTACATAATATCAATATTTAGTATTCTTTGTGTGATAAGACCTAATTTTTGTAATTTACTGATCTATATTGGTAATTATGTATTATTATAATAAAGCCTTCGTTAATGGCAGCCACTAGACACCAACAAATTGATATTTATTAAAAATACATATGTATTTCATTAATGGATAAGTTGTAACCAAAAAATATTTTGTGGGTGTTTCCTTTGTTCATTTTTAAATCAATACATGTATTAGCATGTTAATGTAATTTCTTCACTGTCCTGACTTACAAAACCTACTAGTACAATATATATACATTTATGGCGTATATATCATCAAACAAATGTGCTCTATATTGTCTATAATAGGCTGCCAGTACACTGCGTACTGGAGGGGACAGAACGTATGTAACACTAAAAGTGTAATTACTCAGGTATAGGTATTTTTCATGCTTGTCAAGCGATTTAAGCGGTCTGTACCGATACACAATCTACTAGACTACTTGAATTAAAAAAAAAATGTGTTTGTAGCAGCTGGGTCCTTTTGCTTCACCAAACCATAATAGTTCCGCTTCGGCGGCCCCACTCCTGTGGACCTTGACGATGCTGCACATGCGGATGGGTGGATAATGTTTGCTCAGCGAACCATGATGACCCGCCTACTTTAAAATGGATTTAATAGTTTAAATGTATGATTGTCATATACATTTTCTATTGCAAAAAATGAGTTTAAATGTCTTGTTGACTTTCAAAATATGACCAGAAATGCGAACTACATACTATCTAATGCCCCTGTTCATTATCCACCCAGGAGGTGGTTTCACTACAGGTTATATGCTAGGATATAAAATTATTTCATGTCTTATAACATAGCCCCAGCCCCCAGATATATAATAGTTAATAGCGCACATGTCACTGGTACATGATGTAGGATCTTACAATGCTCAAGTTGGCGCAGCGTTGTATGGCCTTAATTTACTATGCATGATAGTGATATCTGGCAAACCATGCCAAATAGCCAGACAATTAATTGATATAATATAAAATGTGAGGTTTTAAGGAGGGCAAGGCTAAGCAGATCGTTTGATATAGCTAGACTATAACTATAAAAAATTGTGAGGTTTGAGAAAGTGTTATCAGCATACCAGTTATATTTATAAAATATACATGTATGCCTCAAAAACTTCCAAATCTATCAGGTTCAAAATTGCCAACTGGTGTCCATTATTTAACTTAACATGCTTCATATCCAGTGCCAGATAACTAGACAATTAATATAAAAGAAAATGTGAGGTTTCCGGGAGGGATAGACCTTATTTCAACTCAGATCACATTCAAAATTGCCAACTATCTGCCATTTATTATCTACTTTGAAAAATATATATTATGTCTGATATATCTAGCAAATATTGCCGTCTACAGCAATCATCCAAGGGAAGCTGCAGCCTCCTCGTATCTGGCCATAATCTGCGTGCGGATTGCCTGTGGCGTACCCCGGCTCCTCTGCTTAACAGCGGAGCCGATGCAGCACCCGCATCAGTGCTGGCGCTGATGTAGGCTGTGGTAGCCTTAAATAACCGGCAATAGCGTGTTTGACATTATGTCTCTCAAGTGGGATGAATGGAGTTACCCAGAGGGAGTTATCCTTCCTATTGCTACTCTGGGGACTATCCGACCCGAGGATAGCGGAGCTGCGCAAAATGCCACAGAGTTTTAGCATTAAATTGCACAGGGAAAACTCAAGTCTCCGGTCGTCTGGCCATATCTGGGGGTATATCCATTGTCCAAGTTATGTCACAAAAATCAAAATTATTTTCCATTGTTTTTCCTTAATGGTGTTTAATACGATAGACACCAACAAACAGACAAATAGTTGCGGCCTTTACCCGTGATAAACCACTTAAACATAATTTTATTTTAGCAAAGTTTATACAATTATGCTACTTCAGCTCAATTTGAAAACAAAATGTTGATTAATAACAATATATATTGGAGCAAAATTAGAATATGAAATGTTGAGCAACATATCATGTTTTACTGATCTAAAGTATGCATTTATAGCACTTGTGATGTTGTTATTTCAATCCAGTACAGTTTGTCACACATATAATTGTGCAGAGGATTCGCATGAAAAAGCACTGTAAAAATGCACAAAATCTGTCATATATAGTATTCAAGCTATATGTGTATATTTAGTTGATGTCAGAGCACTAATTTGTTGAGCTGTTGAAGTAAATGCTGTACAATTCATACTTGAGTGTATTGCAAAATTTCATTTGTCACATTTCAAATGAATATCAAATCTATATACATGTGAAATACGGTACAACACATAGTGATCTTCCCTTTAGAAACACGACAATAAAAAACAAAACAAATTTAGGGGTTAGGATTTTCAAATCACCTACATTATTAGTATTTGAGCAGAGACTAATGATTGTTGAAACAAATGTCCCCTCCAGTACACGCAAAAACAGCATACATTTCACAAGTCAATATCTTCATTCATGGGCATAATTAAGCTCTGGAAATTTAACTGATGTTGTGGAATGACATCTCGCTGTCAAAAGTTGTGAAATTATCATACATGGAAGGTTTTTATTTTTGACATGCTATGAGACTTTTTGTGTGACCTTAACGTGAAATTGCCCTTTGATCAATCTCTGACACTGCTTTTTAAATAATTCTGGCAACTAGAAATGTGAAAATAAAGGAGCCTACAGTACGTTAGCATTAGATCAGCACCATTATGATCTGTAAAGCAGGTGATCAATAAAGATATTAACAAAAAAAAGCTAGGATAGTTATTGTCTGTAGTCTGTAATAAAACAACTTTGATTTGGCGACAATTTCAATTAGGCAATTTCAAAATTTGATATTTTTTTATTTGGTACCAATGAAATCTAAAGTCGATCCCCGCACTGAAAGAGTTAATTATTTAAAATGGTCATAGACCCATAACATAGGTATTCAAATGAAACGGAAAGAGCTAACTAAGACATATCTGATGATTAAAAATTGAAAAAAAACTTTGGTGCCCATGGTTTAAACAAAAATATTTTAATTATAAGGGTTAATACATGTACAATAACAAACCAGATCAGTACCTGAGCAGCTACAGTGTGTGATCTTGTTGGAAATAACTTTGTGACACATGCAGTCTTGAAGCCAAGGTTGGCAAGACCAAAAGCTGCACGGAGACCAGCACCTCCAGCTCCGACAACCACGGCATCATATGTGTGATCAATAACAGGGTAGTCCTTGGAAATCTATAATGTAAGAATTAAAAAATTTCCACATAAGCCAAGCCCAATAAAATAAATATTTAACGAAAGTGATTTAAAGAAAATTAGTTTAATTACATTCCATAAAAAAACAGCATCGTCAAAAGCAGCACAGAATGTTTTTCAAAAGTGAAAATTATTTACAATGCATCAATTTATTGGTATAGTGAACATATAAATTTTGCAATCAAATAAGCCCTGCTCGATCCTCTAAACATTTTGGCACATACTGGTAACTGGCCTAAAATTTCTCAGTATCTGGTGAGACCTGGCTGCCTAACTTAGTGGCCCACCTGGTATCTCTGCAGTCTGCACCATACGTTATCTTCTATGCCAGTGATATAATGAGCATTAAATTGTGTACCAGTATACAGAACTATCAGAAAAGTGTACTACAACCATTTTATTTCTCAGTACGATTTATCTATTTGTCAGTGCTTGTGATGTCATCAGGGTACTGGTAGTAGCTCAGCTGAATACAATGAACATTTTTATCAGCAAGATATGACTGCACTGTCTTCTTTGTATGAAGGAATGGGGGTGTAAGGCATCAAAGGAAGTCTTAGACCAACAGTTATTGAACAGTTCACTAGCTTTATTATTTTACAAAGTGTATCTACCAACCTGCTGTTGATTGCTGTGTTTCACATTTTTTGAATGAAAGTCCCTAGATAAAGCCAGAGGACGAGCCAGTGACAGCTGAAACAACAAAAAAAAACAATAAATAAAACACAAAAATGTTTGTGAGCGCACTGTGGTGCTCCTCCTTAAAGCAAACAAGGCAATGCAGGATATTAACGAACTTACTAAACAAATGACTGCTCTACACAAAACACACTTCTATTTCTCGGAAATTCCCCCCGGAAGCCAAAATAAATATAATACCTTAATTCACCGTGTGAACAGCCACATACGAGATATATGCTCAAAATAGAAAAATGTTGACCATATGCCCACACCCGTAACAAAACAACATCTGAGCCGTGGTGGAATACACTTAAACGATAAGGGACAACAAAAACTGACTGCGGCTATGGCTGAAGTTTTCAACAACCATGCAGTAACCGATCAGTCTTTTCATATACCAACCATCATAACAAGGACATAGCAAACGTGAACACTGAGGTTATAAATGATCAGGTCGGTGAAATAAGCGTTCTGTCATGGAACATAAATGGCTTAAGTAACAAAATGGCAGATCCTGATCTTTTAGCATTTATTCGTGAATACGATATAATATTTTTAACAGAAACAATGAAAAGTAATGATTACACATTGGTATTACCCGGGTATCAGTTCCATCATGTGAGTAGAACATTTAAACATAAAAATGCTTCAAGAGCTTCTGGTGGTATTGGGAAACTAGTAGCCAACAAATTTGAAAAACATACTAGAATAGACTCTACCTATAATCATCTGGTATGGTTAACTATAACAACAGAATACTATCACAAAAACATTAAAATCGGCTGTGCCTATATACCACCAGAAAACTCTACATATTATGTTGGTCTAAGAAATGATTATTTTACTATGTTAGAGGAGGAAGTGGCTAGATATACAGAAAGTCACCATATAGTATTATGTGGTGACTTTAATAGTAGAACTGGCCGCGCTCCAGATTACGATAATAATATCAATGTTTTAAATAAACGCTGTAATGAGGACGGAGTCATTAACAAATATGGACGATCTCTGCTAAATTTTTGTATAAACGCAGAGCTTAAAATAGCCAATGGTCAAATGTTTGATGATAAAGGTATCGGCCGCTATACATACTACTCGCCCATGGGAGCAAGTACTATTGATTATATGATACTAAGAGAAGATTATATGATCAGTAAATTTAAAGTTCTACAGAAAATAGTAGAATCGGATCATTGTCCTATAAAATTCCATATTCTCAATTCAAAATTAAAAGAGTTAAGCTCTGCAGAAATGAACATACAAGTTAATGACTCATCACCATGTTCCGATGTTTATATATGGCAAGATGAAAAAAAGATAGAGTACCAAGCATCTCTTCGAAATGAACAGACATGCATTGCGTTTGAAGAAATGCTGTGTGCCGCAGCTGAAGGTTGTAGTAGCAATATAGTAGCAGCATAAATCAAATTGTAAGAAAAACATAAAAAATAACTTTCCTTCCAACCCTAGGTATGATAAAGAATGTAAATCTCTAACACATGTTTTAAATAATATTGCTAACTTTTGATAAGAAGTTTAACACACGTCAAGGTGAATATAATATAATGTTACGCCAATATAAACAATTAATCCAGAAAAAGAAAAGACACTACCAACAAGTCAAACTTAGTCAGCTTGAAAATATGAGAACAAAAGATCCAAATTCCTACTGGAAATTTTGGAAATCTTGAAAACCTAGAAATTCAACCAAAGGTCCCACCCTGTCACAATTTGTGAAATATTTTGAAGAACAAGTCTACCCTCCTCATGTCGACTATTTTGACTAAGATCACATGAATAATATAATGAAGCTAGTTAAATCATCCCCAAATGATATTAATGAGAAGGTAAAAAATGGACAATCCGATTTGTTACAGTTCTTAAACAGCCCCATAACTATAGACGAAATTCAAAAAGCAATTAGAGAGTTAAAATGCAAAAAAGCGGCAGGCATAGATGGTATTCCTGCGGAATTTTACAAGCATGGTTGTGATGAACTCTTACCAGCACTAGTTTTACTGTTTAATACCATTATTGCCAATGGAGAATATCCATCAAGTCGGGCCAATGGTATAATTCATCATGTTCACAAAAAAGCTGCCCATAACGTGCCTGATAACTACAGGAAAGTTACAGTAATGCCATGCATTGGGAAATTATTTGAATCTGTACTTAATAACAGACTGTCTTTTAAAAATGATGTATGCTATGATAATGATCCCTTTCAAGCCGGCTTTAGATGGAACTCCCGGCCGACAGATAATATATTTATACTATGTGCCATTATAGATAAGCAAAGGTGTCTTTCAAAGCCCCTGTATACATGTTTTCTTGATTTTACAAAAGCATTTGACCATATTGACAGATCAGCACTGTACTATAAATTACTGAGCAGAGGAAGGCAATTTTTTAAATGTAATAAAGAGTATATTCTCTAAAGCTGAGTGCCGTGTAAAATGGGATTCATGCATTAGCGAGATATTAAAAGCGAATTTGGTGTCCTGCAAGGTGGTATGCTCAGCCCCAAATTATTTACAGAATTTCTGCAGGATATCCAAATCATTTGATCAAGGTGAGGGTATCCCCGTAGACACTTTATTAATTGTATACTTGTTATTTGCAGACGACCTTGTCCTTTTTTCAGATTGTGCAAATGGATTGCAAAAGCAATTAACTGCCCTGTAAAAGTATGCTTTTCCGTGGCATATAATAGTCAGCATTCCTAAAACAAAAGTTCTCATATTTAACAAACGCCATACGTCAGAATATGACAGCTTCTTCTACGTGATGACAAAATAGAAAAAAATGAAAAATATAAATACCTTGGGGTTGTATATAGCACTAAATATCCTAAGAATGTATTGAAAGAAACGTTCCTTCATCTCGCTTCCCAAGCTGGTAAAGCAGTTTTTTCTCTACACAAGCAATCTCGTCCCGTAGTCGGTAAATTGTCACCTGTTATTGCATTCAAGGTTTTTGATTGTCAAATACTGCCCATATTAGAGTATGCAAGTGATAATGGTATACCGGTGATAGTGTTAATGATTTGGAAAACATACATCTAAAATTGATTAAATCAATGCTAGGTGTTAGAAAGCAAACACCCACTCCTGCAATTTATGGTGACAGAGGACGGTTACCATTTATTATCAGGCAACATATTAAAGCTGTAAAATATTGGTGTAGAATTCTAGACCTATCTCAGAACCACCCTGTCAGAAATTCCTACAATATGCTACTAGAGCTAGATGGCACTGGATTCACAAACTGGTGCTCGCGTATTCGGTCTGTCCTTGAACTAACCGGGCTAGACCAAGCTTGGGAGACGCAGCACATTGGCAATACAAATAAATTTATGCTTTCCTTTGAAGATTCAATTGTTAGAATAGTTACACAGCGGTGGAGACAAGATATCGAGAGTTCAAGTAAGCTGCGCACATATTAGTGAAAAAATCTTTGTGTGTGGAACCATACATCTTAAACATAAAGGGGAAACACCTCATAACAGCAATGGCGAGATATAGAATGAGCTCACATGATTTAAAAATAGAGAGAGGACGATACAATAATCCAATAACTCCAATAAACCAACGAATATGCACAAGGTGTGAATCAATTGAAATTGACGACGAAATACACCTTCTTCTCCACTGCAATGCCATGAACAATGAACGCGAAATCTTGCTTAATTCTATAGCCGGAATTATAATTATGCAACCAACAAATGATATTTTTCTACGAATTATGACATATAGAGACATAACAGTGGTGAAGTCCCTAGCAAAATTTATCTCTGGTTGTTTTAAACAAATTAAGGGGTAAAAATATTGAGTATGATAAATGTAAATTCATATTCAAGCTGAAATAGTTTGTATGTGTGTCGTGCCGTGCGCGACTAGCATGATTAATTATAATCATCATGATCATGATTATGTGTCATTATTATCGTTTTAACGTTACATTTTTATGTAGAACAATCACAAGTCGCCTGTCGCTATATTATCAATATTATAATGCCTTCATGATCTGACTTGGGTATTACCACATATCAGGACGGCTGTTGCTCTTTTTATTTGGCTTTTTAGGGCCGGTTAGGGACGTTTCCGTCGCCTTTGTTATCAGACGAGGTGGGGCATTATAAAGGATTTCAGAGTTGCTAAGTCAACTGATTTCCTCTATGAGGTCGGGAATGTTTTTCTTCGATTGTAATTCCAAGTATGTGGTACTAACTAGGTCGTGATTGAAATGGTATGAACTAAACAATATAGTGAATTAAAATAAGCTGTAATCTTTTTGTACGAGGGCCATATAGATAATAAATCACTAGTTAATTAAACAAACTTTATTGCTATTGTGTGAGTGCCATGTCCTGCGTGAATGGCACGCATAATTATTATCCGTAATTGTTATTGTTATTACATCACCAAGTCTCCAACACCGATAATATGGATGGTTCTGATGCTATACTTTGTTGGCAGTCGACGAACCACCATGTCCGACTTTTATTAGTATGTATATATTGTGTTTCGGTAGTATTACTGTTATTACGTTGTTAAATTTGCATTACTAGTTTATATCAGGGAATCGCCGAACTCATAGCGACTGTGCTTGCATGGTCACATGGCTCAGAGCTACCTGTGTCGCAGATTGTCACATTGATTGTACTTGCATGATATAATATTTGATTTTTAAAAATATTGTGTAATTTGTAATGTCATTGTCTTAATACATTCTCCAATTACTGTAGCATAATTATGCACTTGCATATATTTTAGGTTTCTATGCTTTCCAGAGTGTCTTTTTTGCTACTATATATATAATTAGCATGTCATACATAGTACCCGGTAGCTATTTTATCTCTGGTTTTGGTGCGGGAAACAAAATGATAGACCCTATGTTACCCTGGCAATGCCTTTCAAATTTATTTTAAGTATATACCCGGTGTTTCTTATGGCAATGCCAGTTAACATGATTTTAGTTATGTATGTCAAACTATGTATTATTATTGTCATATGATTTTAACAAATTAAAAATGTTGTATATACATGTACATATCTCTCTCTTATTTCTATGACAAATAAGTCTGGATTGACTTTCTTTCTGTCAATAAAATATCTGTCTGTTTGTCTGTCTGTCTAGCATCAGATTAAATATCAATTTTTTCAACAAAATCTCTTTTTCCTTCCCATAACATCCCTGAAAAATTGGTGCAATTTTGTTGTGTATTTTGTAAGTTAGACTATTTGGCATGTAATCATGGTAATAGAATTAAATTCATCAACCAGGATTAATTAATTTCGCGGATTTCTCAGTCAAATCTCAACCATTTTTAATGAAATTTTGCACACATTATTTTCCATTCATGTCGTGACTACCCTAAAAAATTCGCAAAGTTTTTAAATAATATTTTAGAAGTTAGACCATTTGACGAAGCTAATGGGTTTATAGAGGGCAACATTTTTATTTATTTACTACTTGTCAAATGGTGTAACTTCTTAAATACTTATCAAAACTTCGAGAAACTTTCAGGGTAGTCACGACATAAATGGAAAATAATGTGTGTAAAATTTCATGAAAATTTGTTTAGAATTGACTGAGAAATGGGTGAAATTCATTCATTATGGTTAATGTGAATCCGACTATAGATCTGCCAAATGGTCTGACCTCGTTAAAACATAAAAAAAATCCACCACGTTTTCAGGGATGTTGGGAGAAGATGAAAAAATGATGCGAGACAAATTTTGTTTAAAAATTTTAAAGAGCAACCGAGCAAATTGGAAAAAGGCTACTCCCAGGATCTGGTGAAACAGACTGCAGTGTAGTGTAGGCTATCCCTATGGGTAGCCTCGTTTAAGAAATGACGGGCTCCTATTGACTCCCATTATAACATTGCCGTATCATTAGCCACTCCGTAACTAATATGTTGACACTCCACCAATCATCCAACATGTCACGTCCCCTTTCACTTTTTTTCCTTCCACTTGTCGGCCCAACCACTGACACTGACACTGTGTAAGTCGTCTTAGACTTAGTAAGTGCAGGCGCGGATCCAGAGTCGCAGAGGGGGGGGGGCGCACTCCCACCCCTTTTTGCCCCGAATTATTTAAAAAGTATGGTATCCTAAATTGGCCAAAAAAGTTGTGGGAGCGAGCCCCCGAAGCTACTGGCACTGCGCCCCATTCTTTTTCAAATCCTGGATCCGCCCCTGAACTGGCTGAAGTGTAGCCTGTAGGTAGATGGATTCAATAAATTTTAAAATTGTCCAATAAAATTATGCTGAGCCTTTTTTCGTAACTGTCGACATGCTAAAAGAAATATTTGACCACATTCCACAGTTTTCACTGAGCAAGAAAAATGCTGTGCTAGATTAAAATCTGAGCTAAATTATAAAAACGTCCAAAAGATGGCACCTCAATGTGGCAAACGGTTATGCGGGTAACAGAATCCAAAACATCACCCAGACACTTGAACTTGGAGCAGCTGAAGAAAACTAGAGAGGTGTTGTCGCTGTTGAGAGTTTTAGTTTTAGATACAGTAACAGTAGCAAATATACCACATATGCACATAAACAGATGAGAGAATTTTATGAACATCGTGTGCGAAAATTGGCTGATAAATAACATTAATGAAGTCAAATCATTACAATATGATTGCTATCTCCAACTAGGATTACTAATATTCATGATGATATCCTTTGTGGTAAGATTGAATTTTATTTTTATGATGTTTTAGGTGACTATTTTGAAATTCGGGATAAACCCTATGGAGGAAGCTCAGGCCCTACCCTAACAGTAGGGCCTGATATTAGGCTAATCCAAAACATGTCTTGACCTGAACTTATTTTAGCTTTGCTCCCCGCATAGGCAATTTTTATCAAGTTCTTCATCAAGTTCCAGCGATCCGACTCCATGTCTGTTTGATAGCTAGCCTTGGAAGCTGGCTGCCTGACCAGGCGCTCTCACCTCCCAAATGCATTTATAGGCCCATTCGAGTGGCTGTTTCGTTGTCGATACTTTTGTGTCAACTTGGTCAAACAACTTTTTTGGCCTGCAAAAAAATCCCAACGATAGTTGAAAATATGACCTATTAATAGACGATTGTCTGTGTCATAGAAAAACAACGCAACAGCGTCCACGACACAAACAGCCATTCGATTATCTTGTGTTTGCTTGGAAGTCCCAGTATACACTGATGCGCATGTGCGGCGGATGTGCACTTCACACATGCGCACATACTATTGTTTACGTCTGACTACTTGTCATGCTTGTAGTGTAGGCTACATGTGTGTGCATGGTTATTTTTAGAACGACGTATTCTCAGCAAACATGAAGCGCTGACGGTGCCCCATGCTGATTTGTTGTTGGGCCAGATTCGCAAACGGCGGGCCAACATTAATCCACCATTGGGTTAAAGTTTGGTGTTTATTTAATTGTTTCATTCTGCCGCATAAATTTTGACTTTGAGAATTTCTATAAGCCAACACCCCTCCAATTGGAGTATCAGGCCAAGGCGAAACATTTGCCTACAGTCGCATAACCCATCCTGTCACTGGCAGGTGTAGTTCCCACTACATTATGACAGTATGTGCATAACCAGGTTTTTAGCTCAGCTTGTATGAAATTTGCTTTGACAATAAGTTCCAGAGAGCAAACCCCTGTAGTCTAGTGCCGACCAACACTAGAATTAATGTCGACATATCTATACCTAAATAGGAGAAAATCTACAACGTTCTAGACTATGCAGTGTGCTAATATTTTAAATTGATGAAATACGTTATACTGTCAAAATTATAGCCACGAGGTTGTATTTTGGCATCTTATTGGGTCATCCCATTGAAATAAATATTTTTTCCAATATAAATAACATGTACAATATACAGACAAGACATGCATGGAAGTGAATGTTGCTTCAAATAAAATAATTATCTGATTGGTAAAGTGACACAAAAAAAAATTCAACAAATGACAAAAAATTGGCAACAAACAAAGATATGTTCTGGCCTAAGATGTTGTTTTTTTAAACTGCAAGTTTTTTTAAACTGCAAATCTCTTTTTTAAATTTTATTAACCCGCTTGGCATTGTAGTAAATTGTGGTGAGTGAATACTCACCTCACCACTTTTAGGTGAGCTTTTTTTTCACTCACCACCGATTTTCAAATCTGAAGGCCCGAGTGGCGTGACTTGTGTCAAGTTGTGAAGTTGTTGGATGCCGCCACATTCATTGCCAGTCACTGAGTCAGCGTTCAACCAACGTTGGTTTAATGCTGGCCCACCGTCCGCGATGCTGGCCCAACATTGAACCAACTGTCATTATTATAGCATTGCATTGGGTGACTGAGCGTCTCCTGTTTTCTGGAAAGCCGAGGCACTGTCAGTCCCCAGTAAACAACGGCTCTGAGCGGATGGTAAATCTATAGGCCTATAGGGGCATAGTCAACTTTTTTTTAACTTGTTGGCCCTTTATAACTTCCCTAAATCTTGTTTATTGTTAGGCTATATGGGCAATGGGGGGATGTTGTCTTATAAGTTATAGGAGGCTAGCCCCAGTAGGCCTATGGCTGTGCATTATTTTTTTAGGCCAGTAGGCCTACATTAGGCTAGACTAGCCCTAATGCCCCTCTACAAAATACTGTTAGGCACATAAAACTATGTAGCCTATGGCCTATAATAAATAATTTTTGACTAGTTTCTAGATACATTTTGACATTCTAATAGGCCTACTAAAAAGTAGACAAAGCCCAACAGTTTATATTTAACATGTTAAACTGTTAAAGTGTCCCCGGATGTCTCAGTATGTAGGGGCCTAGGCCTATTTATGTTACAATAACTTTTCAAAACTTAAAAAAAATCACATGCTGTTGGAACTCGAAAAAATCCAAATGCTTCAATATGAAGATCCTATATATTATAGGCTACTGGGGCCCTAAGCTAAAGGTCCTACATCTATCAGGCGTGCGCAGCTTTCCATCAAGGGGGGGGGGGGCGGGGTCAAGAGGTAAAATTTGGAAAAATATGGGGGTTTTGGGAAAATCCACCAAAATCCCTGGAAGTTTTTAAAAATCTGCAGATAAAATGGGGGGGGGGGCGTCAGGACCCCTTTGACCCCCCCCCCCTCCCCCTGTGCACGCCCCTGTAGCCTAGTCTACATCAGGTAGAATATTGATTATTGAAATTTGACCTATGAAAAAAGATAAAGACTAATCTCATAGTTAGGCCCCCTATCCATAAATTCAAATATTCATGTAGCCTACCATGAACTATATTATAAATTAGGTTAATTTAAACTATTCTCTCAATAGAAAGTAGGCCTACACTATAATCTAGGCCAAATGACAATAGATATGTCACACATTTTAATACAGGTAGATCTAATAATTATTATTTTGCAAATACAAAAATTGTTCACCATTATAGCGCCTCTACAGTGATAAATCTACACTGTGTATTGATAGCCAACTGTAGGGTAGACCTACGGTAACCTTGTTGTGGTTGATAATTTCTCTCTTTTGATCATGCATCTCTTGCATGCCTATTTTAGGCGGATGCGGGATTCTCACCTTAAGGGATTATTTTTTTAAATTAAAATATCTTCCTCAATATTTGAGATAGAGAATTGATTTTCATCAAACCAGATGTTTTCGGTATTAAGAAATACAATAGAACACAACAAAACTTTACATCATTATCATTCAAAATAAAAAATGGCCGCCATTAAATCATTAGTCTAAAGTTGTCATATCTCACCCAATATTTTAGATAGATCTATAGGCTAGGCCTACTTGATTTTTTGACCAAAGCACATGTTTATCAAGGAATATAATCAAACACATGAGAATATTCTTGACATCATTAGGCCTACCATGCAAAATTGAAAATGACGGCCATGAAATCTTCATCAATAAAAAATTATTGAGATAGGGACAAGATCAACTTTGTGGACAGGGTTTTTTTAGGAAAGCGAAATAAATCTTTTGCTTGAGACAGAGTGCGAAATAAATAAAGTAGGCCTATTGCAGACGGGAAGTGAAATAGGCCTATATAATTTGTCGAGTTCAAAAACTCCAGACCCCCCCCTCCTAGTAGGCCCTAATTGAATGATGCCCTAATTGATTTGGCCGTGGGCTCTCTGCACAGTGTCCTTATCATATTATTATTATTGTAGACTAGATATATTTTTTTAATTTATGTCAATCTATAGAAAAATTGTTTATAATCATTTTTTTGTTTTTGTTTAAATCGATCTTTGTATATTCTTTTCAACATGACCTATGGCTATGCTATGACTATGTGTATCTGTTTTGATATCTTTGTGTCAATAAAACGTAGGGACTGGCCCAGGCTAAAATCAATAAAAAATCGGTGATTTTATTTTGGCTTTTTAAAGGGACCCCTTGGGATGAGACATTTTCAATGTTGTCAATTTTGAAAATTAAATTTATATGAAGCTATATAGCCTACTGATCTTAACTAGAAATACAAAAAAGTCAAAAAATATTTTTAAAGCACCGAAAAAGAGTGAAATACTTATATTTCCAGGTCGTATATTGCCATGTAAACAAAACAAGTCACTAATATACAGCACTTTACATCACATTTTCCAACGTCTTGGACCATGAGATCAGAGCAATCGCCGCTAATTGGCGTCTTGTAGTCAGGACATGGGGTGATACACCTGCAACACTGATTGTCTGCCCAGCGCTGGGCCGACGACATCAACATGTGGCCCAATGCTGTAGGAACATTCAATCGTACTTTAGCAAGTGTTTGAGTATACACAAAGTTTGTTTGGGTTTTAAGCGGTTTCATAAAAATGTTGATAAAAAATAGTTTGAAAAATCTGAAAAATCTGAAAAAAATAAAATCATGATCTGGGTGATACACTACTTCATTACAAAACGAAAAACGAAAATTGATGTCATCCCAAGGAGCTGCTTTGATATTCACCATAGACCCTATGATGTAAACATGTCCATAGACTAGAACTGCAAAAGTTTTTTAATTTTTGTGCTGCGCATTACCCAGTTAGGCTAGACTAGATATAGAGATGAAATTCCTGATTTCAACTAGGACCTTAACCAGCTCGGACCCCGGTACAAACGGTGTCCGAGTTGGTTCACTGCAGTGTCCGACTTGGCAATGGTAGAATAGTGTCCGAGTTGACATAGGGTCCGACCCGTCTAAAACCAACTCGGACCCTATTTAATAGATTTTATTAACAAAGTTTTTATGTTTCATCTGTTATCGTTATCACTCGGGCCGCGCAATATAAAAAAACGATTAGACTCAGAGACAAAATAATAGTGTAACGCAACAAGATATCAAAATATTGTATATTGTTAGTCAATAAATAGTATATAGTAATATTACCTTGCCCTAGAAGCAGCCATCTGATTAACATAGTTCTCATGGGTCCTTGAAAACGGGAAAAATCCATGAATTTAAAAAAAAAAATTTCAGGCCTTGAAAAGTCCATATTTTTTTTAAAAACCTATATAAACTGCCGAAAAGTCCTTGAAAACCGGGAACAGTCCTTGATTTTGATCAACCTGTGATGTTTTGCTGTTGATCTTGAAAAACGTCAGATAACGGTGACAGCTAGTGGTTAAATGAATGAAAAAGCCCCACTTAAATATCTATGTAGTTTAGGAATGAACCTGCCTATTTTATCAATATAAAGTCAAAAGACAAATATCGCTAAATGTTGTAGTAGGCCTACATTTCATTTTTTCTGCAATATTGTAATTTCACTGATATGCATGGTCTGAAATTTGATAAAAAGAGTAATAAAAACTCTCACACCTTCTGGACTAAACTTATTTGTGTAATCCGCGAATCACTATTTTGCCATGCACTAAAAAGGTCCTTGAAAAATATTGAGAAGTCCTTGGAAGGTCCTTGAAAAGTCCTTGAATTTTGTATTTATAAAAGTGTGGGAACCATGGATTAGGAACAGGGCCGGAATCATGATTATAATGTCAACTTCCCGCGTTGTGAGGATATATGTGCATATCGTCCATATATATATATATATATATTTCAAAAATATCCTGTGTATTTAAGTGTAGGCACAGGTGAAATGCGATTGGCAAGATTAGATAACACACCTCTGAAATACAATTGACTTGAACAGTTGATGAAACACGATATAAAATGCAATTAACTACAATAGTAGTTAATTGCATTAATTGCTTAAAAAAAAAATTTATTTGTTTCCGATTTCCGACCGACCCTATTAAAACATTTATTTTATAGATTTGGAAAAATTGAAAAAAAATTATATTTTTTTTTTTTTTTTTAGGAAATCTATAAGTTAAGGGATGAGTTACTGTCTGGCTGTAGTCAAAGTAACTAAAAAAACGTTTCGAAAAGGAGAGGGGGGGGGTCAGAAAGCGTCCAAAAAACAAAAAATCGTTACGTAATGTACAAATAAGACATGCATGGAAGTGAATCTGGCGCCAAATAAAATAATTCTTACCTACTGATTGGTTGAAGTGACAAAAAATAAAATAAAAAATTAAATTAAATAAATTTCCTACCTACCCACTGGTTAAAATGACAACAAATCGGAAACAAACATTTATTTTTTTTTGGCCTAAAACACCATCCAGCGGCTATGGATATATTATAAAAACTCAATTAACATCTACAGTGGAGTAACAACTCAACAGAGTGATGACATGTCCTGCCGACTAGTGAGGTGTGATATACTGGAAAGCTCAATTAACCCTCCGTATTTAACATCCGTTAACAAAATAAAGTATACTATAGTCTGTATGTATGTGTTGTTATTTATTTATCCAGATACAATGATGATCACAAAACAAAAAATATCACATTTTGTTGATATAAAGATTAATTAATAATAAGAATAAGACATTTTAGATTATACATGTTGTCTCTGTTGTCATTTCTTCACTTGTAGCGAGCCGCCCGTCTCTTAATAATTTTTATTGGCAAATTTACTAATTTTTTTGTGGCTTACATCACTTCTAACTTCAACCATCTCTAATAATCAACATTTTATTCACGTTATATGTGGCGAGCCGTCCTGTGATTGTGTCGCGAGCGTTGTGGGTATTTGCAAATTGCCAAAAAAACTTCATTTTATAGATAATGTTTTTTAATCGTGACCTTATTATAAGCAAGAATATATAATATATTTCTAATAATAGTAATACGAAACTCTTAGCTTCAGGCCTTTTATTATTCTACTTAACACCTTAAACCTGAAAGAATGACTTGATGACATGACTGTTATTGCATCAATGTAGCCGATATATTTCCATTGTTTGACAATACCAGAGTGTAATTAAAAGGTGTCACTTCTATCACGTGTGAGTGTTATTAACGCTCTTTGAACTCTCAGTTGGCATTTCACTCAGTAATTGCATTTAGAGAGGGACATGGCGCAATGGTTAGAGCGTGGAGTTGAAATGGCACACAAATGAACAGGTCCAGTGACCAGGGGGTAAGATGTAAAGTTAGATGATAGGTCTTCAGACTTGATATCAGACTATAAACCTGCACCTTTACCTTTATTTAGAAGGGTCCAAATAGTGTCCAAGTTGGTTATATAATCATGGGGTCAGTGTTGGTATAGGCCATAGGGTCCGGGTTGGTTTATCATAGTGTCTGAGTTGGTAGTGTCCGAGTTGGTCTAGGGTCCGAGTTGGTATAGGGTCCGAGTTGGCATGCATAGGGTCCGAGTCGTCCGGTTACCTAATTATTGACAATCATGTCAAAAATTAGAAATACAGGAATTTCGTCTCTATATCTAGTCTAACTGGTGAATGCACAGCAGAAAAATTAAAAAACTTTTGCAGTTCTATAGTCTGTTCGACGGTGGAGGATGGTCCAAAATGAAAGTTAGCTTTTCGGTATCCAGTCAGTCAATTCTCAAGCGATTTTTATGAAATTTTGTAAACCCTATTTTCTAGTCATTTGGCATCGATCCTGAAAATTTTGTAAAAAAATATTGGATAGTTCAAAAGTTAGACCATTTGACATGTAGTAAATGTCTATTTATGACGCTCCTCTATAACATGTATAAACCCAATAACTTCATTCCAGTTTATTCTCAGAATTGCGTTACTTGCAAATGGTCTAACATTTGAAATAGTAAATGGAATTTCGCGAAATTTTCAGGGTTGTTGCCAAATGATCAGATAATAAAGGTTGCAAAATTTTGTGACAATCGCTTGAGAATTGACTGTCTGGATACCAAAAAGCTAACTTTTATTTTGGACCATTCATCCTCCACTGTAGGACAGACTTTAGTCTATGGACATGTTTACATCATATGGTCATATTAAGAAGCCAAACTAAAATCACCGATTTTTTCATGATTTTAGCCTGGGCCAGTAGACTAGACTAGGCCTATTCAGAAAAGCATTCTGAAGAAGTGGAGGGAAATATCGTTAGGCCTATGTAAAATCCTCAGGCTCAAGTCCAAGTCAAGACTCAAGCCTTGAGTCACGGTGGGTATGAAAAGCGAGGGAGACCTATAAAGCGAGTGAGGATCAATAAGAGGCTTCGTATGGCAGTGTAATGCATGTATATGATGTATTTATTGATGTTACAATAAAATATATGCTTGTATTGTTCGTATACAATTATTATTTTATATTTTTTTTTATTTGGGAGACAATACAGGTCCAGTTTTGTGATTGAAAGAGATTTCGCTTCGTTTGAAAGTCTCTTTCGCTTTGACAAGTGGCTGTGAGCGACACCTGGTGTGTACCCGGTAATCACTTAGCCGCTCGCGTTCCTGCTAATACACGAACATAAAAGATGTATACATGTATTTAACGTTACCACTGGCTCATCTACACGAATCGTTAGTTATCAGCCAAAATATAAAAATAAGAAAGAACACTGTATTTAAGCTATAGGCTATTATACCATAACAATACCTTGTAGCGATCAAGATTACAATATAAACTGGGTGCATCTGGATTTGTATGTCATTCAGATATTTACATCAAAGCTCTCTGTGTAGGTATAAGAGTCGGTCTAGGTGAAATGCAAATGAAAAGAAAACCGCCTTAAACACAATTAACTTAACAGTGGATAAAACACAACCTGAAACGCAATTAACAACAACAATAGATAAAACACATCCAAAATGCAATTGACGACAACAGTGGGTAGAACACCAGCTACATTTCACACCTCCGTACGGTTCGTGATCAACTGATAAGCCTAATCCCCCCGGGCGAGACCAATTAACCGTCTTCATCCTAAAGACCACTTTCACATACGTATTTAATAAATGTCACACTAATAAAATTTAACAAATGCATATAGGCTAGATATTTTTGGTTAATTTATTATCTGATAGATAGGTAGCTATAGGTAGACCGCGTTGCCTACATCCGCGAGTAGGCCTACCGCGATTAAAAGAAACATTCATAGTAGAACGATAACATAAACTATTACGTTAATCCAGGCTTCTGATACAATAAAGGATATATTTTATTCTTCAAGTTCCTAAACCGATCATATTTAAGAGAACTATCAATTACTGAAAACCCTTTTAATAATCTCGATACATTACGATACACAAGTAACAGGTATGGACTATATCTACATTACTAAAACTTAATATAAATGATAGGCTACATAGGCCTTACTGTATAGTGTTATTATTTGATTTTTTAACGTTACTTTCTTTTAAATGATATTAACGACAACACTGTGCAGCGGTGATTTGATCGAGTTTGATCTTCAATTGTAGTCCACTTGTCAGCACTGAGATCATGACAGCTTCTTGCATTCGCCGGTAAATGTGTGATAGGCCTATATGTAGGCCTACGTGACACTCAAGGCGTTTTGATGTCATCACTCTGATCACGACAGCTTGGTCAGCCATGGATTAATAATGTCAATAAAATAAATATTATATTTACGCATACTAATTGTGTGTTATTGTGTTTTTTTTTAATTAAAATAATATACCAATAATAGCCTATACCATGCTGCTATCAAAAGCTATGCTGATTGCTTTCGTACTGTAACCTGTCACTTGTGACAACCTGTTCTATTCACTGTTGGCCGGCTGGGCAATCTGACAAAATGTCGGCTGGCCGCCAGCGATCTATACCCAAAGTCACATTAAAAGTGATCAACCAGGATCGCATGTTTTTCACTGATTTCTCGGTCAATTGTCAACCGATTTTTTTGAAATTTTGTAACAATCATATTTCAACAGAATCCTAATATCCCCGAAAATTTCGTAAAATTATATATCGTATTTCAAAAGTTAGACCATTTGACATACATGTAATAAATTGAAATTACGACGTCCCTTTATAAACCCATTAAACTCATTCTAGAATTTTATTACATGTCAAATGGTCTAACTTTTGAAATATTGAATATAATTTTGCGAAATTTTTACAGCTGTTAGGATTTGAATAGAAAATGGCCTTTGCAAAATTTCAAGACAATCGGTTCAGAATTGACGGAGAAATCGCTTAAAATCATGCGATCCTGGTTAATTTGACGGCGAGTATAATAATTGTCTCCCTCGTTGTTGTTCTCGTTCATTTTCTCAACTGTTTTAATAATTTTAGCCGGTTTCGATACAGTTATATGTATATTATGTTGTTTATACATATATTTGTATATTTAGTGATAAATTGCCATCTCATATAGGCCTACAGACATTCGGCCTATTATTCAGTTATTGATCCTCTCGCGCTTTATAGGTCTCCCTCGCTTTTCATACCAACCCTTGAGTCAAGGCACCAATGCACCATTTTTCTACACACCTTTTTACATCTAAATACGTTATTCTTTAGATACCTTCCCGTTACCAGTATTATGTTGACACTCCACCTTCCACTTACACTGTATTTCGTCTTGTCAGTGAGCGATATTAAGAGAAAATATAGTCTAGGAGATGTTATCTAACTTCTAAGCCGGTGAATCGACGGCCGAATCGACACACGTCAGAGTTCATAGCATGTCGCCGGCCTATCAAATAAACTGCTTTTAAAACACATTATTGGCCATACAAAAACAGTTATATTGTAACAGTAATATAATTCTACATATAAGACGTTTCACATACCAAACGTGGATTTTTAGTTAGTTTACTGGCACATAAAAACGATCCCCTCACAAGTTTCTCCATGTTGTCCTTCTGAAGCCTGACCTAGACCATGGACATATCTAAATGTAAGAGAATACCGAAACAGGTCAATCAATTTCATTGGTTTCTTCTTCCCCAAGGTTTCACTATGATTGATATAGGTGTACTTTTTGGTGATGATGTTTCTGAGTAATAATGGCTGAGTAATAAGTACTACACTCCAGTGATCAGGTAGGAGATCTAGAGCAACCCCTTTTCAGATGACAATGTTAAAAATTACTAGCGCCCTTACTTATTAAACTTATATCATCTGTGATGTTGTCTAGCGATAGCATTTTTGTGGGCGCCCTTATTTTTGTAGGTGAAAAACACAAAATGTTTTTGCTAATTTTCACCAGTTATTCTCTTTTTTGTTGTTATTATAGGCCTAGTAATAATCAGGTAATTTGGTGTTTTCTAATATACATTATTCTAAATTTAAATACAACTCAGACAAACTATAGGGACATATAGTCGGATTCACATTAAATTCAGCAACCAAGATTATTGAATTTCGCGGATTTCTCAGTCAATTCTCAACCAATTTTCATGAAATTTTACACACTCTATTTTCCATTCATGTCGTGACTGCCCTGTTTTGATAAGTATTGTAGAAGTTAGACCATTTGACATGTAGGCCCTAATACAATTCCGAGACGAAGCTAATGGCTTTATAGAGGGCAACATTTTTATTTATTTACTATACATGTCAAATGGTCTAACTTTTTAAATACTAATCAAAACTCCGCGAAACTTTCAGGGTAGTCACGACATGAATGGAAAATAGTGTGTGTAAAATTTAATAAAAATTGATTGAGAATTGACAGAGAAATCGGCGAAATTCATCCACCACGGTGAATGTGAATCCTGGTATAGTAATATTAGAAAGTCGGAGCTGTATTCGTTCACTAGTTTGTCTATAGGGTGACGTCTTGTTTAAAAGCTGATCATGAGTTTAATTTCATTATTTTGAAAGGCAGTTTATTCCATGATTTAATTAATGTCATTAAATTTAAAAGCCCTAGATCCATTTCTCCCAGTGGATGGCAGGGATACAGACAACGTTCTATATGTCTTGTCTCAACATCATGCCTGCACCTGACTAACCACTCCAAAACTCTCCATATGATCGCATGGAGCTTCTCCATCGACAATCCTGCATGAGCATGATTTCCCAGCAGGCACAACGACGTCGTTTCAACGTTGAAATGACGTTGGAAAATGGCAAACCGACGTTGAAACGACGTTGAAAAAAGGTATCATATGAAAATTGTTTCAACGTCATAATTTAAACGTGATATCCACACGATTTCAACCTGTTCTTAACATCGCTTGAAGCATGACGTAGGTAGCCTACGACGTTGTAATGATGTCGTTTTTTTGTTAAAACGACGTCAGAAATACGACGTCGATACGACGTTGTATTGAGGTTAGCTGACGTCACAACGTGATTTCATCCTCATATCCACGTTGAAACGACGTCACATTCGAACAATTGCCTGCTGGGTTGGAGATTTAATTGTTTTACTATGACATCCACTGGAAGCCACTGCATGCATTTTTAGAAAATGTGTGATGTCTAAATGTGTCCGGGGAGGGAGGGGGGGGGGGAATCTAGAGCAAACCGTATTGTTTTGTTTTGTAAAATTTTGAATTTATGTTTCATAGTTTTTTGGAAGCAGCTGAACCAGGCTGAACATGCATAGTCGAAATGGCAAAGAATTAAGGCTGATGTTAACAATTTTGTAAATCTGGTGTTCAAATCAGTAGAGTTGTGGGGACAAGCGTCTAGCCCCTCTTCGGTTGGTGAGGCTGTTCGGTTTTCCGGAACTCTCTAAACAGTTTCACCCTCGCTAGCCCCGCAGACATTTTCCCGCTCCCCCGCACACTTGCGATCCAGCCGGCGGTGCAGACAGACATCTGTCCTGCCCCCGCAGAGCCAGCCACGAGGCTGCTGCGCTCCACTACCATCATTCCATCTGAATCAGTGCACAGCGTTATTGACCTAATTGATAAGATGACTCATATTAATAAAGCATCAAGAACATCATGGAGTCAAGGTATTTGTGTACCGTCGCCCAGACGGGGATGAAATGAGATGTGAATCGGCGTCAGGGTGGAGCAATCTGCCAACCAGGCCAACACCTCCTACCCCACACCCGATAAAGTCTCAACTCATCGGCCCTGGCAAAAGTTTCAGTCCATCTTGTGCGATCACATTGAGCGGGCTGGTTCGTGTTGCCAGCTCAAGGACATCTGTGCAACTAACTTTCACGCATGCTATGTTAACCCCCAAGGTCATTCCAAGGTCAAATCCGCAAAAAATAGACAAAAGTAGACTTGTTACCATTTGTGAGCCCATTTAAAATGACATTGGGATGACCTGGTGTGACCTTGCCGCAGTAGGCCTACCCTTGTAAACAGGTGATAAAAGCGCAACTCCATACCGTGCCACCCTTCATAACAAGTGATATTATGGGCAGCTAGGATAAATAACTTGCACACCTTTACCAGAGATGATTTTTTTTCTCAGATGACCTTGGAAAGTTCACAGAAGGTTACAACCACCCCTCTTTGACCACAGTAACATACCCTAGCATGTATTGGGAGAGTGCTCAGCTGAGCTGAGTATATACCAATAGACTGTAGGCCATTATCATAGATGTGGAATCTGATAAACTGAATGGTTAAAAGCGAAGGACTATATTTATCTCATTCCTTATGCTCTAGTGAGTCAAACCATATAGTTGTCCATTTGGGAAAAACATATTTTAAGCCACAAGGACAAATAAAGGTCGAATAACTTTATGGCTACAAGGTCAAATATGATTTTTCAACAAATGAAGCTAGGAGCAAGTGTAATACCTCATTTTCATGTACTTTTGCCAGACAATCCATTTCTGAAATTATTTTGATTATTCGAGGTTATTTTCGAGGTCAAAATGTAGTAATAGAAAATATCATTTTTAACAAATAAAGCTAGGAACGTGTGTTATACCTCTTTTTCAAGGGATTTTGACTTAAAAAATCCAATTGTGGCATTATTTTGTTGATTCAATGTCATCTTCAAGGTCAATTTCAAAAGTCAGCAAAAAGTTAATTCTGAGGTCAAGAATGGTCAAGGTCAAAAACATAAAAAACAATTGAAGTGTAGTATTATGCTACTTTTTTATGGTTAGTGGTCTTTTCAGTGTGTCAATTTCAAGGTCAGGTAAGTGAAAATATTGTTTAAAAAAATAAAGCTAGTAACAAGTGTATTATCTCTTTTCGTGTGATTCTGTCTGGAAAATCCAGGAAAATCCAGGTTAAAAGGACAATTTCAGAGTCAAATATGATTTTTAACATGTAAGCTAGAGAATGGAGCATGTATTATACTCCGTTTGGGTGCGATTTTGACTTGATAATCTAATTCCGTTGGGCTTTAATGATTAAACATGCTCATTGTGAAGAAATCAAGTCACGAGAATTAGGTGGTACAGGGCAATGAGAAGGCATATTAAAGGGCAACGAGAAGTATTTAACGGGTGACTAAAGGGGATACAGTCGACCGGGTGCATATAGAGAGGCATTAAAGGGAAGCGAGGATGCGTCTTTGTACCGATTTTAGTTTAATGCCTCTTGTTTGCAATTGAAGGCCCCTCTGTTGCCTTTTAATGCCCTTTCTTCGCCCCGAATGCCTCTGCATTGCTCTTTAACTTTACATCGCCATGGCATTTCATCGCCTTCCCATTTAACATCTCAGTTGCACTTTTTAACGCCTCTCCATTGCCCCTCGAAATTCATCTGGGTCGACCTCTATATTTTTTCATAGTCCTTTAATGCCTTTCCATCGCCTATTAGCACCTCTCTATCAGCATTTAAAGCTTTTTCGTGACCCTTTAGCACCTCTCCGTTGCCATTTAACGCTTCGTAATTGACCTTCAACTCTCTGTCGTCTTTAAGACCTTCTCATCACCCTTTAACACCTCTTAGCACCTCCCCATAACCTGCTAACATACTTCCCTATCAGTTAATGCTTCCTCGTCGTCGTTCCTTTTATGCCATTATGCCACCTTTTAGCACATCTTCTTTGCTTCTAAACGCCTCCTCTTTTCCCTTCAATACCTCCTCATTGTATTTCAACACCTCATTATCGCCTTATAACCCCTTTCAGTCGCGTTTAGAGCCTCTGGATCGCAGACTCGTCACCACCCTTTAACACCTTATCTTTCAACGCTTCCCCTGTCGCCTTTTAACGCATCTCTATTGACCTGTGACGCCTTTCCGTCGCTCTTTATCGCCTCTTAATCAGCCTTGATTGCCTCTGATCATTTCACTTTGATGGCGTTTAAAGGTTAAAATCTTACCAGAATTAGATTATACAGTCAAAATCTCAACAAAACAAAGTACAACTAGATTTGCCTGAGGGGCAGAGCTTGCGTCTCCACCCGCCCCACATAGTACATTAATTATAGAGAAATACAGTACTGTCACCAAATTTGTACGTAAACCACAAAAAATGTGATGTCAGAATCACACCAAAATCTAATAAACATATGGCCAGGGTAAGTTGCTTCATTGGAACATATCGGTGAAGCAGTTCAAGCTCTTCAGAGTAACATGTGATTCGTCAGCCATCTTGAATTTTGTTGAAAAAATAAAAACAATTTTTTTCTTTTTTTTTCTCAGAGCCACTGAGCATACACAAAAAATAAAATTTGAGCTGTATAACCATATTACCAAATTTTGATAATAGCCAAAATGAGCAAAACCAAAATATCAGCTAAAAAACTTAAAAAGTAAAAAAATATATGTTTTTATTATCATAATCACACAAAAAACTAATCAGCACACATCCAGGGTAGGGTTATTCCTTTAAAACAAGCTTGAAAAAAATCCATAAAGCAGTTCAAGCTCTAGAGAGTGACATAGGATTTTGGCGGCCATCTTGGAATTTATTGAAAAAGCTGAAAAAAATTTCCTCAGGGCCAACAAATATTTAAAAATAATCTGAGAAGGGGTGTATGGCTATATTATCAAATTTTGATCATAGCCAAAATATCCGCTTAAATTCTGAAACGTAAAAAAATCATTATCAGAATCACACCAAAAACTAATCAGCACATGTGCAGGGTAAGGTCTTTCCTTGAAACCAAACATAAAACAAATCCAGGAAGCGGTTCAAGCTCTAGAGAGCGACATAGGATTTTGGCGACCATCTTGGATTTCACTAAAGAAGCTGATAAACGCCAACAAAAATAACCGGCCAAATTCCTTAGGGCCAATATGCATACTGCAAATATTTAGAAATAATCTGAGCAAAGGCGTATAGCAAAATTAACAAATTTTGAAAATAGCCAAAATGAACAAAACTGAAATAATTATCTGCTAAAATTCTGAAACGAAAAAAATCATAGTTTTTATTACCAAAATAACACCAAAAACTGATCACCACATGTGCAGAGTAGGGTCTTTCCTTTAAACTAAACATGAAACAAATCCATAAAGCGGTTCAAGCTCTAGAGAGCGACATAGGATTTTGGTGGCCATCTTGGATTTTTTTAAGTTGGAAAACGCCGAAAAAAATTTCCAAGGCAAATTTTCCAGGGCCAATATGCATACTGCAAATATTTAGAAATAATCCGAGTAGGGGTGTATAGCTATATTACCAAATTTTGATGATGACCAAAAAAGAAATATCCGCTAAAATACATAAACGTAAAAAAAATCAAAGTTTTTATTATCATAATCACACTAAAAGCTTTTCAGCTCACGGCCAGGGTAAGGTCTTTCCTTTAAACCAAACATGAAACAAATCGATGAAGCGGTTTAAGCTCTAGCGTGCGCGATAGGATATTGGCGGCCATCTTGGATTTTGTTGAAGAAACTGAAAAACGCAAAAAAAAAAATTACCAGGCAATTTCCCCAGGGCCAGTATGCATGCTGTAAATATTTGGAAATAATCTGAGTAGGCGTTTTTGAGTGAGAGCAGAAACAAGTGGCGGCGGCGGGCGGTGCGGCAAAAACAATAAGTCTCCACCACCACATAGTGGGTGGAGACTTAATGAGAAAAAAAGACCTAAAACGGCTTCAAGGCGACCATTTTGGATTATATTTCTGTGAAATTTGGCATCTGTCATCCCAGTGTGATACCTTACATTTTGTTCTCATGTTTCAGCTATTTGCGTTGTTTTCTAGTTACGTAAGTATCACAAAATAACATAATATCAAAATGGCTGCTAAACTGCCATTTTGACATTGTTTAATCCCAGAAGTTGATCAGGTCATTGCCCGACATATCTGGGCTAATTTGCCAAATAAAAAAGATCTGATGGATAAACATAAAATCGGGGAGATTATCGCGTCAACAAGAATTTTTTTTAATCATTGACCTTGAGTTTTGAACCATGAACTTGGGTAAAAACAATTTGCACGAGGGTTTGAATGTTGTATGAATTATGAATTCAATCTGTTGCTCCATGTTGGTGTAGGAGACAAAACTGAACAGGGCGAGGAGTAAGGAGTAAAAAGCAGAAACAAGACGACAGAGCAGACATGTCATTTATTATACATACTGCATCATGGGACACACTTACTTGTAACTATAGCGTTCAATCAGTAATAACTAATCTGTTCATCTTAACAGTGACTGGCGGCAAACACGAGGTGTTGAGCCAATGCTGATATAATGTTGGGCAAGCGACGCAGACGTTGGACCAACATTAAATCAACATTGGATTAACGTCTGATGTCTGCTGCACATGGTGGCATGCGTTCAAAGAGACTACTTCTTTAACCTTCGGCGTGCTGCTGACGTCAAAACACGAGAGATGGTGAACAACGTTGGCTGAATGTTGGTCCAACGTCTGGAGAGTTTTACATCAATGAAATATATTGTCTATCTTGTGTCAACACTTTTAATACTATGTTTTTTATCAGCAGTGTGAACACTACAAGCTACGGAAAGTGTAATTTCCACTTGAAAAAGCTAACACAACATTATAGTAAGTTTTATATTAAAAAAATTAGCCAATATGAGATATAATGTACAGATTGATTGTCCATGTTTACATAATTTGTGCAAATTGTGCACGTTCTGTGACCAATTCAGCTCATTATTGTTTTCATTGTCGCGAGTACGCCGCAGCATGCACAGGGTTATTCACACTTCGAAATGGATCTGCATTATAAGTATTTTACACATACTTGTGGGTCATAAATGTACCTCTCTTAAAAATGGCAAACAAATATAGATTATATCGCTTCTAATTGGATACTATTAAATACACAGGGACTATGCATGAGAAAATGAGTCACAATATTTATTATATTAGTTATTATTGAAAAAACCCCGGAATGTTCGTCACCAGAATCACAATGTTAGCGAAATATGAACACGTAATAAATAAACTGACTGTGACAAAGTGCATGGTGCTACCCAGCAAACATGTGATGCTGGCCCAACGTTTGTTTACTGTCGGCCCACCGTCTACGACGTTAGACCAACAGCAAACCAACGTTGGGCCAACGCAATAGGTGGTAACTACTTAAAGTAAGCAAATACTGCATTCCGGCTTTGCACCAAAGTATGGAGGACTGACGACAGAAGAAAATGACTCAGATTGAACGGTTACCCGACAATTAGGCAAGTGTAGATAACACTGTTTAATATAAAGTTGATCATATGATTGTATCTGGAAAGCATTCACTCGTTTTCTTTGGTGAATCTTAACTAATTTACAGTAATTGATGTGTAAATTATCTTTACAAGTGTCAACACATATCCCAGAATATATAACAGATCAAGCATGGACTTCCATCAACTGTAGTATCTTTAAATTACACAATGGAATGCACTCAGTAGAACATATAAGTATAATACATATTGAGTGAAAAGTGTAATTTGTGTATGGGTTACAAACTACTCTACCGGACACACATGTCACTTCATAAAATGACAGATACATTCCTTTAATGCACAGGGGGGAACATATACACATAATGTACCATAGGTATTTCTTACTGGTGAGTATTTGTCAAAGCAGAGTGTATACACTCGTTGGTAAATAGCTTTTACTCAGGGACTAAATTGAAAAAAAAACCTTGAATAATATTATAATAACTTTAATAAGAATACAATAATAATTGTCTGTGAGTGATTTACAAATAATCAAAGAGTAAACTATTGCGTTTAGTTAGCTCTTTCTGCTTCATTTGAAAACCCATGCTATCGGTGTATGGCCATTAAAAATATTGTATTTCTTTAAGTGCGGGGACCGTCTTATACATCAGATTGGTCTCATCGCTGAAAGGGTAAAAAATCAGCAAATTGATTTGGCACATTTAGCGTTGTATGTATTTTTCTTCCTTTGGGATGACAAAGTGTGAACAGTTTTTTTAGAAACTGAAATACAAATAGCCAGTATCATGATACAAGCCAACAATTACAAAGGTTGAATGAAAAATACATCAAATTATTGGCAAAAATGTCTGCCAACTTATCATAAAGTAATAGGCCTATACATTGTAATATAGAATGGCACAGTGAATAGGTGGGTGACAACAAAAATATGGCTTGTTTAGGACAATAACCTCAAGAACACTGAGCTCTTTAATTTAAATTTTAAAAGTTTTGTGATTTGTACAATTTAAGTCCCAACATATATCAGGGTTTCAAGATCGAAGGCATATTTTACTTTTAACATCTGGTTATCAGGAGTTATGCAGGTGCTAATAAAACACGGAAAATCTACTGTAGTCGACATAAGTGTTCTAGGGGGTAAGTGGTCAATCAGGAATATTGGTTTAATTTGGGGCAAATTAAACAAACACTATTGAACAAATTGCTGATTTAGTGATTCCGCGGGATGTCCAGCTGATATTGAGCAGAAAACAAGAGAACACCACGGTGGGATACGATTGCACTGTCAGGCATAACGATTGTACAAAACAGAAAATACTTTCCCATTTATTTAAAAAAATGGATGGATGATAAAAAAATAGCGCTAATAGTATCTGTTACTCAATGTAGAGACGAATCTTATGTTATTTTTCTGAAAGTCACCTTCCAAGGCGAATTTTTAGTTTCCTTGAAAAGAAATAAATAGGCAGTACATGTATTGCAGAGGAAAACAGGTTACAAATACTTTTGAAAAGTACTCCTCCAACAAATAATTTAAAGTGTTGTGGCTTTTTAGACAGCATATTCACTTATATACAATGCAAAAGGTCACCAAACAACACAATGAATCATTATGGGATCCTTGAGCTCTACAGTTTGCATTTCTTGAAAAAACCCCATATATATATGACTTTGTATTTCAAAAAAATGTTTTAAAAATGAATATTTTGAAGAATATATTTTCTTATAATTAACCGATCTACAACCCTTTTAAAAAATCTCTTTTTTTTTAAGTTGAGCAAAAAAATGAGTGCATTATTATTAGTAACTACTTAGTGAAAAACATAAACAAGTGATCTAGTAATAACATTTTTCAACGCAGAAGACCATGCCTGCCAAATTATAGTATAAATGACGATTTGCTAGCAAAGGCTTCTTAGTAGGCTACTTGACAGAAGCTAAGAATCTTTGCTGGCAAAGGCAATAAATATAGACCATGCAACATAATATGAATTTCGGTGCATGGAAATGACTTCAAAAATGTACTGTTGGTATGCTATGCCTTGCGAAATAATAACTTTAGGTGAACATTAATGTTTGATGAATAAACAGGCTGATATAGATCTTAGCATAAGATCGGCGTCAATATTAACCCTTTGCCTGCTAATCATGACAATTGTCGTTATGTCAGTTAAAGGATGTCTGTTATCTGACATCATGTGCTACTTCATGTTAGTAATAACTAAATACAATATAACCGACCAGCAGGCTGATACAGTTTGGCATGTACACTGTAATGGATACAGCAATACTATTCAAGGTAAATTTAGTTTGACACATGTATTTCTAGTTCAGTAATAGGAGATATCAGTTATTAAAAGTGTTGGGAAGGCACTGGAAGTTTGGCAATAAAGAACAATTATTTTTTTTAAGTCTAATATCTATGACTATTCTAAATCGCTACCAATTTTCTTGGTAGGAGAAAAGACGCTGTGACTTGTCTCTAGTCACATTAAAACTAAATTAGGTAAGAGAAGAATATTTTGATCTGTGAAAAAATTATTTTTGGTTACAAATAAAATGTTATAAGCACTTGGTGTAGCTCATTCTCTGGAATAATCAAAGTGAATATACAATAACAGCCTCTTGTTGCATGCTTCAATGGTATATAAAATGGGGGGGGGGGGGGTGGTATTTAACATTAATTTCACCTAGATCGTTGACATCCAATGTTTTTGGTCGTTGGAAAATCAGGGCATTAGATCTAGTAAATGTACAGGAGAAATAAGCTCAGGTCAGAATAGGAATGTGGTCTATATCCCAGTACATATCAGAGGCTAGATATATCAGCCAATAGATATTTTTTTGGATTTAACATTCTTCAAATTCATAAAATTGAACATGCACAAAGAAACTACGCATTAAAATGTACAGCCAATACACTTCCACCAGACTATGAAATGTATAATAAAATATTTTTGTAGATTAGTTTATATAATGGAACGTGTTGTGACATGGGAAGACTGTCAATGTTAAAAGTATTAAGTCAAACAGAATCTGTTATACTGAACAATTAGGTACTAAGTCATTGAGTATAAATATACACATCATGTAAAAGAAAAGCATGTATAATTGATAGTACTATACTCTGGGATGCATCACATAAGCAGAGTTATCATACAGTATTGTGTGTAAAACAGAGCAACCCCAGCTGACACAAGATGATCAACTGATTTTGACTTAATGTTGGGCCAACGTCGCAGACGTTGGTCCAACATTAAGACAAAATTGGTTCATCATCTCATATCTTCTAGGACAATTAATATTATCTAATTTAAATAGTGAAAAATAACTACCATATTGTAGATAAGGATATAAATTCATTACATTTTCATATGTGCCACTTTATTTCTATATTTTATGACCACAGAGAAAAAAGGGTGGAGCAAAAAGCCAATCACCCTTTTCACTACTGGGTCATCACTTTTATTTGCAAACACCTACAATCTAAACTGCTACAATAGACACTAGAAGTTATTACTGGTGACAACGATACATACAACCAAATTATGAAACTGGAACTATATACGTAGTTATAATATGTACAAATATATACACATCTAGGCAAGCTTACATATTCCTTGAATATAGTGTGGCAATTATAACCTAACATAATATAATCTTACATCAGCATAGTGATATAATATGATGGGTGGTTGTTATTATCTTAAGAAATTCTTACTGATTACAATGACTACGGTAGGTAAATAAAACAAATAATTCTGTGAATTTTTCATTATAATATATATACATCTATTGAAAATAATGAGCATTAACAAAGATGTCACTTCAAGATTAAAGTGTAGAATTTGCCACATGACAGCCAAAATGATCTCAGCAAACAAGAGACATTCAACCAATGTCAGTTTAATGTAGGCAAACTGTCTGTGATGTTGGCCATACGTTAAATTTACATTGATTTAATGCATGTTGTTTGCAGGGCAACCCGTCGGACTGTCAGCCGTAGTGTCACCAGAACATGCTTACATATAATTAAATAATATATTCTGTTACTACACAATTTAAAAAATACTTGTTTTTAAAAGGCTGTATACATCTTATTATAAAGTTAATTTTACGACTGCTTGATACTAAGTGAACAATACGTATGTATTTGGAGGCAAAGATACAATAATGTTTTAGATCCAATAATTTAAAAAAAAATTGTCATAAACTGCGAGATGACACATATTTGGCATTTTACCAGTAAAAATCTGCCAGTTAATTTTTGCTAAATAGTGCCTTGATTTGTAAATGCTGGGAAACATAAGCATATTATATCTGTATATTGGAATAAGAATGGGACCTCATATATTTATTCCGTTAATAAATAATTAAAAAAATACCATTAAAAGGTTGTATACATCTCCTTACATGTGAAAATTAGAAATCTTTGATACTAAGTGAATGATACACATGTATTTGGAAGAATGGTCATAATATTATTTGCAGCACACCTAACAGTTAATGTTAGCTTTATTCTTGATCCAGCAATGGGACAAAGTTTTGATTGCTGGGTGCAGCCTCACAATAAGCTGGTGTCAAATTAAACTAATATGGGTAATTTTCACTCACTTGGAAGTTGTGGGTCGGAGTAGCGAGTCAAATTATTTAATTTAGTGCTTTAAGGGTTAATCACTCACTGAACTGAACCTGGCTGACAAGTCTTCTATAAGTCTATATAATAATAGCTCACATTATATTAATACCTCAGATAAATATGTACACAGAGGCAGAAAAACAATAAAAATAGAATACTAGTGTAAAAATTTGTGCAATATCTAGAATGTGACTATTCTAGGTCACCGTAATTCAACAAATGGCATCATCGATAATGGGAATCATCCAATAAGTTACAGACTTAATTTTTTTATTAAATTTCCTACATGCTACAGAAGTGAATATATTCATCATCTGGTCAAATAGTGTAAAATACATGTATTTGCCAAGACAATAGGTATAATTGTATTCTGTGATTACATATTTGGCCAGTTCATCCGCATATTTCCTGACAAAATAATCTGGTAGTTACATAGTCAACACACTGCAGATAGTAATTAATTTGATTACAATCGAGTATAACAAGTAATTACATTTTTACATAATTACAACGTGACTGCATATATATTTCTCTCTGAGAAATCATGCTGAACTACAGTACATTTAAGAGTGCTCTGAAAAAAAACCTACAACATTATGTGAATCTAGATACTGGTAACAAACAAAACATGTCTCCCATGCCTTTTTAAAATATTTTAGTACCAGCAAAGGCTTAAATAATGATAGACAAATAATATTTCTCCATTATAAATGATACATAAAACTTACTAGCTTTACTTATCTATGCTTATAGATAACATTATACCGATTTAAAATTTGTTTTGAGCATTCACGATGTATTCATGAAGGAAATATAATAAATGACATCAAGAGAAGTGTTATAACACTTGTTCCATGCATGATTGCCCTTATAATAAAGTCTTAATTCTACTTATCATAAATTGTGAATATCATATACCGGTAAAAAGAACAATTTTAGTAATTTATTTTATTTTACGGAGTATATGCCACAACCAAAAAATGCAAATTTGACTTGTAAAATTCAGCACTTCTGACAATACTCATTGTTCTTGCTATACAATTCTCAATTTGATAATTCTTAGCATAACAATAAACATCTTCGCAAAATCACAACTTGTTATGAATGTATCAATGAAATGAATACAACAAAATACATTTGTACTGTAATAAGTACCCAATGTTGTACATAACATTTGAGAATATGCCAGTTAAATTCTGCATGATTTATTCCACATTTTCTAATGTTCATAAAAAAAAATTCCCAAAGGAAACTTTTATTTTTATGAAAAATGGTCCTGTTATTGCACATACAATACTTTATATTATTAATTCTAAATATTAATAACATTCCAAAATGTACATAGTCATACTATCAACACAGAGCTGGAAATGTAGGAAGGTGAGATCAGCAAAGAACAAGTTATAGTCACAACTTAGATTGTAAAACAGCCAGTGAGTTCCCTAGAAATCAGAGGGTAGTACTGCCACTAAGTGGAACCACCCTGTCATTTCTAGAGAGCTAAATGTAGCAGAATGGTATATACATGTATCAGTCTCACATAATAGAAACATAAGCAGCTGGAAACATTCCCGTTCTATTAGGCTGGCCCTCTATTTCACCCTCCTGAAACAAAATAACACAGGTAACAGTAGAACATTTGTGTTAACCCTTGTACTGCTGAATTGTTTATGAGTATTTTTCATTCATTTGAAGCTGGAATTGCTAACGCAATTTCCTGCTTCAAATGAATGAGAAATAATATTAATTATGAAAAATAGACATCTCCCAAAATGAATTATCTGATTAACTGAGCATCTACCAGCATATATTGTACAAATTCTAGTGGTATTTTTCAAGTCTGAAATTTGATTGAAAACGCATATATAAGGTCTTAGCAGCACAAGGGGTTAACTCCTTGTACTGCTATTCCTGTATATATTAGTTTTCATGCAAGTTTCACACACAATAAATTATCACTAAAACTGATTTAATTAATTTATCTAATATTTATACCTACATGTCAATTTAAACATATTTTCATTCACTAGGAGTTAAAAATTGCCACAGTAATTCCCACCTCAATGTAAATGAAAATCATCCGGTTTTATCAAATAAAATTTAATAAAATAAAAGGAAAGCTTATGGCTGCTCATTTTGATGGGTTCTGTCATTTCCTGTCAAGATACTTTCTTTGAAAATACCCCTCCAACCACTAACGTAAAGGGTTAATCTTCACCAAGCAGACGTCAACGTTAATGCAGTTATTTAATATTTTTAAATCTGCTTTATTAGTCAATGAAACCATTGATATTGGGAATGAAATGAGTCTTTAGACATCTATATTTGACATGTTTGGCCTCAAATTAAACACATACAATTGATATGCACCCATTTGAAGTTCAAGTGGGTGAAAATTTAGATTGTGTACTCACCCACCACTCCTCCTCTTCTTCCTTTATGAGGATGATTACTTCTCCTTCAGCAAACGACAGCTCATCCTCGTTATCTGCCTCACAGTCATACATCGCCTTACACCGAATAACTCCACCCACCTTATGCTGCAACAATTAATATTTTGTCAATCCCTAAACCCTTGTCCTGCTAGGCCTGTAGCATATATAAATGTTTCAATCATGTTTTAGATTTAAATAAAAATATCACAAAATTCGTCAATCCCTAAACCCTTGTCCTGCTAGGCATGTAGCATATATAAATGTTTCAATCATGTTTTAGATTTAAATAAAAATATCACAAAATTTGATCAAATAGTTTTTGGTAGATGCTTATTTAATCCAATACTTCAATATTGGAAATTTTTATTTTTCATAAATATAAATATTTTTCATCATTTGAAGCTGGAAATTTCGTTGTCAATCCCAGCTTCGAATGAATGAAAAATAGAAGCCAACAATTCAGAAGCATAATGGTTAAATTAAGAGATTTCTGAGCTCAATGTGATCCTGTATTCAAATATCATGTGCTTTCAGATGCATAAATACTGCAATAATTGGCGTCAAAGTCATCTATTTTGGAACTCTTCATAGGCTATGCAAGCCCACGCAAGTGATGAAATTGCATTTTTCTGGTCTATATAGAAAACAGAAAATAAACGATATAATTAATGTTAGTTATTAAACCAGTTCTATTTACCTTGGGCCGAGGTGTGGGTTGAGGATGTTCAATAATACTTCCTGAATCAGAGTCGAGGTGTTCGTCAGAGCGGTGGTGCTGGGAGTCGCCACTGTTGGTATTGGTGGAATCCAGCTGCTCGCTGGAGTGGCTCAGTGATTGTAGACTACTGGCGGTGGAGCTCTGTAAACTAAGACTACTACGACCCTCTACAAAGTAAAATAACACAATCACTGGGATCACACTGGGACTGGAAAGTTTCAACACTTATAGCGTTAAATAATATAAATGCTATTTTCACACACTTGAAGTTGTATCTGGCTGCTGTGACTCACAACTTTAAGTGGGTGAAAATTACTTCCATCTGTTCAATTTCAGACAAAAAATTGACATTTTTGCTTATAAACAAAAGCTTTTACCTCCAAAAACAGCTAATTGATGCCATAATAAAAATGCACAACGTAAAAATAAAGCAAAAAATAATGAGCACTTCAGGGTGAATATAATACATATTACCATCCTACAAATACCAGTAATTTTCAGTCACTTGAAGCTGTGGATCGCGGTAGCGAGACACAGCTTCAAGTGACAGAAAATTTAAATTGACTAGCTCAAGAGCTCTGGGGGTTAATTAGGTAATGATATTACAAGTCAGATATCTTCCCTGGAAGCCGTAAACTTACCTTCATTACTGCTGGCCGGCCGGGTTATTCTGGATTGCGGAACTGGTCTTGATCTATTGAATCAGAAAAAAATCTGTATGAATATTCATCCTACTAATATTAATAGTGCTAGAACAGGACAACTGAATTTGATTTTGTCAGATTGCTTTATTCAGGTAATATTGAAATGCTATAGAGCAGCAGGTGAAGAAACTGTTCATTTCACAGATCAGCACTGCATACAGTGGACAAGAGAAGGAATCCTTAAGTTCACTAACTCTCAATGGCTTAACCCTTTAACCGCTGGTGCCGCATATATTCGGGTTTTCATTTTTTATTAGCACAATAAGTACCAGATTTTAAAAATGTTGAAAATGAAATGTGACATCAAGCAGCAAGATTTGAAAAGAGTTGACCTCCATTTTGTCAAATCTGAATAATTTCAACTCACTTGAAGTTGTGGATCGCGTCAGCGAGTCACAACTTCAAGTGGGTGAAAATTCAAATTGAATAATTTGGCGTTTAAAGGGTTAACCCTTGCTCTACTGAATTGTTAACTTTTATTTTTCATTCATTTGAAAAGGGAATTTCTAACACAATTTCCAGCTTCAAGTGACATGTTAGGGCTGTAGATTGACTGATGTTTTCAAACTCAAACAGTAAGCTGTTTATTGTTACGTGTTACCTATATTTTTCCATAATTTTTGGCTACTTCTGTGCTGAACAGGGATCGAAAAAATATCCAATCACATTCAGTTTTAATAAATCAATCACAGAACAGTTGTTTTATGAATGAATAGATAAGAATAATTTTTTAGAGGACCAATCAGAGAGCTTCTGAATGCAATATCCCCTTGATCTAGGTGGGATAATCAACTTTAGTTGTTTTAATCTCTTTTATTAGCTGTTCAAATCATTCTTATTGTGAAACAAATGTGTGTTTAAACATCAAGATTTGCAAATGTTTGGTCTCAAATTAAACAAATATGAGTAATTTTCATCCACTTGAAGTTGTGGGTCGCGGCAGCGAGACACAACTTCAAGTGGTTGAAAATTTAAATGAGATAACTTGGGGGTTAAAGGGTCAAATGCAAAGTTTATAAGCTTACTGTTCTTCCATATTTCTGAACTCTGGAGGTGGGGGTAGTACCAGCTTCGCACCTGAAAACATAGAGGGTCTCCTCATTCATATTCAGTAATGATTTGTTGTAGCGCTGCAGATGTGGGTGATTTTTACAATGGTATTAGGCTTCTTCCAGGAGGCACTTTTTTGCATGGTGATAAGAGTCAAGAACCAAAACGAAACAAAATTAAAAAGAGTAGATTAGCTGATAAATATTTGGATAATGATTCTAATTTTCTTGCATACCAGTCTGTGTCTACATTGTCTGATTCAACAGGGAAACAATAGAATTCTGAAAAAAGTAAAGAATCATCACTGAACCTATTACTTTTAATTAAATTTGTGGGCAACATACCATATAAACTTAACCCTTTAACCGCCGGTGTCACATATATTTGGGTTTCCATTTATTATTAGCACATAAAGTACCACATTTTTAAATATGTTAAAAATAAAATGTGACATCAACCAGCAAGATTTGACAAGAGTTGACCTACATTTTGTCAAATCTGAATAATTTTCACTCACTTGAAGTTGTGGATCGCGTCAGCGAGACACAACTTCAAGTGGGTGAAAATTCAAATTGAATAATTTGGCAGTTAAAGGGTTAAACAAATCTGAAATACAAATGCTGTGATAGATACACATATGGCTAAAATAGTACAGAGTGATAAGTGTATGTGCATAATATAACAAGACCAGTACATATGAATTAGGTATTTAACCCTTTCAAGCGTGAATTTCCCATAGTCATCTTCATCAACTACAAGCCGTGAATTGCTGTCGTAATTCTCGACATGTAGTGTATGATGATGATTGAAGTGGGTGACAAATGAAAAAAAACGTTTTTTTTTAATTTAGAAAAATATATATTGTTATTATTGAACAGCTCTATGACAATTTTCGTTCCAAAAAGCCTCGGTTTTAGAAAACTATGTCATTCTTCAGAGCAAAATTATGCCTTGATGCATGGCTTAAAGGGTTAAGAGTTAAACATAGTCTTGTATCAGCAGAGCCTGTAATGGCCAACCACCTCTATCTAACACATAAAAACATACTCTAAAAATACTCTAAGCATGTGAAAACCCATGTAAATAAATGGTAATCTACAATGTGGCTGGCATACCGTATTATGCTGTAATAATTTATTTTGTAGCACATGATATGTAGGTTAACGGTTGAGCAATAATAAATTTTACTACAAATTCTAGTATCTCTGTGCATCTACACAATATAACTGATAACTCTACTCCTACAAAGGGTGAAATACAGCAAGAACCACTTGACAAAGTGACACTTATATTCCTTTACTAACATTGTGAAAATGGGAGTATCGTAGACTCATAGGAGAATAATACTTTCATTTTATGGAATTGATAATAAAATAATTTTGTATGTATGGTTTCATAACTTATTTGTGGAAGAAACAACATACTTGTTTGATCTAATCTATCACATAGATGTTTCTGTGTCTAGTAGAAGTTCTCTAAATGACATTGTGCACATCAATTGAAAAACTGCTTAGATTTTGTATGTCTACGTGTGTTGTATTGAACATTTTTTAGAGTGTTTTAAGTGGGAGGACATCAAGTGGTACAACCCCCACAGTGCAAAGTGTGCCGACTATGCACTGTAGACAGACTCTTTTTGAGTTTCCAGAACTCTCAACATGTGACAGAGGGGCAGGGGATTGGGTGCAGACAGACACCTGTGTGGTGAGTTAGGGCGCTATGTAGCTGCACATCTCCATATCATGGGGAATGTGATTGTAAGATTTGAATAAATTCTGATTTTAAGTTTAATGTCCACAAATAAATATGAATTTGATCTGTAGTGGCCATTTCAGTAGCAGCTTTAAAAAAGCATGTGCACATCTCCATGTTGTTGGAAGGAAAATTCAATTTTAGAAAAAATTAAACCACTAGTTTTAGAATTTTTAGCCTACGAAAAATTATGAAGTTGACCTACGGCGGCCATATTGAATTTTGGTAGTATCTTTGAAAACTCACCTGCACATCCCCATGTTGCTAGGGATGTGATTTAAAAATTTAAAGAAAAATTGACCACTAATTTTTGCGCCCACAAAGAAAGGGTGACGCCTGACGGAATCCAGGCTTGACTAAAATCAAACTGGAAATAAAAATAGATCCAGAAATTGGTCAAAAGCTTTTTTTTGTGCCCTCCCTATTAGATTTTGCATTTTCTCTCATCTAAAACAGACAGAACAATTATTCGTAATGGCCTCATTTGCTGGCTGAGATGCATGTGTTATCAGTGTATGGTTGGTGTGCTCAGTGTAATCAAGAGGGGTTTCCAGATGGAAATAAGTAGGTTGATTATAATAACTAGACATGGTTGGTGACGGGCAATGCTTTGTTTTGAAATCCCTGTGTAGTACAAAGTGTAGCTGCTTCAATCACTCTCATTCACGTTGAGATGTGAAGGTGAATGAAAATATCTTGATTTTATCGCCCCCTTGGAGTTAGAAGGTGCTAAGCTGCCACTTTGCAAGTGGCAGCTTAGCACCTTCTAACTCCAAGGGGGCGATAAAATATCTCATTTGAAAGCTCAGAACCTTCCTATTGTGATGTATTATAGCATTTTTTACTCCATGAAATTGATTCAAATATGTCATGTCGTGTGTAAATGTAACAAGGGAACTTAAAGGGTTAAATAATCTGAACATAAAGACTGAAAAAGCCCACACATAATTATGTTTAATTGACCTTGGTTTTCAAACTAATTTTTTTTGTAATTATAGTTAGATAGCAGTATACATTTCACCCTCTAGTTGATATATGACATTGATTTGCATAAACATTAACCATAAATTCAATAGTTGCCAAAAATAACGAACAGTTTTGAGTAATGGTATGTTATATGAACAATGAAGATATTACTCATTATACATACAAGGGGCAAAAAACATTTCGCACACGAAATTAGCAATACAAGTCAATAAGCATTATGCACAACAAGAACATTCAATCTACTTCAAGCAATCCATGCTTTCAGAAAATATTGATAAAAATAGCCATCAATTGATGGCAGGACCCCTCAGCCGTATGCTCTGTCCATCAATATCAAGAAATAATGAGAAAAAATGACCCCCACTACCACCATGTCAATTTTTATTCAAATGGCTGCGGCAGCCATGTTTTTTTTAATGGATTCATCCCAAAAGTTAATCAGATCATAAAAAATAACTAGAGATCAACCATACCAAATTTGAATGCAATCCAAGCAACGGTTCATAAGTTATCTTGCCCACAAGCTCTTTAGGTGGCCATTTTTTTTTAAATGGCTGCGGCAGCCATTTTGTTTTCAATGGATTCATCACAAAAGTTAAACAGATCATCACTAATACCTAAATAACAACCATACCAAATTTGAATGCAATCCAAGCAACGGTTCATAAGTTATCTTGCCCACAAGCTTTTGATGCGGCCATCTTTTTTTTAAATGGCTGCGGCAGCCATTTTGTTTTTAATGGATTCATCCCAAAAGTTAATCAGATCATCAGAAATACCTATAGAACAATCATACGAAATTTGAACCAACGGTTCATAAGTTATGGTGCCCACAAGCTTTTTAAGCGGCCATCTTGGAAAATGGCCGCTTACAGCTTGGTGCCAAAAAAAAAATATATGGGACGAATTACCCAGGCACATAGGTCATGTCTATGAAAAATAAACAAAATTCATCAGTTAACTTTTTAGTAACAGCTGAATAGAATTCTGACTGCCCGCCCGACCGCTCGACCGCCCGCTTCTGGTGATCACTATATCCCACAGCCTTAATGGCTGAGGGGTAAAAAGGAAGCCTGATACCTTAGTAGTCAAAGAGAAGTAACAGGACCACTTTGCAAAGTGTCCCTTTATACAGTTAAACTTATAACCACATAATATAATATGCTACTTTACAATCATTATGTAAAGACTAAAGACAAAAAAAATCAAAGTACTATCCTACTAGCAGACAATTTTTTTTGTTCAATATAAAATATTAAACATCTATTCTGGATCATTTTCTCTGCAATTTTTGCAGTGACTCATTCAAAGGACATTTGATAAAACTTTGTGGATATATATTGAGCCAGTCAAGCATTCTACTACCAGAGCATAACATTATTATATAAAATGCAACAATACAAGAAACGATAGCTGTTCGTCAAATTTTAAGCCTATAAGCAGTGTTTCATCTAGGTTTCAAAAGGGGCACTTTAATGCGGCAAAACAACAATTTTAAAGGGCACACAAGGAGTTTCTTTTGATAGAGAAATATCATGCAAATAAGGTGATATTATTGTTCATTATCCAGTGGATGAATTATTATACATAGTAGCTTAAATGTTTTTAAGCCTATAAGCGATGTTTCATGTAGGTTTCAAAAGGGGCACAGTGTTCCCATCCCAAAGGGGCACTTTAATGCGACAAAACAATTTTTTTTAAGGGCACAAAAGGATTTTATTTTTATCAAGAAATATCATGCAAATAAGGTCATATAATCATTCATTATCCAGTGGATGAATTAGTATAGTAGCCTAAATGACTCGTAATAAGCTTGCCTGAGATTTTCACAAAGTCACCATCACATCATTCGGAGATTCAGAAGAGAAATGGCGCTACACCGGAGGACACCTACATATAGATGTTTCTATATGGCACCCCATATAGTATATCTTGTTCAAATCAAAATTAGGAACATACCAAAGATAGGTCTGTGAAATGCAAATGATGACCACGATTATAATGTGCTGTGTCATATGTAACTATGAAGCTTCAGCTAAAATCATTATCACACAACATGTACCTATGATAAGAGTGGGTATAGATGCGCAAAGATGGACAGCTAACTGTTACAGTTTGGCGCACATTTAGTTTAAAAAATATTTATAAACTGGATCTGCTCTTAATCTTAATGAACCATTCACACTGAAAAAGCGTAATGATTCTCACCCCAGGAGGCAAAACAAGCATCATAGTACTGGTAGTTAAAGAAAGACTAAACTAAGACACAGAGAGTTAAGACACATTCCTAAAGATAAACAGCTAAACAAGTAAACAAAATGCACTCAAGACCTAGTCATACCCTCCACAAATAAAGAAAGTAAAATAATGCCAGCGACCAGAAATAAACAAACAGAATATGAGGAATGATTTTGCACCTAGTTTAGCACAGCTGGGGAAGCTATGTCTGTCGATTGAGTAGTTTGCATAAGAATGGTTTGGTAAAATATACACGCCTTGTTTGTAATAACACTTGTTGCAGCCTGAAGATTGAAATGACAGCCGATAAGTAAAATGTAGAAATAACCACAGAATATAGATTAACAATGAGCATAAAAAAATGATGTGAGAAATATCTTACTGCAAACATTTCAAACAACAAATACCTATTTTATCACCTGATGGACATGCAAAAATACATAGGGCAGAGGCCCTGATTTTAAAATCAAGGTCAAGGCATATATTTAAAATTTATGTTGATTAATTATTTACCAAGACAATACGGTATTGAAAACATATTTACAAGTGAATATTAACGTTAGTTTCAGATCATTATTATGAGTACCGGTAGTGCTAAACCCTTATCTCTTGGTATACACATTTATAAATATGTGCATATCAGGTCATAAATCCAGTTCCCCATAAACATGACACGTTGGTACAATGTTAATTTGATGTTGGGCCACCATCTGAGATGCTGGCCCAACCTTAAATCAACATTGTATCAATGTCTCATGTTTGCTGGGTATAGTGGCTACTATCGGTGCATACTGGTATTCTTACCTGGGAGACCAGATTTTGGTAAAGTACCCGCACCTCCACCTGCCAGCTTAGATGGAAGTGGAGGTGGATCTGACGGTGTTCTCACATGACTGTTTCTTGGCGTTGAATAAGTCTCCGTAAATCCTGACATATCTGAGTGGTTTCTGATATGTCCTGGTCCTGTCCCCGGTGGTAGTGGAGCTGGCTTCTTCTTTGGCAAAGTAGATGAGCTACCTATCATGTTGGCGCCATTTTGAGGTAGTGCTAGTCCTGTGAAACAGAGAATTGGAATTGAAGTGAAAGAAATTCAACTAAAGTGATTGACAAATTATCAGTTGTACTGTATGATTGCATAAATAAGATCACCACAGAAAATACCAGAATGTCAATCTATTGTCAAGTATCATTGTCATTGATATCTGGGCCACAATAGTTAAGTGTTTGGGATATTGACCACCAGGGTGAGTCTTTTAAAAAAACTATGCACTGACTCTGAATAAACTTTACTGGATCTAATTTTCCACAACTTAATTCACGTATAAAATATTACAAGAAACATATGTAAAAATCAAAGAACATGTCCTGGCCTATCGCACCTATAGTACTCTTAAATGACTCTTAAATGACTGATATATGTCAGAACTTAAATTTCACAAATCACATAAATTTGAAGTTGTGTGTCGTGGTAGCGAAACACAACTTTGAGTGACTGAATTATAAATTGAATAGGTCAGAGTTAACATAGTCATTTCAAAAATGTTTATCATATGGGTGGCCTTGAATGATCAACAATGGTGTATCCCAGCAAACACCAGAATTTTGCCCTATGGTGTTCAAATGCTTGGATAACGTCATCGACTAAGGATCAACATAAGAACATTTTAATGTTGGGCCAATGTCGTAGACAATGGGTGTACAGAAAAACAACAAAAGGTTGTTTTGAAACTAAAATGTGGACGACAAACGAAAGGTTCCGGGTGAAAAATGAAACGAAACGTTCCTCCCAGATTATATCTCCTTTCTAACCTTTGGGCTTCAGAGGGATCGGTGGTGGTGGTAGATTCACAGAGAATGCTTGTCCACTTTCAGCCGTGCGTGATCTCTCCCTGTGATTGAATAAGTCGGCCCTCGGTGATAACTCTGATGTCATTACCAAACTTCCAGGACGAGCCCTCTTTTTATCCGGTGTCTGTAAACATAAACCCTTTGAACAGAAACCATGAATTTTACCTCATTAGTAACCTCGTCAGGTCTCAAAATATTGAAATAAAAATATGTGAGTCAATTGGATTTTCAAGAAAAGATTGTTTATTTCCGAGCGGTGGCCATGTTCAAACTTGTACAGCAAGCAAGTTCACCAAGTTCCAGATCATTCAAATAAAAAGCTGTAAGTCAATCATGCTCATAAGGGAACACAGATACACGAACACAATGGATGAGAATGACAAAAGTTGCGGGATAAAATTCGCGCAAAAAGGCTGGCAATATGCAAGCAAGGGAAAACTGTGTTACCAAGTAGCACCTAATCTATTGTAAACTGACTGTATATTTAAGACTGCAGAGTTATGAATTTTTTTTTTTAAATCATGATCAAAACAGACATTATTTCAGATATATTTGACTGTTTAACAACCACTAATTATACTTACACTGAGGCTGTCCAAGTCATCATCGCTGTAGTCCACTGTATCAAATAAATGATCATCCTGTATTAAATCCCAGTCAATGTTCACATTCTCAAACAGTTCCCATTTTTCTGCTATGGCATGATTTATCTGAAAAAAAAAATCAAATTAAAAGTTTAAAAATATACACTTCCCAGCAAACATGACACATCTACACAATGTTTGACCAATGTTGGGTCAACATTTTAGCAAACAAGACACATCTACCCAATGTTTGACCAATGGTGAGCCACCGTCTATGACGTTGGCCCGACATTGGTCAACATTGGGCAGATGTGTCGTGTTTGCTGGGCTGTTTATCACTTTACAATGTTTGCGTATTATTCTAATCTTACCAAATCAACGCAGACATTATGATTGTGATCTTGCGAGATTTCAAGTGCGGTTTGTTTTTCATCGTCCTCCACATTAACTAAGTCCGGCTGAACACGTAGTAGAAGTTTCATACACTCTGTTCGGTTATACCGCGCAGACATGTGTAAAACTGTTTGTCCCTGTGTTGTGGTTCTCAGCAAATGTTGTCTGAAAAAACAAAGGGAATAATATGATCAGAGATGCATAAAATATTATATCTAACCATTACTCACATTACAAGACCCAAAGCTGTTTTAACCACTACTAGGACACAGATGTCGATTACAGTAGACATTCTGTGTTTTTATTAGCACTTGATAACCAGTTGCTTAAAGTAAAATATGTCTTATATCTTGAAATACTGATATATGTTAGGACTTAAATTTCTCAAATCACATAATTTTTCAGTCACTTGAATTGGTATATAGGGCCATCCTAAAAAAAATCCCTGTTTTCTATTTCATGGTGTGAAAATTTCCATGTGGTAGGTTGGAAAAGTGTTCTGTTAGACTGTAAAAAATTCCATGATGCAAGTTTTTTTTTAGACTGCCAAAAATTCCATGTGGTAAAGGGGCGAAAGTTTTTTTCAAATTTTTGTATTGATATGAATCATTTTTGCATGTATAATTCTATTTTGTACAAGACACATTGTTTTTTTGATAAAAAAATGAAAAACAGACAACACGTTTTCGCCGGCATGGGTGGCATTTTCTCAACATGAGCCAGGCTAGGCCTAGGATTCGAGAAACTAGACGCATGCTAAAAAATTTGACCGCAATAAAAACGTTTTTTTTGATTGCAATAAAAACTTTGTTCATGCGCCGATTTGGACATGTGCGGGCGGAAATGTTTTCTTTTACTGCACAAAAGGCCCTGCGGTATCTTTTACCACTATTTTTATCTATGTGGTTGGAAATCAGAAACAAACAAATTTTTCAGGATGGCCTAGTGGGTGAAAATTGCAATGCTATAATTCAAACGATTCTCAAGGCAGATAAAGCATACTGGAATAACATTGTGTTTCACATACATGTTGCTGTTCTGTACAATAAAATCCACCACAGGTAATGAAGTATTAGGCTCCTGTATAGCTAGATGTAATGCACTCTCTCCGTGTTCCTGGAAAAATAAATCAGTACTTTAGGCTTGTATAAATAAACAGGTGACTCAATTGCTAGCACCATCAGTAAAGTATCGACAAGTACAAAAAGCGCTTATAAACTATCCCTGGCTTAGTTAAGACAAAACAGCAATTCTGACACATTTATAATCTTAAATATAGGTTCCAGTGATAAAAACTCATGCATTGTGTATTGTTCTTTGCTTCTCACATCTACATTTGTTGTAACATGAATATCAATGCCTATTTAATTAATGTGAAGAGGAGAAAGGTATCTAAATTTGTGTATCGCTTTAATGATCATACAGGTCCAGAAGATAAAGAAGAGATGCCCTATATTACCTGGGGCAATGAAAAAATATAGTCACATAATTCACAGAGATTTAAAATATATGCTATATTTGTATATAAAAAGTTAGTGGTATACATAAACTGATTCATATCTCTTTAGTAGATAACTTTTAGAGAGGCCGTATTAATTTTTCGTTAATTTAAAGCTGACATAATTGCAGCTTTTCGTGCTTAAAATGATCCACAACCTCAAGTGGTTCAAAATTAATTTGAGATCAAAAAATCACAAATCTTGATGTTTAAACATTCATTTAATTCCCAATAACAGTGGTTTAATTGGCTAATAAAACAGCTTAAAAAACAACTATTGCCATGTTTAGCAGGCAAAGGGTTCATCTAAGATGTGTATTTGATATAACTCCATAGACATTTTAAAACCAGCTTAACCCATATGCTGCTGAATTGTTATTTTTCATTCATTTGAAGCTGGAATTGCTAACGCAATTTCCAGCTCCAAATGATGAAAATTTTTTATATTTATGAAGAAATAAACATCTTTAGAATTTTATTTTTAGATCAACTAAGCATCTACCACAAAATATTTTAGCAATTAGAGCTCAATTTAGTTGGTCCGACATTTGCTTGAAAACGAACAAATACGGTCCCGGCAGCATAAGGGTTAAGACCAGACTGAAAGGGTTAAAGTGAAATAATGTCACTCACTGTATCTGGCAAAGGGTGCATCAAATCCACACCTTCAGCATAGACTTGAAGAAGAGCAAATATATCATTAGACATAACAGCCTGTTTTAAATCCTGCAACCGATCTTCTTCATTGGGACAGGTAACTATGGCGTATCTATGTCTTTCATATTTTGCTCGAATAAACTGCTTCTTATCTTCCCTGAAATTAGTTAATATATTTTCAGAATTCACAATACTACAAAATACTACAAAATCGAACTATGTCTACTGTACAAAAAAAAGGATAAAATGGCTTGACATTTTCATACATGTGTCTGATAAAAATAAATATTGAACGCAACTTAAATAACTATTTGTGATTCAAAACCAATCAAGTATAATTAAATATAATTCATAATTATACAGGATAGCTAAAAACTCAATCACTATATATTTTTACTAACATGTCACTTTTTGATGTGGGCTTCAGCTTTGTGTCTAGAGTGGCCTCCATGATATCATTAAAGCCTTTGTTACTGACAACACGAGCCAGCTGTAATGAAGATATAAAGCAGCTTTGTATAAATAAAATAAGAATACCTGATACATAGACATACATGTATATCTATTAAGTTACATCATAAACAAGAAATATGCTCTCAAGACGTTACATAGTGAAAAATACAGCATCATTTCCAGCATTGGAGCAGCACCACTATTATCTTATCAAGCATACAAAACTGGTAGCACTCGAAAAAGCTCAAACAGCTGCAAAAATTTTAAACAATTTTTAATGAACACAAAACTGCATTATAGGACAACTTAGGGAATAAAAATACATTTCTTTCTTTTCAAAATTCAATTCCAGACACATACTTGTCCAAGGGGTACAAAAACTGATCAATGTGAAGACTGACCACCAGGTTAAATCTACGACTAAAATGAAACAAATCTGTCTAACAGTTCAGAGTGTATCTTTAGACAAATAAATTTTGGTGGTCATCTTAGAAAATGGCTGCCACCAGAAGAAAAGCCAGGCATATAAAGTACATCTAAAAAATTTAAACAATATGGAGAACTGTTTCTAAGGCTAAAACAAAATGCAGTGGTGGTGAACCATGCAAGAACAGTAAGCATCCAACCAAATGGCAGATGCTTAAAAAATGAAGAAGAATGATTACATACCAGCAGCTTGGCCGAGCCTAGTTTATCTATAGCAGTTGACTGGGTTCGTGATATATGAACGCCCATCTCTCTGTGTACTCCGCAGCACTCCAGGCATATGAGAACACCCAGGTTAACCGACACCCACTCAGGATCTGATGAGAACAACAGACAACGGAAAACCATGGAAATGTCAGCCACTCATTCATTTTAAAATTCTTTATTTTGAGTCCACGTAAAACAGTATCTAGAAAAAGCTTACTCAGTATTGAAATATAAAACTCCATATAATAAAGAGTATCGTTGGTGAAATGTTTATTTCTATTTTTCATCATTTGAAGCTGGAATCGCTAACGCAATTTCCAGCTAAACAATATGGAGAACATTTGAAGCTGGAATTGCTAACACAATATCCAGCTTCAAATGACGATTTTTTTTTATATTTATGAAAACATTAATAATATAAAAGTATTGGATTAACTAAGCATCCACCAAAAACTATTTTATGAAATTTAGTGACATTTCTATTGATCTAAAACATGCTTCAAACTGTATATCTAGGGGCCTAGCAAGACAATGATTAATATTTACAAGCCTCATTTTTCACAGACACTATTTTTATAATGAGAATCTTACCAGGGGCACCACAATCACAACACTGTTTGTTTCCTGGCAGACGCCGTACTTGTTTTAGTATAGAATTTGTCAATTCTTTCACGCTTTGATTTATGTGACTCGATTCTGGTTCACCAGTTTTAAAGGCCTTCAATAATATAGCTTCCTTGGCGTTATTAAGAACAGATATCCACCTGCAATAAACAAGTTAATATCAAATCAAATGTCCTTAAATGTAGCAGACACACATTCCTTCAGTAGAACAGACAAATGGTCATTTTTTACAAATCCATTTCACTGAAAAACAATCATTCCTGAGGACAATATTTGCTGATATTTTCCCAATTTCTGGGTTTTCAAGGCTATTTAAACAGTTTTTTATCACCATAATCTAAAGCTATTAGATAAATCTTACGCTTCCATTTCCTGACTGTCTTCAGCTTGAAAATGATACGTTCTGTTTTCTGAAAATAAATAACAAAATAACATAAAATTGCTAGGAATATTATGTAAGACCACATGTAAAATATTAACGCACAAATTCTGAGGATCAGTCAGATAATACACAAATCGGCAAATTAAAATAGAGATGAGAACTACAGTTCCAAAGATGGATCAATTTTCTTCAAGAGAAAAAAAGAAAATTTGCCATAGGCCTGCTAAACTTGACAAATTATGATAGCCACCTTTTATTTTTCAAACAAGGGCACACTTGACAATAGCCCGCCGCTATTACTGAACTTGTAAAATTAATGTGTAAATGTGATAAATCACGATAAATCTGCCATTTTTTGCCATAAATTGGCCATTTTAATTTTTTTTTCAATTTTTGAAATTGGTTATTAGCAACATGCGGAACACATTTGAACAGGATACATGAAAAACTTGGCCAGTTACCACGCCCACAAGAAAATGTTAATGCCGATGCCAAGAACGATGACAAACTTTAAGTGCAATAGCCCACCATTTTTAAACAAAATTTAAATGGGGGCTAAAAATAGATTATATGCTAACACTATTGAAAACAATGTTTTTAAAAAAATTCAAAAAGAGACTTTCAGACTGTTTTCCTTAGAACTGGCACCAGGATATAACTGCTAGTCAACTATTATGCTAATTTTAAATATACATTAGAACCAGAACCTTATCTTCCTATCTTACAAGTATGGAAGCAGATCATAGCGTTCGCTGAATTAAGATGCGCCAGCCATAATTTAGCTATAGAAAAAAGCAGACATGATAATATCCCAAAAGAAGAACGTTTTTGTACATTCTGTAATGACAATGTACTGGAATTACACGCAGTAATGATTTGTGAAAAATACAAAGAAATCAGATGTTTTTATACTCTACAATGTTATTAAATCCACCATTTATCCACAATTTTAATAAACTGATGTCTACAGAAGACGATAATACTATTTTTCAACTTACTATTTTTATATACAAATTGTTTGAATTGAGAAAGAATTGAATGTGTGTGTGTGTGTGTTATATTGGTGATGCATGAATGAACTATTTGACTTTGACTATTAAATTTGCATACATAGGAGTGGCATTCAGTCATTGTACATGTAGACTGGTCATTGCTTACCAGCAGTATGTGGTGTACACAAGGGATATATATGTATTGTGATTTTAAATTGCTATCATAATCTGAGAAGATACCAAGCAAAGAATCACAATTTGAAATTTATCTTTGAAGAAGCCCTACAAAATATAACAATAGTGAGAAGCCAGAAAAATGTTTTTTAACCAATAAAGCGCTGCGTTTGTTTATATAAACCATGGAGACCAAAGGGATTTTTCAATTTGAAATACTCATAAATGTCTTAGTTAAAGCTCTTTCCTATTCATTTGAATACCTATGTTATGTCTACGGCCATTGTAAATATTTTTACTCCTACAGTGAGGGGGTCGACTTTAGTCCTCAGAATCTGACGTCTACAGACGTCAGATTCTGACGACTAAAGTCGATCCCCGCACTGTAAGGGTTGAGGACTAATACTCACTTGAACTGGATATAAGGTCAAAACATTTCTTTCCAGGATCGTCATGAATCAGCTGTGAAAAAACATTAGAGTAGTTGCAAGCAGGATTTCCTATCATCAAAACTATACTTTCTAGTCATCCCAAAAGCCAGATATATGTGACAATGGGTGACTGGTCCTTTGCGAAAGCAAGCCTTGTTTAATGGAACACTTTGCCTCTGCTAATAAAAACATGTGACACTCTCGGGAATTTAAGTCGCAGCTTAGAGACTTATCTCTTCCAACTAGATACATATGCTTTATAAGGCACCTTGGGCAGCCATAGGCTTGATTTGTGTGCAACATAAATTTAATTATAATTATTAGGAAAAAAAGTATTACAAGTTATTAAAATCTTATCTAAATGTGCTGTTTTTTGTTTCTTAAACAAAAAAAAATGTTGATGATTTTTTTTTACAAATCATTAAACCTTTGTCTGCAAAGTTAATCAAAATTTTTTTTAAATCACCTGACAGTTGTGTATCGCTACTGAAGGGGGGGGGGGATTTACTCATAATTGTTTTATTTGAGACCTCAAAAAATGTAAATGTTGATGTTTGGTCTGAAATTAAACAAATATTAGTAATTTTTACCCACTTGGAAGTTTTGTGTCACAGTAACAAGACAACTTCAGGTGGATAAAAATGTAAATTCTGTAACTTGGTGCTTTAAGGGTTAATATGGCTCACCTTCACTTGACAGGTGAGCAAATTCAACTTCACTGGGTCCTTTGTCAGCTGAAATAAAACAATTTTTTTTTTTAAATAAATTATGTTCCTCCTGGCACGGGGACTTCGCATAAGTTCACAAACTTCAGTAATACATATAAAAGACAATTTTGTTGACAGCATTATTTGGCTATATTTTATGATATATTTATATTTTGTTTCTTTTTAATCCCAAAGTGAGATCAGTATTATTATAAAAATAAAATACTTTCTGTTATGGAAAATCACACGTTTTCTCATATCCCAACGTTACGTATTAACCCTTTAAGCCCTCACGATGCATTTAAGCATCATCCTACATCACTGTAAGCAGACTTAATTTTCATACAACTAAGGGTTTTATGATGAAAATTCCCTTGAAGCTGTTTTACCAATACATGGCAATTTTCTTTAATTTTTCACCAACTTCAAGTCATCTTCATCCAGTACAAGTCGAGAATTGGGTTAAGGGTGGTTTGAACCAATACTAAATGCTAGCCCCCCCCCCTTATTTGCTTTTTTTTAAGTGTGAAAACTTTTGAGACGGCCCCTAACCTAGCAACACTATTTAAAGAGTAAACATACTATTGATAATTTATTTCTTTTTTGTTAAATTGATAAAGTATACTGTAGTAAAATTATGCCTGTAAAATAATATTATTTTATATTGTATTTATTCAATGGAATCTTTTAAAGCGAATGAAAATATAGTATTTGGCTACGTAAGAGGTAATTTTGTGTAAGTCACAAAAGCCAAGAAGGGTGAAAACTGCTTATTTTTCAGATTGATGGGAAAGTGCTTATAAATTATTTGTTTCTGAAAAATTCCAGTTACATACATCAGAATGGGTAATTGACATGGCTCCATCCCGAATCCAACATTTCCTCCTCTGCCAAACTTTCCTCATTTTCCCTTCACTTTTCTTCAACAGGAAACCATTTTTCTCATAACCATGCGCTTTGTTCCCCTGCAGCTGATGCAAGTTGTAACCGGATGGCACTGATGAGGACTAAAAATAGAATTCAGCTACAATTTATAAGGTATCTATGAACAATATTGAATTTATCTCTGTCTTTTAAAGTACGGGAATATTTGGTCAATCATGTATTGTTCTGAATGATATAATTATATTGTTTTGATGTAGTTGGAAAAAAAACCTTGAAATAGGAGAAGATGACCATTTATTCTAAACCAGCTGAGAGGCATCACAAAAATTACAAACTGAATAAATATTCTGGAGATATTAAATATCCTGAATCATTTGATTTACAATGGGATATGTTTGTAGCCAGCAAACATGAGAACTTAACTGGCAGTTTCTGTGGTGGTCTAATGTCATAAGGGGTGGATAAATTCGAAAAAAAACATTGGTGTTTTCTTTGTAAGGTACGTTCATAAATGAAACATTATTATAAAAATGGATTTGTTTTAATAACAAAATCAACAATATCCCAAATAAAGATGTATTGACAAAGCCACAAAATAGCATAATAACAAAACAACTAATTACATACACATATGACTGTAAAGCAGTGAAGCACATGAAATAAGATATATACATATGTACAAATTGTACAATAGCCAATTGTTCCAAAAAATAATCTTATCATATTTACCAATTGTCATTATTTAACGCAAATTACTCATTTGCATGTCCCCAAAGCATTATCTTGAAATTGCATAATCAAATAATATTCTTGCCACCTAATTCCAGATTTCAAGTCAATGTGGTATGTTGACGTTTTAATATTTAATTAATGAACCTGGTTTATTATATTTTACAGATGTTTTCATTTAAATGAATTCAGTTCTATCAACAGTAGATAAGATAGACCATGCGCCTTATAGAAATATCTGCACAAAATTCATTTTATCAACATTCTTTGGAATGACAGTGACTTGTATTTAAAATTATTCTAAGCATTAGAAAGAAATACACATTTTAGCAAATTGGCAAAAGAGGTTATTTTATTTCTATCCATCTTTAATGTTGCCCTTTTTAAATAAGCAATCATTAAAAAAATATGTGAATTACCTATATATAGTTTTTAAATAATTGTATATGTAGCTGTAGGCCGCTATGGTTGAGGAAAAACAATTTTCAGTAAGTGTGCCAATATTTTTGACAGAAAATTACCTAAAATGTACAAAGAGTGAATGCATGCTTGTAATATAATGTATGTACATATTATATTACACATACCAGGTATCCTACAATTATTCACCTGGTAGCTATAACCTTAAATATTTTTAATTCTAGTTATAATTAGAAAGTAGCTGAAACTTCTTTGGATCCTTTGACGAAAATAATAATTTTACTTTGTTTCTCCCACATGAGTTATCCCAAAAGCATCATTACAAAAACACTTATAAATATGTTTGAATTTGCCGTTTCTATATGATATAGATATGTGTGTTATGATACATATAAGTAGCATGCATGATTTACAAACAATATCACTTTACAGGACAACATTCCCTAGATGGAGAGGTTGAAAAATGAACATTTTTTTTATAAACAATCACAAAATTAAATTCAGTGGGTCAACAATGGCCAACAGAGTTTCCCAGCAGGCACAAGACGTTGACCCAATGTTGTTTTATTACTGGACCACCGTCTTCGACGGTGGTCCAGCATTAAAAAAACATAGGGTCAGCATCCCCTGTTTGCTTCTTAACACCCATGTTGTTTTCTCAATTCTATTCACTGTGGTGAGATGTCATTCTCCGCCTCAATGTGAATGTGAACTACTATATTTTATAAAATACTCTTTTATCAAATACAAACTCATACCATCCGTATTTGAATGGAGGAGGCTATATGCGAAACACCCTGCTGTCGACTATTTATAATTATCTGTAGGAAACAGAGCAATGAACCACTTTTTCTATATTTTTGACTGGAGAAACAAATATTATTGTGGCTCTAAAGACAAATCGAAACACTAAAAAGTGCATCACTAGCTGTATCACTCTTTCATCTAGGATTAAAAAGGACATGGCACCACTTATCACATACTCTCTTGTCTCTTATAGACGAACCGGTCGTTTCTTAAAACGATGGCCTATTTTGCATACAGGTTCGTTTGTTGTGGTCAGGCTCGTTCATTTAAAAAAAAAAAAACAGAGTCGCCCACAGCCGGCTGAGCTTCGTGTATTTGGGCGATTATAGTCACCCATAGCAGTGTGAGGGTTAATAAAAATTATCTTATAGAATGTGGTCCAAGGATTAGATACATGTACACAAATGCCTGAATCAAACAAAATGCACAGAATAGAATGATTGTCCAACCTTATCTCCTTGACATATCATGATGGGATTTTTTTCCAAGAGGTAATTTTATTGTGGTCAGTTTCTATTAACAAAAAAAGAGGATTTTTCCAGCAGGTGGTTTTATTCCGAATGCTTTTCTATTAGAGACAAGAGAGTAGGGCACCTAATTCTGCATACCGGGCACACGGTTAGGCACTTCCAGTACCCCCCTCTCCAGTGAAGATTATAAACAAGAACCTAGAACATCGCGTGAACATCGTGATTATCTAGAAATGGCTAGATGAAACATTGTGTATGCTCTTAAATCACTGAGCATGATAAAAAGGGCAGGGTGGTGTAAAATATTTATTATCCTCCAAATGTATGTTTAAATCGACTTTTAAATTTTTCATTAAACAAATCTCTCCAACTATGACAGATAGAGTTTGCATGTACATATGGCAAATCAAAGTGAGTATATAATGCAAATGTTATCGAATCAGGGGCAAAATGCATACTTACTGAAGATAATCTCTGATGTGACTATTAAAACCAGCCATTTAAAATGTGATTACAAGATTGTGATATCTACACATTAAACCAAATTACCTCTTAAAGTGCTAAATGCGACATAATTCAGCAAGATTTGAAAATAATTAACCTGTATTTTGTCAAAGCTGAATAATTTTCACTCACTTAAAGTTGTGGATCACGTCAGCGAGACACAACTTCAAGTGAGTAAAAATTCCAAACGAATAATTTTGCAGTTAAAGGGTTAATTTTCTTTATTCAGCGATTTAAATGATGCAGAAGCAAACTTAAAATATTAGCAATATGTTGTTTCACATCGAAAAACGTTAGGCACAGCCCAGCAAACATGCGGCATTGTTCCAATGTTGTCTTCATGTTGGGCCAGCGTCGTAGAGGTGGACTCAACAGCAAAACAACATAGGATCAATGTTTTGTGTCCGCTGGGATCATGTTCCTGCAGTCTTGCCCTGATGAATACTTGTATTAGAATAATCAAGCATGCAAGATTGGTCTGAAATTACCGAAATGCCTAAAAAAGCACAACCATCCAAGATGAGCACATTCTGGGAATCACTTTTATAAGCAGTGAAATTCAATATTCAATTATTGTCACTAATAAATAATCATGAATGATCTCTATTTTTTTTATTTACGAGACTAAAAAACGGTGTTACAGGCAGATATTTGCATGCAATCAAATCAAATATATACAAGAGAGTAAAGAAATGACGATAGCTTTATATTTAAATCTTCTACGGAGCATTTTTATGCTCACAGACATTGCATACATCGGTTAAATTGTGCAGTATGTTATTATAAAAATAATAGTTAGTGTTACTTTAGTTTTCTGTTTAAGATTAGTTTTAAAAAAATATGTCCGCATACACCTTTTTTCAGAATTAAGTGAAAGGTAAAATTACCCCATCTTGCAGAACTTCCTGTAAATATTTGATTTAAAAATATTATTTTAGTTATGTTCAATTTTGTTCTTAAATTTAATTTAACCCTTTCACCGCGGGTGGCGCCGAAAGGCGACCACCTGGCAGACCGGGATGTCGCCTTTTGGGGACATCAGTAATTACTGTTTTTAATTGAAAAATTAATTCATCAGCGCTCAGGCATTTTATGAGCTCATAATTCAGCAGCGAAAGGGTTAAAGATTTTTCAGCAACATTTAATACAAAAATTGCTTTCAACCAATACACTGTTACATTTGTGTAAGAGATATGTTGACTATTATTTTATACTTCATGCAAGTTTATCACTGCAAAAATCAAATTGTATTATAATTGTATTTTTTTACAGTATAGAAAAAATCTTTATAATTGCATCAAAATTGTCAGGACTGATCGACAGGTGAAAATAGCACATTATAATAAATGTGATGCAAAAAGGGTGGAAAAAAATGATTGTGCTATTAGAAAGTTGTATCAACAAGAAACTATTTATAATAAAAAATATGTGTCAAATAATTTTTAAAAAATTGGAGATTTATAGAACTATTCCATACCTCTCTATAGCTAATGAGGGTGGTTTTAAGAGCATCTCTTAATTCTAGTAGCTGACGTTTTTCATTGTCTTGTTGTTGCTTGATATGGGCAAGTTCAACCACAAGGTCTTCAATATAACACCGAAAATGTTCAATAGTTTTGAGTCCATCTTGGAAGTAGCTGAAATAAATATAGAAATAAAATAAGGGCGTTCACAGAAAAAAAATTAAGGACACAATCAATAGAGATGAAGTCATTACAGCAATCCCTATTTATAACTAATAAAAACTTCTTTCCTTATTAGTTAGATGGTGATTACTTTTCAACATTCCACAGTACCCTGCAAAAGAGCTTGACCATACGTTGGCTAAACCCTTGCTGAAATATTTTTGTATAAACGATGGAGACTAAAGGTTTTTTTACTATTTGAAATTAGTCATAATTGTATTAGTTTTTATGGGTCTATGGCCATTAAAATATTGGCCATTATAAATATTATACTCTTTCAGTGCTGGGATTGACTTTAGAAGTGAGAATATGACATATGTAGACACACTGATGTTCAGCAAATGTCACCAAAATGTGGTTGAGCATTACAAAACATAGATGTTTATGATTCTCCAGAGTACTATGATGCATTTTTACCTTTTTTTTACCATATCACATTGTGAAACATACAATATTTAACCCTTAACCCTTAGAGCACTGAGCTATTCAATTTGAATTTTTAATCACCTGAAATTTTGTCTCGCTACCTCGATACACAACTTCAAGTGACTGAAAATTTGTATGTGATTTGTGAAATTTATGTCCCAATATATATCAGTGTTTCAAGATTGAAGGCATATTTTACTTTTAAAAGCTGGTTAAACAGGTGCTAATAAAACACAGAATGTCTTCTGTAGTCGACATCAGTGCTCTAAGGGTAAACATGCTAATCATGTCTATAGCCGTTTTCAAACTTTTAATTTGTTCTTCAAATCAAAAATATTTAAAAAAAAATGAGCATTAAATTTGCGACATTAGCATATTATATTTGATTGAAATTGTACATATTATGTCAATAATTTTTACCTACTTGAAGTTGTAGATTGTGGTATCAAGACACATTTTCGTGTGGGTAAAATTTTCATAACTTAACGCTTAAAGGGTTAATTAATATTGTACATTATTTTATATTACTAAATAGGATTTGAAATAAATGTCTCAAGACATAAATTAAAATCCTTCAAATCTGCGAATCAACATGGATGTAGTACATAGTCAGTGGCAGGGTTCTAACCAGCCTGAAATGTCAGCGTATCGGTCGTTGTGCCAGCCGAGCCTCCTAAAAAATCTGCGAGGGGAAATATTTTAGATACTACATGTAGCTGCTCTGAGATGCATTCTAAAGCGTTTCCCTACACTCTGATACATGGCTCTCACGGGTCCTTGAAAATGGGGAAAGTCTGTGAATATGAAAAAAAAAGTAATATAGGCCTTAAAAATTCATTTATTTTTTTGGTAAAATATAAATAAACTATGAAAAATACAACGACTGATGTGTTATTATTACTGGCCGGCTCTCTGCGAAGTCGGCGCATCTTCAGGCAAGCATTGCGTCAGCGCCTCGTGTTTGTTGGGATACGTCAGCCCCTCAATTTTCAAATGGATTAAAAAAAGAACGATTATTTCTGGGGTATCGGCAGTGTGTTGCTCTTCATTAAGCATATCGGCAGCGTGTCGGCGATATTAATAGCGTAGCGGCAGCGAAACTCAGGGCCTGGCTGGAACCCTGAGTGGTACAAGCAATCTTTTAAGGAGTTTTATGATATAAGCTTCAAATAAACTAAAAGGGAGAACCAAAACTATATCCTATCCAAGGGATTAAAATGTGTAGCACCAGCAGCTATACTTACTTGCTTTGTGCTTGATAATATTCTACTAGATGTTGCAGCAAATCTACTCCTTTCTTTGTCTTGATTTCATTTACTTTGATCAAGTACTGTAAAAAAACAGAATATGCTAATATAAAATTGATATTAAACCAACATTGTGTTGCTTGGCACTGCTTTGTGAATTGATCTTTCAGACATAAGGTCAAGATGAACAATACCTCACACATCTGCAGCTGAAACATTCTTCGCTCCTTTTCCATCTCCTCTGCAATCTACAACAATAATATAAAAAGATTTTTCATTAAACTAATACAGATTAAATTTTATTCTATATTTTATAACATGCAAAGTTGCATCCCAGCAAACACGATACATTGAAACAATGATGTTTTAATGTTGGCCCAACTTCTTCGACGCTGGCCCAACATTAAAACAAATTTGTTTCAATGTATCGTGTTTGCTGGGAATAGCCATACAATGTAAACAATGCTCTGATTTATTCCCCTGAGAATATTTTCATTTTGCCTTCAGGAAAAAAGAAAAGTTAAACGTGGATCAATCAGAAGAGTGCAGACAGTCAAATTAGCCCTTTTACTGAGGATGTCACATTACATCATAACCACCAAGAGTGATTTATCGTGTTCTGGTCGTGATGGCTGCCAGTCACTCTTGTCGGCACACAAGAGTGAGGGGAGGACGCAGGGTCTTCCAAGCCTTCTAGTGCAGATAATAACGTGATAATACAAAACAATCACTATGGCTGGGAATCCCTAGTTATGACATCATCATTCCTAATAATAAACTGCTATAATGTTTCAAGTGGGTGGAAATTACATGTATTTGTTTAATTTGGGACCAAACATTTGCAAATCGTGATGTTTAAAGATTCATTTCATACCCGAAAACAGTGGTTTAACCTTTCCAAGCCTGAAATTACCATTGTAGCAATTCTCGACTTGTAGTGGATGAAGAAGATTTGATGTGGTTTAAGAATTAAAGAAAATTGTCATGTATTGGTGAATCAGTTTCATGGGAATTTTCTTTTTTCAGGAATGTAAAATGATGTTTTAATGCATCATGAGGGCTTAAAGGGTTAATAGGTAATCAAATGGATCAAAAACAACTATAGCCTTGTGTAGCAGGTTAAGTAATTCATGTGAAAATTATCAACCACTAATTTACCTCAGCTCCAGTCACCTCAGTCCTTATCATGCCAGCATCTTTGGCGAGCTGTTTCTTCTCTTTTTCAAGCTTCATACTGAAGAAAATTAAAATTGTCAATTCACCCAACCTCCACCATCACACATTTTTTATGTTTATTGATTATAGTGACATGAGTTATACAGTCAATGCCCAGCCCAAAATAGCTTACAAATCACAACACAAAACAATATAATTATCCCTTGCCCACTCCCAACATGAATTTAGATCAGTCTCTCTGACAGCCACCACAATTTCAATCGTTTCACTACTGGTAGTAAATATCCCTTAGTATTGGCCCAATCGACAGATATAATACAGCACAGCGCCAGGATATGTACTGAGATAAGGCTTTTTATACTGGCGCAGTGCCGGTACTAGTGGTGAGAGGGTTAAATAATATAACCATACTTACAATTTAGCTTCATAATCTTTGGATGCTTTGTCAAATGGTTTCTTAAGATCACCCTTCTGTCCACGAAGGTCACCCTTCAAAAAGCTGTCCAATGGGAACATTAGAATGTTGCTCAGATTCTGCATCTGTATAACAAGTAATTATAAAATAAAAATAAAAATAGCAAAAAAATAACTAATTTCAATGGTTAACTTAACCGTTTTCCCACAATTTTTTTATCTTATTTAATTTTTTTCACCCACGTGAAGTTGTGTCTTGCTACCACGTGACGACTCGCAACATGAAGCGGGTGGAAATTACTCATATTTGTTTAATTTGAAACCAAACATTTGCAAATCTTGATGTTTAAACTCTTATTTCATTCCCAATAACTATGCTTTAAACTGCTAATAAAATATTAAACACACCTTATAGTCACGCTTAACCCGTTACCGCCAAGTTATTCAATTTAAATTTTCAATCACTTGAAGTTGTGTCTCGCTGACGCGATCCACAACTTCAAGTGGGTGAAAATTATTCAGATAAATTTGACAAAATGAAGGTCAACAATTATTAAATCTTGCTGATTGATGTCACATTGTATCTTTAACATGTTTAAAAGGTGGTACTTAAGTGCTGATAAAAAAATGGAAAACCGAATATAATCGGGACCAGCGCTGAACAGGAATATATTATTAAATATTCAATGAAGAAGACCAGAAGTGAATATTATCAATTTACAGCCTTTTTATGATTTATGGATGGAATCGAAACAAAAAAATCTTCAGGTCTGTTGAGAAATAATTTGTTTTGGACATACAGTAGAACCTGCTATGAGCAGCCACTCTTATGAGCAGCCAACCTCCTATGGGACGCCACTTCGTCATTCCCCAAAATGACATTTTGTATACAATGAACCTCATATGTGCAGGCAAATTAACAAAGTTCTCTCTCCTACTTTCATTATTCTTACCAGATTTTTCATTAATGCAGACAATTCTTTTGTCACCACTGCAAACTTCAGGAAGGCAGCACCTGGAGAAAATATCACGATAGAAAGGTAACAAAGACAGTTTAGATGCATTTCATTTACCCCAAAAATATCAGAAAAGTGTTGCAGCACAATTTGTCAGTAAATTTAGAATGTTTAGTACATGTAGTTAGCATTTCCTTATTATTCTATGATTAGATCTTTTAACTCACCTATATCAGCTATAGGTTCTGACTGCAGGGAATGACCACCAATCTTCTCCAGGTTTTTGGCCATATATGACTCATTAGAGACATGCACTAAAAATAAAAAGTAGAGTTTTTTCTTGTTAACAGAAATTACCTTACTGGGGTACACGGTGAATGATTTGCCAAAATTAATCAATTCAAATTGGATGAAGTACTAGTCTATTTATAACTTCAGCAAGTTTAAATATATTTTGGAAGTGCAAAATAGCAAAAAGTATTATTGCTTTGAGACATGTATCTTATTTTTAAAGATTCAGTATTGACTTATCAGACCTAGTGAACTATTACATTAATCATTAAATCCATACCAGGGCATTATTTCTAAGGAGTGTAACAGAACTCTGACAACACAGCGTCCCAACTTGTCACACAATAGCATTCCTGGACATTTCCAGCAGAATATTTTTTCACACTCTTAATATATTTCTATATGTGTGACTCTTCCTAATCCACTACATTGGGTGGTTGCCCATTTAAAACAAAACCAGTTCATTTCAGGAGATAAAAAGCATTGAACCAGATATTTTTTGTGTTTTTTTCATCTCATTATAACTTTTTCAAAAATAAGTCAACTTTTTAATTTAATTTTGTCGCCCTCTATAATTTTCCCAGAATTTTTTTTTTAACTTTTCCAGCAATGGGTAAAAAAAAAAATTCCTAATTTTTTTACCGTAATATCTCATTAGATTTCTGATTTTTCTCATTCAGGCTTACCTCGGTTAAAAGATGCATATCAAAATTGTCCCAGAATCATACATAAAATACCCCAAGGCCCATGGGCTTTTTTATCTAGAGGGAGAGTCGCATGTGAAGCCCTGCTATACTCACTGACTCCTGAGCTATGAAGAGCCTTTGAGGACTTCTTCATTTTAGTCAGCCCACTCCTGTCGAAATCCAGTGTCTGAAATGAGGTAGAAAAATTAATCTTAAATAAGACATGTTTGACTTTGCTATAAACAAAAAAAGATGTGTTTTCTTATCCATTTATAGAGCAGAAACTGAATTTTCCAAAATCAGAAGCATTGTAGCAGCACTATTATGATTTGTAAAGCAGACATAAAAAGTACCGCACAAAAGAAATAAAAACATAAATTTTGAACAAGTTTTGTCATCAAAATTAAATGACCGATATTGGTAAGTGATCCAACACCACATAAGGGAGTCCTTCAAAATATTTCACAGCAGGAGGGGGGTAGAGATTTATTTTATCATTGAGTGGGTGGGCTCTCGTCAATCAACCCTTTAACTGCTAGTGATGCATATATATATTTAATTATCTGTCATCTCAGATATTTTCTATGGTTTTCAAGATATGTAAATATTGCAAAACTGCAGAGAATCAAAATGACCACTAACTGACTGCCCATTTTGATAATGTGTACAGTCTCACTACCACCCCAAGTATAAACAAGAAGAAATTCATAGATTTGATGCTATTTAGAAAATAATTAACAACAGTGGCATTTTGGAATACATTAAGAAGTCCCCTTAAGTGAGGCCTGCATAATCTTAGTTTTTTTTAATTTATGGAACAATTTTTATAAGAGAAAATTAGTACAAAATAATTATTTGTTTAACAATAATTGTTTGTGATTCGTGCTGTAACGATGTTAGCCTGAATATATCTTCAATTACCATTTTTTTTTTAAAATTGATTATTCAAGTTAACCCTTCAACTGCCGGTTTATTATTTTTTTATATTTTTTTATTACTACCTTTTAAACATGTGAAGAATAAAATGTGACATCAATCAGAAATATTTAAAAAATAATTAACCTCTATTTTGTCAAATCTGAATAATTTTCACTCACTTGGAAGTTTTGGATCGCAACTTAAAGTTGTGGATCGCATCACCGAGACACAACTTCAAGATTGTAAAAATTTGAATTAAATAATTTGGCGTATTAAGGGTTAGTTATGCTAATATTGCATTTTTATTCTGCTGTACATTTGATATCTTTCATCATTAGATTTTAAATACTCATCTGTTTCATATATTTGAAGATAGAAATTGCATCAGAAGTGCGGGAAAATAGCTCTAGAAGCTAAAGAAGAGGCTTATTCAATCTAAATGGGTGGCTTATATGCACCGTTTATATAGATCTAGCCTATATGTTTTCTATATATATATATTTTCTATATATCTATATATTTCTTTGTTATGTTTTGTTACTATGGTTCCGCCATCACATTGGTTTCTTAAATATTAAAGATTTCAATAAAAACAATCATTTTTTACTTGGCTAGTCATTGAGAAATATCATCTGCCACAGTGTTATTATTATTCACCAGTTCAGAATGTAACATGAGTGTTACTATAACTGTGTTGTTTGACAAGTGCTATATCAACATCACGGGATGTCCCACCTGTCAACAATACTTATTTGTACGAGAGTCTCAAGTGGAATGCCTGGCATGCCACTGGTCGTATTCTGAGCTTTATTACTCTGGTCATTGACCCACTTCAGTGTTGCTTATCTTTTAGCTTGGATTACTACACCAAATACTATGTTAAACCCAGCAAAGATGAGACGTTGACCCAATGCTGGTCTAATGTTGGCACACCGTCTACGATGCTGAAATCAACATTGTATTTGGTACAACATCCTGGGCTTACTGGGAAATTTGTGCTATCTAATCTGAATCTCTGAAATACCCGGTTCTCAATTATAAATTTATATACTTAAATAATAACTTATTATATAACAGTTACGCTGCTGCATAAAATTTGCAGCATGTGTGATTGCCCACTAAGTAATATTTGGCATGTTTTTCTCTTCACAAAAACATCTGATGTCAACTGATACTAAAAGCCTGCATCATATCATACAAAATTTCAGTTAGCCATCATTAAAACGCAAATAGAAAGACACCACAAAAAGAAACTGGTAAAAAAATCTTGAAAAAAGCCAATTTTGTAGATATTACTGAGCGACAAATAGTCGCCCGTAGCAGGCTGAGCTTGGTGTATTAGTGCGACTATAGCCCCCCATACCAGTGTAATGGTTAAGCATCACCCCTACCGGGAAAGTTTTTAACGTTTGCTTAGTTTCCAACGCCACGACCTTTTCTCATCGTCTATACATAAGGTAGCTGTAAGGTACGGTGAGGTTCTATCAGGATATTTGTCAGCCATTTTTCTAGATGGCTGCCAAATATCTTTATTGGAATCACCCTGATATTTCGTAAGATATTTCTATGTACACAGGCAGTGGTTCTAAGAATTTTGGGGAAAAATCAATTCAAAATGGCTGCCTAGTTTAATGTTGGCGCACGTCTACATGAAAACGACAATATATTTGGTGCAACATCCCAGGCCTACTGGAAAATTTGTGCTATCTAATCTGAATCTCTGGAATACCCCATTCTCAGTTATAAATTTATACACTTATTAATATATGGTAATTAATCCTTACACAGTCTAACTCAATTGCCTAAGCCTATCAACTTCTGATAAAAAAATCAATAATATGGTCGGGTTTTTTTAAGTGCCAGCAGGGCAAGCTTGCCAGTATTTTTGTGTGCCCCCAACACATTTAGGGTGCCAAGGACACTGGACAGGGTGCCAGCATTGAAAAACATAAATTACTGAGAGGAGAGAATAAATTTGATTTGATTGATTACTAGCAGAAAAAAAGTGTTTAATGCTGGGCCGACGTCTGTTGAGACTGACACTCTCAGTCCTACGGGGGATCACAAATTGAGCCAAAAGGCCTTAACTGCCTTTTTCAATGATAATTTGGTGGAATTTTGTTATGAATAGCTGTGAATCACGTGTCTTTCATATTATATAATTCCCAGTAAACACAAGACATTGACCCATTGTTGGTTCAATGTTGGGCCAGCACGCAGGTTCAACATTAAACCAACAATGGCTCAATGTCTCGTGTTTGCTGGGAAGCCAGCTATGAAGACCCTGATTTAGGATGGGAGGCTTGTTTCACTAAGAATGAAGTTAGGATGATTCTAACTTTTTAAGATAAAAGAGCCTGAAATAGTTTGTTTACACATGCATTACTACACATAAGGGATTAACAATAAAGTTAAAAATGAGACTTTAAAATGTTGTTTTGTCTGTTTCTTTTTTTGGCTACTTCCCACCAAATTTGGCTTCAAGTTTTTCCATCTGGCTACAACTTTTTTGAGGTCAGATCTGCCCCTGAATATTTCCCTTTCAACCCTTACACTGCTATGGGCGACTGAAGTCGCCTAAAATCAAGCAAGTCGCCAAAAAATTCTTTAAAAAAAAAAAAAAAAAAATCAAAAAAAAATTTTTGCATTTTTTTTTTCACTTTCGTTTTGTGGTGCCTTTCTATTTGCGCTTTAAATATAGCTAACTGACTGATTTTGTAATATAATGGCTTTTAATATCAGTTATTCATCAGATGTTTTTTTGAAGAAACAACGTGCCAGATATTACTTAGTGGGAAACCACACATGCTGCAAATTTTAGGCAGCAGTGTAAGGGTTAATATCTGGAGATCCAATATTGGCAATAGCCAATAATCTTGACATTCTTTTGTTTTTAATACAAGCAATATACATTCGGTCTGACGGTGGACGTTGGTCCAAAATAAAAGTTAGCTTTTCTGTATCTAATGAGTCAATTCTCAAGCGATAGTCATGAAATTTTGTAAACCCTATTTTCTATTCATTTGGCATTGATTCAGAAAATTGCACAAAAAAATATTCTATAGTTCAAAAGTTAGACCATTTGACAGTCCATGTAGTAAATGTCCTTTTATGACGCTCCTCTGTATATACCTATTACCTTAATTCAGGTTTATTCTCAGAATGGTGTTATATGTCAAATGGTCTAACTTTTGAAATAATTTATGGAATTTGATGAAATTTTCAGGGTTGTTGCCAAATGACTAGATAACAATGGTTACACAATTTTGTTTTAATCGCTCGAGAATTGACTGACAAGCCAACTTTCCTTTTGGACCATCCTCAAGGGCAGGGTCAACCACGCGCGAATAGCTCTTCTACCAACCTCATTGATATATTTAAGACAGCGTGTGAAGGTCGAGTTGACAAAGTATTTTAAAAGCCATATTTCGCCTAAAAAAATGTTCATATTTTCAATTAACGGTAATAATCAGATTAAGCAGATGTTTATCTTTAAATTCATTGAGGTTTTACCTTGATCAGGTACAGATCCAGCCATTTTTAAATAGCCGCCCAATTAAAAACAACCGTGCGTTTATAAGCACTCGCAACGCACTTCCAGCGAGTGTTTATAAACACTCGGGCATTTATAAACGGTCGGCCTCGTTCACTTGTATACTGACGAGCAAAGCTAAAAGGCAGTATCAGCTTACTTGTTAAGTAAGCAGATACTGCCTCTCAGCTTTTCACGGCAGAATAGCAAAGGGACTAGGCCCATAAAACTGCAAATTACAGTGCATAACTTCATATGAATTGGCAATATGAAGACGCAGTTTAGTCAAGTATATAATAATCTACATTTTAGTCGTTTTTGTAAGGTGAATTTCCGCAGAACTTACCTAGGAAGAAGGATAAATGACAGCGCTCCTGGATTGTATATATGTTTTGTGCACTAAATCGTGTGTACAAAAAAGATGCCACATAGAATATACAAATGCCGCATACAATTTGACCATCGCTATATCCACCACCTCATGGTACTAGCAGAGTGTACCCCCAACGTATACATTTTTTAGCAATGACACTTTAAGGAGGTGGGGGTCAGTGGTCAGCATTTAAAGCATCGTATTTCACAGATTCTGCTTCTCAAGTTCATTACTAAGTAGTGATGTGTTGTCAATTTATACATTATTGCAAATCTCGTATAATTAAGAGAAAAAGCTGATTTTATGGAATAAAATGTACAGTTTTAACCAGTCATATTGGCTGACCGTTTATAAATGGGTGGCCATTTAAAAACGGCTGGACCCGGACCTGTTGATATCTATTAGCAAATAGTGGAATATTTCTCAGGTAAGGCAGATTTTAGACAGCATGCATAGAACTTCTTCAAATTGGAAAACTCATTGCCAGTATGCATAAATCATATCAACTCCCGCTACACAAAATACATACACTGATACAGACATGGACACGTGATCTTTCAACGCTCGCTGATTGGTCAAGCCCTTATTTTCAAAAAACTTTGATTCACATCAACATATATCACTAAACTGCATAGGGATTTACAACGAACTTGAAAAAATGACGTAATTTCTGTCAGTGTTTGACGATGTATCTTAGCTAGACTAGACCATTTTCACCCTCGGTGCGCCCCATGAGGAAGCATAGGGCAGGCAAACAAAACTTCACCCAGGCTTCACCCTGGGCAAACTAGTGCAGCCTACCCCGGGTAACTCAATTCTTAGAGATTCCCACATTGTTCTGTCCAAACGGCCTTAATGATGGCCTCCAGAACTTCCTTATAGACCGGTGGACATAGTAAATCTTCATTTTTTTACATAAATAAAAAAATGGCATCTGTGTAAAAAAAATTATCAGAAAGGGCCACAGCATGCCTGTTCCACTTACCTCTACAAGCATTTGTTGCAACAAATATGGGATTGAAGGCGAGAGCTGGCACCATTTCTCTTAATTGCGAGAAATCTGATGATGGGAACCCCCGGAAAAGGTGATAAAAGTGCTACAATTCTTCAATGAGTGCTTTATTTCTAGGATGGTAGCGGTAGTTTTGATGCACCTAAGCAAATACGGCCCACAGCCTGCACAGAATACACAGGGGCCAAGATACCTGCAAAAACTCTGGTAGCCATGTGGGCCCCTTAGATGCTAATTTTGGTCGCCCAAATCAAATTCCAGTTACCCACTTATTTTCCTTCCTATGAAAACCTGACCACTCATGACACTTGTATCATGTATTCAAAAAGTACTCATGGAATTCAGGAATAGTTCATACATTGAATAGTGGATTTTTTGTGAACAATGCATTTTATACTCCTAGACCCAATGGATTTTACATAAATCCCAATGATTTTGAAGAATATGAAAATATGTTTTTTGTACATTCAATTTCTAGAGGATAGTCCAAGCTCTTATACATTCACAATGTGGGCTACCTTTGTGTCAATTTGATTAGCCCACAGCAAAAACAAGGGGCCAATGGCGAGTGGGTGACTGGGTATGTGGAACCCTGATACACGTGTATGAATATCATGGGTCATATTATGATTGGTATATCTGAGCCACTTTCGGTTTGAAAAAAAATAATACTTCTGGGTCAATTGGGAATAGGGAGCATAGAGTATTTCAATCTCCTTCTGGGGAGAGTTTTCACGCAGCTGAGGGTATTTTCGCGCACGGCATTGTGTAACAGCGTGGTCCGTGGAGACTCATGTTGCATATATTTTTCATTTAGTTTGTTTCCAAGTGGATTCAGGACTTCTTCCGGCACATGTCTGTTTTTATTTCAACCTGATGCAACTATCTGCGAAAAAATTATAAAAATATAAATTTTACTGATTTTAAGTTTCAGAAGCTGAAAAAATTGGCATTTTTTGAGACTTAAAATAAAAAGGAACTAATTTCATGGCAGATGAAAAAAAAGTTTGATGCGAAACGACACAATTTTTATATACGCGGCATGAAAACACCTGTCAACGGTCGAAAATCAAAACAAGATTAAAATATACAAAACTCTTTTAAGAACTAGATCTAGGCCCAGGGCAAAAAACAAAGAAGGTGCGCGAAAATACCCCTGTGCAAAAATACCCTCCACCACCCTAATTCTACTAGTAATAGAGAACAAAAAGTAAAAACAAACACAAACAGAGAACAATATATCTTTTATTGCAGTCTGTCACAAATTCATACAAATCCTGAAAAAACAAGACTACATAAGTCCAGGAGCTCCCGCTCCGAATTAGAATTTGATTTAAGCAATTTTGTATAGGGTTATTAATGTAGTCCTAGTCTAGGTCAACAAGACTACATAAGTCCAGGAGCTCCCGCTCCGAATTAGAATTTGATTTAAGCAATTTTGTATAGGGTTAATAATGTAGTCCTAGTATAGGTCAAAAATCAAGACGCAAGACAACTAGGTCTAAGAAGCCCAGTCTAAGAGTAAGATAAGAACTAGACAGTCTGTCAGAGATTGCAAACCTCGATTGAAATTAATGATCCTAATCAGTATCCCAGTAATGGTCTACCTATCTGGCACGGTTTACCCGATATCAGGCCAATCGAGTTAACTAATAGTTGATTTACGGTCATTTTGAATTCGATATAAATTAGTTAAAAACTTAGGGTGCATTCTCCCCCGAAACCTCAAATTTTGTTTTATAGTAATGGACTAGCATCTAACACAGTTTGCAAAATATTCGGCATGTGAAAATAAATAATGGCCAATAGGGGGCCATTTTGAATTTGATCGAGTCAGAATTTTTCAAGATGCATCCTCAGCTGAAATCTCACATTTCATTCTATAGTAATCGTCTAGCTATCTAGCACGGTTTACCAAATACCGGCCATGTGAAAGTGAATAATGGCCTAAAGGCGGCCATTTTGAATTTGATCAAGTCAAAATTTTCCAAATGCATCCTCAGCTAAAATCTCACATTTCATTCTATAGTAATGGTCTAGCCATCGAGCACGGTTTACCAAATATCGCCCATGTGAAAGTGAATAATGGCCGATAGGAGGCCATTTTGAATTTGATCAAGTCAAAAATTTTCAAGATGCATCCTCTCCTGAAATCTCACATTTTGTTTTATAGTAATGGTCTAGCCATCTAGTACGGTTACCAAAAACCGGCTATGTGAAATTGAATAATGGCCGATAGGCGGCCATTTTGAATTTGATCGAGTCAATTTTTTTCAAGATGCATCCTCTCTTGTAATCTCACATTTTGTTTTATAGTAATGGTCCAGCTATCTAACACGGTTTACAAAATATCAGCAATGTGAAAGTAAATAGTGGCCGATAGGCGGCCATTTTGAATTCGATTGAGTCGAAAGTTTTTAAAAGGCATCCTCTCTCGAAACGTCACATTTTGTTTTATAGTAATGGTCTAGCTATCTAGCACGGTTTACCTGATATCAGGCCTATCGAGGTAAATAATGCTGATTGTCTGCCATTTTGAATTCGTAAGTTAAAAATTTTCAGGGTGCATCCTCCCCCGAAAAACTCACACTTTGTTTTATAGTAATCAGGTAATGGTCTAGCCATCTAGCACGGTTTACAAAATATCAGCCATGTGAAAATGAATAATGGCTGAAAAGGCGGCCATTTTAAATTTGATCAATTCAAATTTTTTCAAGATGCATCCTCATCTGAAATCTCACATTTTGTTTTACAGTAATGGTCCAGCCATCTAGCACGGTTGACCAAATAACGGCCATGTGAAAGTGAATAATGGCCGATAAGCGGCCATTTTGAATTTTATCGCGTCGAATTTTTTCAAGATGCATCCTCTCCTGAAATCACACATTTTGTTTCATAGTAATGGTCTAGCCATCTAGCACGGTTTACCAAATAACGGCCATGTGAAAGTGAATAATGGCCGATTGGCGGCCATTTTGAACTTGGACGAGTTGAATTTTTTCAAAATGCATCCTCTCCTGAAGCCTTACAATTTGTTTTATAGTAATGGTGTAGATATCTTGAGCGGTTTTCATGATATTCCACAATATCAGGCCTGTCGAGGTGAATAATGGCTGATAGGCGGCCATTTTGAATTTTATCAACTTCAAATTTTTCAAGATGCATCCTCTCCTGAAACCTTACAATTTATTTGATATTAATGGTGTAGCTATCTTGAGCGGTTTTCATGATATCCCGCAATATCAGGCCTGTCGAGGTGAATAATGGCCGATAGGCGGCCATTTTTAATTTTATCGACTTTAAATTTTTCAAGATGCATCTTCTCCTGAAACCTCACAATTTGTTTTATAGTAATGGTGTAGCTATCTTGAGCGGTTTTCATGATATTCCGCAAAATCTTTCAGTCGGATTTACCGATGTTATAAATTAGGTCAAAGTGCTGGGTCAACTTCAAGGTCAAGGTCCAAAAACCTGAAAAGGCACAACTAGGGACCTTAGAGAACATGTACAGTAGGGATTACATCTAGCTTACCAAGTCCGCGTGACGGACACGGTCGTTAGTGGATGTTTTTCCGTGCACGCACACGCACACGAAAGTGCGTGAAGGACACTTTCACGCGTATACACAGGCTGGCGCCACAACTCACGGAGACGACTTGGCACGGAAATCATCCCAGTGAAAGCCAGTGCAAAGTAGTGATATTTTTCGCTTGCATTCTCACTTGTGTGCATGCTCGTCTTTAAAGTCACATTATCAGCTTTATACTCGCTAAAATGCACGCACTCCAACGGAACGATATGTGTAACCATAACCATAATAAATGGAATCCACGGATTTGGGGCGACTCCAACGGGCAATGACGGGGAGGGGAAGTGGGTTGTCATCAGGCCATCCTAAAAAATTGTTTCCTATTTTCGACAGCATGGGTGAAAATAGGAGTAAAAGTTAGTCCTACCGCATGGCATCCATTCGTCTGCGGGGCTGGTCAGACCCCTGGTTAAGGTCTGATCAGAGTCTATGCAAGTTGAAAAAATAATTAAACCTCCCGGAAAAAAATAACAGACTAGCCTAGGCCATATCTATAAAAAAATTGTTATGGTCCATGGAGATATGAACTCACGACCCTCTACTTAACAGGCCCTAGTGCTATCCACAGCACGGGTGAAAATAGGAGTAAAAGTTAGTCCTACCGCATGGCATCCATTCGTCTGCGGGGCTGGTCAGACCCCTGGTTAAGGTCTGACCAGAGTCTATGCAAGTTGAAAAAATAATTAAACCTCCCGGAAAAAAATAACAGACTAGCCTAGGCCATATCTAAAAAAAAAGTGTTATGGTCCATGGAGATATGAACTCACGACCCTCTACTTAACAGGCCCTAGTGCTATCCACTACACCAGGGAGTCATTCAGTCACCTTGGCCAACAATGGCTATCATATTATGCCCTTTTGAAGCAAGTGAAATCGTCCATGTCTGTAGCGACGTCTAGCAACCAGTTGGCAACGTCTTGGATACCCATGAGTTTGGGAATTGGGAAATCTCAATTTCACGAAATGCTAGGGGTGACCGGAATGAACTGGGCCTAGGGATGAAGCAGAGGTTAACACTAGCACTAAAAGTAGCCCTAACACAGGTAGGCCTATCTGCTTATGCACAGTCAGTACTGTATAGGCTAGTACTGCTTGGACATTTTCACACCATGAAATCGAAAACAAGGATATTTTTTAGGATGGCCTTAGGTAATCAGGAGTTGACCACTGGGGCTAACGGACTTCCACGGACATCAGGCGACTCACACGTGGAGCGGGCGACTCACACGTGGAGGAGGGGCAATTATACTTCGTAACTTGCACGGAGAAGGGTTTGATCAAAAGGTTGTTTGTACGTGCAATCATGTCTATTAGCGTGTAAACACGTTGACACACCTCGCTTCTTTGTGTCCGTATGATTCCGTCTGGGCGAAAGGAGTCACAATCCGTGGTTTGGTGTGCACGCCGAGGTACGCACACGCCGTGTAAATAATTTTTCACGGCCTTGCGTCGACGCACTCCCGTGTGTGCTTACGCACAACGGACTGGTAAGCTAGAGGGAATCCCTACTGTATGTGCAATATGACTGTCATCGGCCCAGTACTTTTCGAGATCTGCTCCGGAAACGAAGTGCGCGTCAAAACGTCTAAATAGGTCATAGTTCTGAACCAGAAGTAGGTCAAAGTTCAAATACCCCAAAAGGCACAACTAGACTCCCTAGGGGTGTTGTGTGTAAAATTTGAAGATAATCGGACAAGTACTTTCAGAGATATGCTCTGGAAACGAATTGTTTACGGACGGCCCAACGGCCCAACGCCGTCACATCATCATTTTCTCCTCTGCAACCTTGCGTATTGAATTCAGATTAAAAATCTTTTAACCTTTCCATTAGCCACCTGGAAGTAACCCACATACCAAAAATTGTTATCCTAGCTTATTTTCTTACAAAGTTATAGGCAAAAGAAGAGGCAAAAAAAAAACGGAGGTAGAATCCATAGCTCCCTTCGTCTCAACTACGGTGACAGCGGGAGCTAAAAACACAAAAAAAACATCAAAGTAACTTTTTTGAATGTAGACTAGGGCCTACCTACCCATGACATGGGCCATGTGTCAGGATGTCATGACAATGATTTTTGTCTAAATAAAACTTATACAGTGCTACCTCGATATAATGCCAACATTGGGATTCTGGCATTTTTTGGCATTATGGCGGGGTGGCATTATGGTGAGGGAGGTGATTTAGGCCTGTGGAATATGTGAGCTGATTAACATTATTTCTGATCTATATTGGCTGTTCTAACGCAGTTTGATTATAATAATAAAAAACAAGAACACACATAAATATCATTCCATAGTATTGTTTTATTCAGAACACTTTTAAAAAAAAAAAACATTCATTTATTTATGTACGAGAGAAAAACACTGTTAATACAGATTGTTTGGCATTTTAAGTGGCAGTTTGATCAATACGCTTTCTTAGCTTAGTTATTAAGTCCACATCAGTCTCGTCCAGCTTATTCTCAGCATCTGTGAATCTCAGAAGAACACTTAATGCAGATCGGGCTTCCTTTAGCGTTGGCTTTGGTTGGATATCTTCATCTGCGTCATCCGATTCATCATCATAGTTCTGCTCAGAAGAATGAGTGCCCTTCACGATTCCAAGAATGTCTGTGTCACTCATGGCTGACCACACTTAGCATGAAGGTCTGCTCCAAGAAATTTTTCGGCAGACATGGCGCAGTGTTTGTCAATTTGAAGAGCAGTGACAGATCGCTGTACTAATTCTGTCAGGGGGATATCATCATTAGGGTCCTCATTGAGCTGTAGTGTAGCATCCGACACAGCGCGTGGTGTCAGACCAGTGTGTTGCCAGCAGTTAATGATGGTAGTCGCGGAAACAGCATCCCAGGCGTGCTTGGTGAATCTGATGGCATCGCTGACTGAAACCTTGTGTGATCTTCCCTCGTCGAGCTGGTCTATCACAAGTCTGAGCTGCTGTTTTCTGAAGTTACTCTTGAAGCTCTTGATGATACCAGCATCCAACGGCTGGAGATGGCTAGTAGTGGTTGGTAGCAGAAAGTCGAGCTTCACATTGGAGAGGTGTCCAGGCATAATGTGACTCGGAGCATAGTCCAGAATCAGCAGCACATGGCGATCTTGCACTGTCATCTTCCTGTTGAAACTGGTCAGCCATTCAGTGAACACCGATGATGTCATCCAAGCCTTCGTGTTAAATGCATAGTCCACATACAGCTTGTGGTTGAAGTTCTTGAAACATCTCGGTTTCTTGGATAGAACCGATCAGTGAGCGTCCGTGAACAATATGCCAATTGCATTTGTTAATGAATCATTCGACCAATGTTTGCGATGCTGGGCCAGCATTGTACCAACACTGTGTCAACGTCTCTTGTCTGACGAGTTAATATTTTATTGTGTCGCTTAATTCATCATTCATTGGTAAGTTTTAAAGAAAGGACAACACATTGCCATCTTGTATTCAGGTTTATTCCGACATGTTTCGCATTAGAGCTTTATCGGGGTAATTTAGAAAGGCCTGATGATACAATGAGAAACATTTATATAAAATAACTCATTTTGTGGCAGATATAGGCGCTTACGAGACACAAGATTAAATAAACGTTGGGCTAACACAGATAGACGCGATAAGCATCATACCCCAATTAGCCACCCCCCTTATCCATTGATCAATCACAGCCACGCCTTCCCCCCCAGAGCTTGCGCTCGCACTAGCTTGCGAACGCAGATGCCTATCCCAGCTAACACGAGATGTTGGCCCAGTGCTGATTCAATGTTGGGCCACAATTGAAAACAGTGAGCCAGCGTTAAATCAGCATTGGATCAACCACTTGTGCTTGCTGGTGCAAATGTTATACAGATGTTTTAATTTTGCTGGGTATAGACCTAATGCGGTGTGTGTGCAATAGACCGTGGCGATCGCTAATCATGCTAATCATGAACGAATGAATGTTTATTTAACAGTCAATGATGTCTGCCGATATAATAGCCTAATATTAGGCTACCGATGTAAAAGCCTGTTGGCATTGTGATCGGGGAAAAATACATGGCAAAAAGGAAATTGGGACTTGAAAATCCTTGGCATAAGGTGGACAGCGCGGTTGGCATTGTGCCAGAGGATTTAGCATTGGCGGAAATCCGTTTGAGGCCTTCACTGAGCATAAGGCAGGGTTGGCATTATAACCGGGGGCAATACAGCGGGGGAGCACCGGAGCACTGTATATTAGTCTAGGTCTCACTCAACTACGTAAAGTCCCATAGACTTACATGTATTATCGCCCACAAGCTAGAGGCCACAGACCTATCAGCGACCAGACTCTAATCCACTAACCATATTTATCCATGGAAACTTTAAAATGTGTGAATTCGAAAAAATGTATTTAAAATGGGTGTTTACAGCCTTCATTTTTTCATTTGCAGCCGAATTCAATGATTACATTCAAAAGGTGGGAAAAGGCCATTGGCATTGACATTGTCAATGTCAGTGTTTCAGTTTCAGTCATGGTTAAGTTAAGAGAGAGGTTGTGATTTGGATTTTGGTCCCTCATATTAATACGCCACTTTGTATTTCTTTTGTGTTTTCTGTGAATTCCAAACCCAAAATCAACCCTTGGCCCAGGCTTGGGCCTTGTGAGGAAACAAGCCACATAATTATATTTATAATACATTTTCATGAATTATTGTTGCCTTCCTGACCATGATAATTATTAGGGGGATCTGGCAAAAATATATCAAAATAGTCCAGAACCGAAATTTTACTGAACACATTCCAAGTAATTAGTTGGGTGAGACCTCTAACGTTAGATCAATATAGGCCTATTGACTGAGCCAGATAACAGATTGGCCAAGCCCCGGATTGGCCAGAATCTGCAGTTTACCTCTTCCAAAGTGGAGACTGTATTTCGGCAATGGGACATTCGGTCCACAAAATTGGACGTTGTTGGTGAATTGTAGTCATCCCAAGACTCTTTGAGAAATTCTGATACTGTAATTTGTTCAGGCATTGCCTGGTTTTATTGCGTCACGGCTTCTGCATCAAATTTATTTCGACAGGGAAATATTTTGAAGCTCTTTTTGACGGCTCCCAAACCGGAAGTATTTTGCCGATCGAAAAGTAGGTCACAGAAAATTGGAGCATTTGCGTGGAACTAAACAAAGGAATATAGATGTATACGAGAATTGAATACTTGCGCAGATATTTTAATATTTATTTACGACATCACAAAAAAGATAATTAATATTTATTTACCGGAAGCAAATTGGGGCTAAGTGGACCAAATATCAAAATACTCCCCTCCACCCTTGGGATTTGTAAAGACACCGATTTTTGGACACCTTATATGACTATATATAGGTATTCTGTGAAACCCAGTGACGTCACTCGGTGAAAACAAGGTGGTATAACTTATAAGACCCCATCCCCCATATTTTATTCTGTGAAGCGCAGTGACGTCACTCGGTGAAAACAAGGTTATATAATACCCCTCCCCCATACTTTATTGTATTAGCCAATTCGGTGGAAACAAAGGAGGTCATGGTCATTGAGTTTCGCAGAATTGCTGTACCTATACAGGCCAGTACCGAGGGGGGGAGGGGGGGGGGTGCGTCGGCTGCGTTCGCACAGACAGAAAGGTCCATTTTCTAAGGCTTTTTTTTTAGATATCGGTAAACTTAATTTCTACTTGTGAGATTGCTTGATTCCTCAATTATGTGTAAATATGTCGCCAGAATGCACTATTTATTGTGTATTTTTCAAAAATTTTCGGAGATGATGGCCCCGTACCCCTCTCCTTACAAAAAACGGCCGCCTCCACATTCTTGGGTTATTATGTCTCCCCTCTATAGAAAGAGGTGGGGACATATTGCTCTACCCCTGTCCGCTCAGTCTGTCTGAATCTGTGCTGTGAGTCTGTCTCCCATTCATTTCTCTCCAGTGCTTTCTATCTTGCAGACGGTCAAACACGAGATGTTGCCCCAGTGCTGGGCTAATGTTGGGCCACCGTCTACGATGCTGACAACAAAATTAGCCCAGAATTTAGTTACCGTGTTGTGTTTGGCGGCATGCTGAATGTAGTAGAGCGTCACAAACGGTGCATGGGCCAACATTAACCCAGCTTTGGTTCCTAGCATCGTGCCCGTACTGCCAGCATGCAGGTACCGGCAGGATGAAGTACTGATTAGGACTGAATGGATGAAGTACTGACTAGGACTGAATGGATACTGGCCAGCACCGGCGACGCTGGCCCAACATTTAACATTTAACATTTAACTTAACATTTAACATTTAACTAACATTGGCTCGATGTCGGCTCGGTGTCGGCTTGTAATCGCCGCCAGCAGTATTAAGCAATACCAGACCAGCTGCTATTCCCAGAAAACACAAAACATTTGTATAACATTGGTACAACGTCGGCCCAACGTCTTCAACGTTGGTCTAACATTGATCAAATGCTATACACATGTTTTGTGTTTACAGGGTTGAACGCAGTATCTTTCTCAGGGCCACACTAGCACAGCTAAGTGGCCCTGCTACAGTGCTTTGAGAATATCTTCTGTAATTGCTGCGTTCTGATAGGGCAGCAAAATTTGGTGTACCGTGACCCACACCTGACCCTGAAACTATGTCAAGTTCGAGGTTTCCTTGCACCTATGAGAGACAAGTATATATAATTGTGTGTCCTCTGTACTGGGCTATATGGTTGGCATTATATGCCTTGTATTATTATGACCGGTACATGCAATCAACCTGTGTTGTACTATAGTTGGTCCATCCTATACAATGTTGGCCCACCATAAAAGAAACATTGGATCTGCGTCTTTTATATAGGCCTATGTGTTATATATGTTATGTTTATAGTATAAAATATTGGGGCTAATAGCAGGTGATTCTTTATATAGTAATATTCTAGCTATGACTTTGAAATTTGAACTTTGAATCGGTTAAACCAGCAGCACCTCATATGTGGTCATAATCATTTCATAATTCATCTAGTCGAGGAAGTTTTTGCCTGTAGTTTTGTAAAAATGCAATGATTTCCCTAGTCATCATGCAGTTTATGATCTGTGGGTATAGAAAAGAAAACTTGCTGATCTTTTTGAAATAAGTATTTATTGAAAGTATAAGCTATTGCTCTTGTCGCCGCGCCAGTTCATAGGGACCACTGTGGAAATAATTAGGTGACCTGCACCAGGATACTTTTCAGTGTTTTTATCCCCGGTGTTCCAGAATGGTGGTCACCCAGCAAACACGAGACGTTAAATCAATGATGGTTTGATGCTTGATCAGCGTTGTAGACGCTGGGCCAGCATCAAACCATCATCCTTTCAACGTCTTGTGTTTGCAGGGCACACTTGTATTTTGAATGCAAAATGTATTTATCATACTGATATTTAACGTTATTTTTTATGTGAATGCTGAATAAATCTACATGTATCCATCTGTATCTATATATAGAGCATATAGAGCATATAGAGTATCAGGCTGGAGGGATGGGGTGGGGAAGAGGCTGGCAGACTTACAGTCTGTTTCACCAGATCCTGGGAGTAGCCTTTTTTCAAATTTGCTGGGTCGCTCTTTGAAACTTTTTAACAAAAATTTTCTCGAATCATTTTTTATCTTCCCCCAACATCCCTGACAATTTGGTGTATTAGCGAAGTTAGGCCATTTGGCATTGTGTGTGATTTATATTAATAACATGTAGGCCTAGGCCTATTTGTTCAATTGTGATTCAAAGGTGAAATACTTCTGGAGACTAATGAGATTTAAATATCATTTTCGTTACATTTACATTATAAAAAATATTTGTCTAAATTCTGTAATTAAAAGGTACCCTATAATTCTTTATTTTTATTTTTTTATTTTGGCTGATTACTAACAATCCGTGTAGATACGCCAGTGGTACGTTAGATATACATACGTGATGCTCGTGTTTTAGCTGGAACGCGAGCAGCTAAGTGATTTCCGGGTACACACCAGGTGTCGCTCACAGCCACCTGTCAAAACGAAATAGAATTTCAAACGAAGCAGGGTCTTTTTCGATCACAAAACTGGACCTGTATTGTCTCCCAAATAATAATAATAAAACTTGTATAAGAACAATGCAAACTTATATTTTAAAGTGACATCGATAAATATATCATATACTTGCATTACACTGCCATACGAAGCCTCTTATTGACCCTCGCTTTATATGTCTCCCTCGCAATTCATACCTACCGGTAGTCAACCAGCTGACTCTTGAACGCTGCCACAGTTTTCGATTCCGTGGCAGCGGACCGAAGAGAATTCTTATCAGGTCCGGATAGTTCGATGCTAAAATGAATTTTGTCCCAGGGTGGTGTTAGCTATGATGTGTTTAGAGGCCTGATTGTGCCCACCATGCACTTACGTACCCAGCAGGCATGTCCGATTGTGCCCACCATGCACTTACGTACCCAGCAGGCATGTCGACGTTGTTGAAACGTTGAAACGACGTTAAAATAGCAAACTGACTTTGAAACGAGGTTGAAAAAAAGTTTCATATGAACATTTTTTAAACGTCATAATTTCAACGTGATTTTATCGCAATTTCAGCCTGATTTCAATATCGTTTCAAGCATGACGTAGATACGACATTGTAATGATGGCGTTTTTTTTGTTAAAACGACGTCGGAAATACGACGTCGATGCGACGTTGTATTGAGGTTAGCCGACGTTGCAGCGTGATTTCAACCTCATATCCATGTTGAAACGACGTTATATGCGGAAAATTGCCTGCTGATGTGTTCTTTTATCTGCTGGGATTAAACGGTCATTGTTAGAAATTTCGACTAGCTCATTTAAAATTTTGTACATCCATAAAAGTCTATAATTTGTTCTTCTTGTTTTCAAGTCAGTCCGGCCCATACTGCAGGTTTCGAATGAGAGATGTCACACTGGCTGTTTGTCCATAATTTTTGGTGATTTATTTTTAATTTATCGATGCCTTTTTGTCCAAAGGGGTCCCAAACTGCCGAAGAATATTCTAAGGATGATCTGACCAGAGAGAAATAGACAGTCTCTTTTAACTTAGGGGGACATGCCTTCAGGTTCCTCCAATGTTAGCCCAGAGTGGAATTCGCTTTACTCGTGATTTTGTTAATATGGGCCTTTCATTCCAGTGTCTCTCTAAGGCAAACACCAAGGTATGGTGTTGATGAAACGTTTTTCTAGTGTTTCGCCTTTCAGAGTGTACTGGAATTCCAAGTTTTTATATTTTGGCCTCGACACCCTTAGGACCGAACATTTTGAGGGGTTGAAACCCCCCCACCCATCGATCTGCCCATGCAGTCCTGTAACGCAGATAGGTCTCTCTGCAGCTTCTCTTGATCTGCTCAACATTTTATGTCGGGCGATACAGGAGGCAATCATCTGCAGAGAGACGAACCTGTGTGGACTGGAGGCCGTGGAAGGGAAGTCATTAACATAGGTAAAAGAAAGTAGGGGTCCGAGAACAGTACCCTGGCGCACACCGGACTTCACACGACTGATTCTAAATAGCTGCCATTGACTACCACTTTTTGCGTCTATTGGTAATTTTTTTTGAATCTAATTAGGAGTTATTCACCGAGCTCCGTAGTGGTCGAGTTTGTGTAAGAGGCGTTGGTGGGGGACAACGCCAAAGGCCTTTCTAAAATCCAAGACAACAACATCTGTTTGTGTCTGGCTTTCAAAATTTTAAATAAGTTCATCAGCTGTAAACAAAAGCTGGCTTTCGCACGATATGAGTGTTTTGATCGAAGCCATGTTGTACAGGTGTTAAAATTTTGTTTTTTGAAAAAATGGGACATAATTTGTTTCATGCCCAGAACCCCTTATCGGGCGAGTGAAGGGAAACGCTCTCAAAAACCCACCATGCCCTATCACCCACACCCTCACATTATCATCTGTATATCATTTCATCTCATCAATTGACTACAACGTTTTATCGTATTACACTGTCGTTTAAGTGGTTTTGCCAGAGTGGCAGACCTGATGGCACGCTGGGTCTGTCGTTTACATAATAATGGGATGCCTGTCTGACACTTCCTTTTCAGACAGGGAGCTGAATGTTGTTTATAGGATACAGAAATTCAAACAAAATGACGACCGTTTATACTGTTCATACCAGCTCGATTTAAATATTCAATTGTTTATATTTTCCTAACGTGACCTTTAAAACTTATTATGGTCTGTCCCATGGTAGAGGATGGTCCAGTATGAAAGTTAGCTTTTCGGTATCCAGTGAGTCAATTCCCAAGCAATTGTCACGAAATTTTATAGCCATTGATTAATATCTAGTCATTTGGCAGCAGCCCTGAAAATTTCGCGAAATTCCATTTAGCATTTCAAAAATTAGACCATTTGACATATAACGCATTTCCGAGAATAAACTGGCATGAAGTTAATTGGTTTATACATTCTATTAAGGAGCGTCATAAATAGATATTTTCACGTTCTTGGTGTCATTTTAAAGCTCCAGCTCTGTGCTATCCTAAAAATATTGTATTTTTTCGACATGAGACTCATTATGCACAGATGGGTGACATCTTGCAATGATATGGAATACCCTGAAATTATGTGTTATTCTTCCTCACATAAAAACTGAATCAGACTACGATAATGATCACAGTCATGAAGACACCAGTGATAAAGACAAGAGATTACATGGTGTCATTGGGCAACTATCTAGCAGCAGAGATATTGAGCTTGGCCTACTAACAGTAGATAATGTTGATACCAGACTACGTAACCTGTCAATTGAGCACGCAGGCCAATGCCCTGTCACATTCGAAGATTCCAGCCGAATGGATGCTGGCTCCTGCAGTGACACGGCCGGAGCATTTTCCTGACCCACTCAGACTCGGGAAAAGATTTGGGACCTGTCAACTGACAGGTTACCACAGGTTACACATGATGGCATAACTCATCTCAGCTCATTCCTCCGGGACAGAGGGGTCTGGAGACACGACACTGCATGCCGTAAATTATTGTATTATTTATGGTGTAATTTTACTAAACACCTTTTTGTCATGGCGTAGACCTAGTATTGGGGTTCACTTCTCTGCTGTGGCGACTCTATTAGAACTCTATGCAACCGAATTACCAGTGAAGATAGACGGGTTTGCAGATTTATGAGGGCCACCTATTTGTCTCGCACTCCACCCCCCCCCCCCCCGTGGGGCCGAGTGCACCATTGGAGGGGTAACTCGCAGGGGTAAATTGCCTTATCCCAGAGGTCCTTACCTCAGGAGTACTTACCTCGAAAACTTTACAACGAGTGCACCATGTTAAAAACGCAGTTAGGTAAGGACCTTGTGAAGGCCTAATCTGTCCCGTGACCCAATCTGTCCTACGTTGTTAACTATAGACGGTAATATAAAAACGCTGATGTTATCGACTGCGGCTAATTCGGTATTATCTAAATTCGTTGCATTAGCTCGCCCGCCTGCACCTCGCCCCATCTATCCATTTTAGGGTATCGCTAATTGCGTACAGGCAGCGGGATACCCAGTTAACTCGGCGCATTGTCCCAATGTTGTCTTAATGTTGCTTAAAACGTATTATGAGATAACCACACCTCATTCACCTCACAGCGGACCCAAACCCCAGTAAAAAAGTGACGGTTTTTTACTGGTATTTAAAAATTTATATTATGAGACGTGGTCAGCTAAAAAAAGCAAAACTGTACATTTTAGATCAATACCCACCATTGGGCCCAATCTGCTCCATTATAGACCCACTCACCTCACAGCGGACCCAAACACCAGTGATTTGTTTGTTTTACTACCTCAAAAAGATACTTGCGATCAAAAACAAGTCCACAAACTATCATTATAAAATTTAAACCATAGTTAAAAAAAAAATAATAATAATCAACCACGATTACAGATAGAAAGTTTTGTCGGCGCAAAACCTGGAATCAAAAAGAAACTTGTGATCTGTCTCATTTAGGCCTAACTCTATGACTAAAAAACGAAAAATCACCTGATTCTAGACCTTCCAAACAATCAGATATCAAATGAGATGTACTATACTGATATTTAACTAATTCATGAGAAAAAAACAAATGTGGACATTTTGGGTCAATACCCGCCTCTGGGCCCAATCTGTCCTACTTCGATGAGCAATTGCTTATTTGACCAGATCTGTTCAATTATGGACCCGTTGCGAGGTAGCCAACCCCCCCTCCCCCCCCCCTGCACCCAAACACCAGTGAAAAATATTTATTGTTTTTTATCTTAAAAAGATATTTGCGATCAAAAAGATCAAAAACACGCAATATGGCCCAATCTGTCTTATTTAGAGTACCCGCCACTTTGATCTGTTCCATTATATATCCATTACGGGATAACCAAACCTCACTCACTTGACAGCGGACCCAAACAACAGTGAGATTTAAAAAAACAAAACAATTTGACTGTTTTTATCATGACACTATCTCAAAAAGATACTTGCTATCAAAAACACGCAATATGGCCCAATCTGTCCCGTTTAGCCCAATGATTTAAACACAGAAAAGCACCTAATTTCAGACCTTTCAAACATTCAGATATCAACTCAGATATAATACTGATATAAAAAAACATTCTGAGCCGTGGTCATGCTAGAAAAACAAAACTAGACACTTTGGGTCAATACTCGCTACTGGGCCCAATCTGTCCTATTTTGATGAGTAATTGCTACCTTGACCAGACATTATGAGATAACCACATCTCATTTACCTCACAGCGCACACAAACACCCATTTGTGTTCAGAAAAAGTGACTGCTTTTTCACTGCTACCGGTATTGAAAAACAAATTCTGAGACGTGGTCAGCTAAGAACAAAACTCTACACTTTATAGGTCAATACCCGCCATTGGGCCAATCTGTCCTATTTCGATGAGTAATTGCTGATTTGACCAGATCTGTTCTATTATGGACCCATTGCGAGGTAACCATCCCCCCCCCCCTTTGCACCCAAACACCAATAACAAATATATATTGTTTTTTATCGTAAAAAGATACAGTATTTGCGATAAAAAACACACAATATGGCCCAATCTGTCCTATTTCGATTAGTACCCGCCACTTTGATCAGATCTGTTCCATTATGGTCCCATTACGAAATAACCAAACTTCAACCACCTCACGAGTGAAATGTTTTTTAAACAATTTGACTGTTTCTATAATGTCACTACCTCAAAAAGATTATTGAGATCAAAAACACGCAATATGGACCAATCTGTCCCATTTAATCCAATTATTAAAACACAGAAAAAAACTAATCTGAGAACCTTCCAAACATTCAGATATCAACTCACTCACAGATGTAATACTTATATAAAAAAATTCTGAAACGTGATCATGCTAGAAAAACAAAACTAGATACTTTGGGACGATAGTGCCTACTCGCAACTAGGCCCAATCTGTCCTATTTCAGTGAGAACCTGCTACTTTGATTAGATCTGTTTCATTATATACCCATTACGGGATAACCAAACCTCACTCACTTCACAGCGGGCCCAAACAACAATGATTTTTTTTAAAACAATTTGACTGCTTTTATCATGTCACTACCTCAAAAAGATTATTGAGATCAAAAACACGGAATATGGCCAAATCTGTCCCATTTAACCCAATGAGTAAAATACTGAAAAGCACCGAATTTGAGAACCTTCCAAACATTCAGATATTAACTCAGATGTAATACTGATATAAAAAAAACCTTCTGAGACGTGGTCATGCTAGAAAAACAAAACTAGACACTTTGGGTCAATACTCGCAACTGGGCCCAATCTGTCCAATTTTGATGAGTAATTGCCACATTGAACATATATGTTCCACTATGGAAACTATGCTGATTTGACCAGATCTGTTCTATTATGGACCCATTGCGAGGTAACCAACCCCCCCCCCATCCCCTTGCACCCAGACATCAGTAAAAATATTTATTATTTAGTTATCGTAAAAAGATACCTGTCATAAAATACACACAATATGGCCCAGTTTGTCCTATTACGATGAGCACCCGCCACTTTGATCAGATCTGTTCCATCATCCATTATGGACCCATTACGAAATAACCAAACCTCAATCACCTCAACCTCAACCACCTCACAGCGGACCCAAACACCAGTGAAAAAACTAAAATTATTTTTTACTATTTTTATCTTGTCACTACCTCAGATAGATACTCGTGATCAAAACATGCAATATATCATATGGCCCATTCTGTCCTAACTCTATGATTAAAAAAGCAGAACTGTTTTCTCACCTGATTCCACACTTTCCAAACATTTAGATATCACTGAGATGTAGATCTGTGGGGTGCGGTACCCTGCCTTACCCTGTGGCCATCCTACCGTGGGGTGAGGTACCCTGCCCATGGGGTGCAGTGTGTTGGTGTCTTGATTCTGGGTCGTACTTTCAGAGTGTGTTTCAGACCAATCTTTGCAGGACGTTGTGTCTCGGTTTTAAATAAACACCTCTTAGATTGTTTTAGTCTTAGTTTGTCTACTGTTCTGTATCCCAGATAATGAAATGAATAGGGCTTTAGGCCACCTTTGTGCACATATAGGCTAAACTGGGTCAGGAGAACCTCCTGAGGATGGTGAGATGCACGAGATGACACTGCCCTCCAGACACAGGACTCGAAATTTGAACCTTGGCGGTCTGATGCCGAGCTCGCTACCTCTCGGTCCCGGTCCTCACAATATTGAATATTTACGAGTAAGCAGGGAAGAAACCTGTATCCCTGCTAGAGAACGTTCCAGTTAATAAACACAATTAATGGACACGAGGCGTTGAAACAATGTTGGTACAATTGTTGAGCCAGCTTTGCAAATGTATACTTATGATGAATTAATAATACATTTGAAACGATTGAGTGTCATAGAAAATGTTGATTTTGTTCAATCAAAGACGTATTTCAGCTTTTACAGCTCAGTAACCAAGTAAGCATCAGACGTTGAACCGATGCTGCTTCACCGTCTACATTGCTGGCTCGATAATGTAGGCCTACCACGATTAGTTATGAATGTGGTAATGATATATAAAAAAAGTGAACATGGGTAATAATTTTTACAGGTGCTGGGGTCCGCTGTGAGGTGTGTTTATCTTTACTAAAGATCAATAATCTCGTCTAAATAGCCATTATTCATAAAAAATAAACAGATTGGGCCCAGTGGCGGTATTGATCCAATGTGTCCACTTTTGTTTTTTAGCATATCCACGTTTCAAGGTTTTTTTTTAATTAATGTTAATATTACAATATTACATCGGAGGTGATATCTAAATGTTCGAAGAGTCCGCAATGACTTGAATTTTCGTTTTTTTAATACGTCATTCTACAATGGGACAGACTGGGTGAGATTGCCTGTTTTTGACTAGAAATGTCTTTTTGTGGTAAAGACATATAAAAAACAGGTAAAAATATTACTGGAGCATGGGTTCGTTGTGAAAATAAGTGAGTAGACTGGCTATATAAATTGGATGGCATCATGCACTAGTGTGCTAACCCACATTTGGACGATTTTAAAAAAAAAATCGCGCTGCAACATGAAGTACAGGATAAAACGAATTTAAATACAAATTAACACAAAAAGGTAACAAAATCTGTGACCAAATAGTCTAACCCTGAATGTGAAACTGTTATATTGATCAAGTTGTTGCTATCAACGACATATATTTTCATTGTTTTTTTAATGTGGGTTAGCCCACTTGTGCATGATGCCATCCTAATAATAATACCATAATGTAACATATCCGGTCAAATTATAAATCACTCGAAATACGCAAGATAAGGCTCAGTAGTGGTGTTGAATGTGTCCCCCTTTGTTTCGTTGAGCAAGATCACGTACCAATACATTTTTTTCAAATGTCAATACAAATTACAATATTACATTGAAGGTGATATCCGAATGTTTGACAAATCTGCAGTGAGGTGAATTTTCGATTTTTAAAACTTTGGCTACAATATTTACTCAATAGGACACATTGGGTTATATTATGTTTTTTTTATCAAAAATGTATTTTGTCTTTTCAGGTAATGGCTTAAAAAAGGCAATAATATTTTTTACTGGTGTTTGGGTCCGTTGTGAAATCAGTGAGTAGTGGCTCTACAATAAAAGGTCCATATAGTGGAGCATATCCGGTCAACGTAGCAATTACTCCCTAACATAGGACAGATTGGGCACAGCTGACCCAATGTGTATAGTGCTTTTCTCTTAATATGACAACGTCTGAAGAGTGGAGGAGGAGGCTCATAGAGTAGTGAAAGTAACCATTAGTTCAAAAATAATTAAAATAGGACAGATTGGGCACAGTTGACCCAATGTGTCTAGTACTTTTGTCTTACATGACAACGTCTGAAGAGTGGAGGAGAAGGTTCATAGACTAGTGAAAGTAACAATTAGTTCAAAAATAATCAAAATAGGACAGATTGGGCACAGTTGACCCAGTGTGTCTAGTGCTTTTGTCTTAACATGACAACGTCTGAAGAGTGGATGAGAAGGCTCATAGACTAGTGAAAGTAACAATTAGTTAAAAAATAATCAAAATAGGACAGATTGGGCACAGTTGACCCAATGTGTCTCAACATGACAACGTCTGAAGAGTAGAGGAGGAGGTTCATAGACTAGTGAAAGTAACAATTAGTTCAAACATAATCAAAATAGGACAGATTGGGCACAGTTGACCCAATGTGTATAGTGCTTTTGTCTTAACATGACAGCGTCTGAAGAGTGGAGAAGGAGGTTTATAGACTAGTGAAAGTAACAATTAGTTCAAAAATAATTAAAATAGGACAGATTGGGCACAGTTGACCCAATGTGTCTAGTACTTTTGTCTTAACATGACAACGTCTGAAGAGTGGAGGATGATGTTCATAGAGAAGTGAAAATTACACTTAGTTCAAAAATAATTAAAATAGGACAGATTTGGGCACAGTTGACCCAATGTGTCTAGTGCTTTTGTCTTAACGTGACAACGTCTGAAGAGTGGAGTAGGAGGTTCATCGACTAGTGAGAGTAACAATTAGCACAAAAATACTAGTAATCAAAATAAGACAGATTGGGCACAGTTGACCCAATATGTCTAGTGCTTTGATCTTAACATGACAACGTTTGAAGAGTTGAGGAGGAGGTTCATAGACTAGTGAAAGTAACAACTAGTTCCAAAATAATCAAAATAGGACAGATTGGGCACAGTTGACCCAGTGTGTCTAGTGCTTTTGTCTTAACATGACAACGTCTGAAGAGTGGAGGAGGAGGTTCATAGACTAGTGAAAGTAACAATTAGTTTAAACATAATCAAAATAGGACAGATTGGGCACAGTTGACCCAATGTGTATAGTGCTTTTGTCTTAACATGACAGTGTCTGAAGAGTGGAGAAGGAGGTTTATAGACTAGTGAAAGTAACAATTAGTTCAAAAATAATTAAAATAGGACAGATTGGGCACAGTTGACCCAATGTGTCTAGTACTTTTGTCTTAACATGACAACGTCTGAAGAGTGGAGGATGATGTTCATAGAGAAGTGAAAATTACAATTAGTTCAAAAATAATTAAAATAGGACAGATTTGGGCACAGTTGACCCAATGTGTCTAGTGCTTTTGTCTTAACATGACAACGTCTGAAGAGTGGAGTAGGAGGTTCATCGACTAGTGAGAGTAACAATTAGCACAAAAATACTAGTAATCAAAATAGGACAGATTGGGCACAGTTGACCCAATATGTCTAGTGCTTTGATCTTAACATGACAACGTTTGAAGAGTTGAGGAGGAGGTTCATAGACTAGTGAAAGTAACAACTAGTTCCAAAATAATCAAAATAGGACAGATTGGGCACAGTTGACCCAATTTGTCTAGTGCTTTTGTCTTAACATGACAACGTCTGAAGAGTGGAGGAGGAGGTTCATAGAGTAGTGAAAGTAACAATTAGTTCAAAAATAATTAAAATAGGACAGATTGGGCACAGTTGACCCAATGTGTCTAGTACTTTTGTCTTAACATGACAACGTCTGAAGAGTGGAGGGTGATGTTCATAGACTAGCGAAAGTAACAATTAGTTCAAAAATAATCAAAATAGGACAGATTGGGCACAGTTGACCCAATGTGTCTAGTGCTTTTGTCTTAACATGACAACGTCTGAAGAGTGGAAGAGAAGGTTCATAGACTAGTGAAAGTAACAATTAGTTCAAAAATAATCAAAATAGGACAGATTGGGCACAGTTGACCCAATGTGTCTTAACATGACAACGTCTGAAGAGTGGAGGATGAGGTTCATAGACTAGTAAAAGTAACAATTAGTTCAAACATAATCAAAATAGGACAGATTGGGCACAGTTGACCCAATGTGTATAGTGCTTTTGTCTTAACATGACAGCGTCTGAAGAGTGGAGGAGGAGGTTCATAGACTAGTGAAAGTAACAATTAGTTCAACCATAATCAAAATAGGACAGATTGGGCACAGTTGACCCAATGTGTATAGTGCTTTTGTCTTAACATGACAGCGTCTGAAGGGTGGAGAAGGAGGTTTATAGACTAGTGAAAGTAACAATTAGTTCAAAAATTATTAAAATAGGACAGATTGGGCACAGTTGACCCGATGTGTCTAGTACTTTTGTCTTAAGATGACAACGTCTGAAGAGTGGAGGATAATGTTCATAGAGAAGTGAAAATTACAATTAGTTCAAAAATAATTAAAATAAGACCGATTTGGGCACAGTTGACCCAATGTGTCTAGTGCTTTTGTCTTAACATGACAACGTCTGAAGAGTGGAGTAGGAGGTTCATCGACTAGTGAGAGTAACAATTAGCACAAAAATACTAGTAATCAAAATAGGACAGATTGGGCACAGTTGACCCAATATGTCTAGTGCTTTGATCTTAACATGACAACGTTTGAAGAGTTGAGGAGGAGGTTCATAGACTAGTGAAAGTAACAACTAGTTCCAAAATAATCAAAATAGGACAGATTGGGCACAGTTGACCCAATTTGTCTAGTGCTTTTGTCTTAACATGACAACGTCTGAAGAGTGGAGGAGGAGGTTCATAGAGTAGTGAAAGTAACAATTAGTTCAAAAATAATTAAAATAGGACAGATTGGGCACAGTTGACCCAATGTGTCTAGTACTTTTGTCTTAACATGACAACGTCTGAAGAGTGGAGGGTGATGTTCATAGACTAGCGAAAGTAACAATTAGTTCAAAAATAATCAAAATAGGACAGATTGGGCACAGTTGACCCAATGTGTCTAGTGCTTTTGTCTTAACATGACAACGTCTGAAGAGTGGAAGAGAAGGTTCATAGACTAGTAAAAGTAACAATTAGTTCAAAAATAATCAAAATAGGACAGATTGGGCACAGTTGACCCAATGTGTCTTAACATGACAACGTCTGAAGAGTGGAGGATGAGGTTCATAGACTAGTAAAAGTAACAATTAGTTCAAACATAATCAAAATAGGACAGATTGGGCACAGTTGACCCAATGTGTATAGTGCTTTTGTCTTAACATGACAGCGTCTGAAGAGTGGAGAAGGAGGTTTATAGACTAGTGAAAGTAACAATTAGTTCAAAAATAATTAAAATAGGACAGATTGGGCACAGTTGACCCAATGTGTCTAGTGCTTTTGTCTTAACATGACGACGTCTGAAGAGTGGAGGATGAGGTTCATAGACTAGTGTAAGTAACAATTAGTTCAAAAATATTCAAAATAGGACAGATTGGGCACAGTTGACCCAATGTGTCTGGTGCTTTTGTTTTAACATGACAACGTCTGAAGAGGGGAGGAGGAGGTTCATAGACTAGTGAAAGTAACAATTAGTTAAAAAATAATCAAAATAGGACAGATTGGGCACAGTTGACCCAATGTGTCTAGTGCTTTTGTTTTAACATGACAACGTCTGAAGAGTGGAGGAGAAGGTTCATAGACTAGTGAAAGTAACAATTAGTTAAAAAATAATCAAAATAGGACAGATTGGGCACAGTTGAACCAATGTGTCTAGTGGTTTTGTCTTAACATGACAACGTCTGAAGACTGGAGGAGGAGGTTCATAGAGTAGTGAAAGTAACAATTAGTTCAAAAATAATTTAAATAGGACAGATTGGGCACAGTTGACCCAATGTGGCTAGTACTTTTGTCTTAACATGACAGCGTCTGAAGTGTGGAGGATGATGTTCGTAGAGTAGTGAAAATTACAATTAGTTCAAAAATAATTAAAATAGGACAGATTGGGCACAGTTGACCCAATGTGTCTAGTACTTTTGTCTTAACATGACACCGTCTGAGGAGTGGAAGAGGAGGTTCATAGACTAGTGGAAGTAACAATTAGTTCAAAAATAATCAAAATAGGATAGATTGGGCACAGTTGACCCAATGTGTCTAGTGCTTTTGTCTTAACATGACAACGTCTGAAGAGTGGAGGATGAGGTTCATAGAGTAGTGAAAATAACAATTAGTTCGAAAATAATTAAAATAGGACAGATTGGACACAGTTGACCCAACGTGTCTAGTGCTTTTGTCTTAACATGACAACGTCTGAAGAGTGGAGGAGAAGGTTCATAGACTAGTAAAAGTAACAATTAGTTCAAAAATAATCACAATAGGACAGATTGGGCACAGTTGACCCAATGTGTCTAGTACTTTTGTCTTAACATTACAACGTCTGAAGAGTGGAGGAGGAGGTTCGTAGACTAGTGAAAGTAACAAGTAGTTAAAAAATAATCAGAATAGGACAGATTGGGCACAGTTGAGCCAATGTGTGTAGTGCTTTTGTCCTAACATGACAACGTATGAAGAGTGGAGGATGATGTTCATAGAGTAGTGAAAGTAACAGTTAGTTCAAAAATAAATAAAATAGGACAGATTGGGCACAGTTGACCCAATGTGTCTAGTACTTTTGTCTTAACATGACTACGTCTGAAGAGTGGAGGATGAGCTTCATAGACTAGTGAAAGTAACAATTAGTTCAAAAATAATCAACATAGGACAGATTGGGCACAGCTGACCCAATGTGTATAGTGCTTTTGTCTTAACATGACAACGTCTGAAGAGTGGAAGAGGAAATTCATAGACTAGTGAAAGTAACAATTAGTTCAAAAAATAATAATAATAGGACAGATTGGACACAGTTGACCCAATGTGTCTAGTGTTTTTGTCTTAACATGACAACGTCTGAAGAGTGGAAGAGGAGGTTCATAGAGTAGTGAAAGTAACAATTAGTTTAAAAATAATTTAAATAGGACAGATTGGGCACAGTTGACCCAATGTGTCTAGTACTTTTGTCTTAACATGACAACGTCTGAAGTGTGGAGGATGATGTTCGTAGAGTAGTGAAAATTACAATTAGTTAAAAAATAATTAAAATAGGACAGATTGGGCACAGTTGACCCAATGTGTCTAGTGCTTTTGTTTTAACATGACAACGTCTGAAGAGTGGAGGAGAAGGTTCATAGACTAGTGAAAGTAACAATTAGTTCAAAAATAATCAAAATAGGACAGATTGGGCACAGTTGACCCAATGTGTCTAGTGCTTTTGTCTTAACATGACAACGTCTGAAGAGTGGAGGAGAAGGTTCATAGTCAGGTTGGACAGGATGAAATCTATTGATTGAAATGACGACAAAATACCAGTTTGTTTTCCAACGTTTATACACATCATTGTCATATACACACTTTAATTACATATAATGGTGGTCAAAATGATGGTGAAGTTACAGGTTGAGGATATATATACATGGCCCTGCATGACGCAGGTCTGAATTGTCCATTTCCTAAAGACCTGCGTCTAGAATTGCAACATGGACATAGTACAGTGTGACAGGTGGGGGGGATATATACATGACACAGGTCTGAATTGTCCATATCCTAAATACCTGCGTTGGTCTCTGTCAAGTGTGAATCTCTCAAGTTGAAAACCTTGTCAGATCCTAACACATGTCGTCATGTCAGTTGGACCAGCGCAAGAAATTGGTCAGCAGTGTACAAAACGGAAAAGGTATTTTGTCATTGATGGTGGTGCCAGTGGTGGCAATGTGAGATCATACGTCTCCAGCAGGAGACGTTCAACAGCTGCGGCATGAGCTGAGCTGGCACACTTGTTACAGTCAAAGCTGAGTTATTTCGTCTCATCGCTTCATTTTTTTCAACAAGCCTATCATAGGTACACAGCATCTACAAACAGATAATTGAGAACCCATTAAACTAATTCTAAAAGTGTATTACAAGTCAAATGTTCTAACGTTTGAAATGTATATTTTTTTCAAATATGGACAATGTAAAATAAAGGTTCAATTCAGGCTACCTAAATAATTGGACGGTAATGAGTAAGCCTAACTTCTAACTACCTAATTAAAAATATATAAGGCCACTTCTTAAAAAATAATAACGCTACACTTCCAATTTTTTTCCACTCAATAAGAAACATAATCAGGGTATTATTGTATCATTTTTGAACGTCGAACCTGTACATTAAGTTATATATATATTACTTGGTTTCGGGACGGTAATAAGTAGGAATTAGCTACTGCTACCTATACCAAAATAGAAATATATAAGAAGGCCATTGCATAAAAAAATAATAACGCTACACTTCCAAATTGTTCACACAATAACGAGCATATCACAAGGTATTCTCACACTCTGTGCTGTGGTCACAGACGTGTATTGGTATCATCCCATATCGCACTTTAGCTGTAGATTGAGCACAATCAAATGATTCAATGTAGGGTAGTCTGGTATATGTTTGACTTTATCGTGTGAGAAAATACAAGCGATATGTGAAAATACAGCACATGTTAAATGGGTGAAGTGTTCGCCTAAATTTATTAATTTTTTGAACGAGTGCTGCATTTTCTCACATCGCACTCAAATGAACAGCGTTTGCATAATTATCTTATTTGAACGTCCTACCTATTATATATTTTAATCGGTCTCGACATGGTAACTTGGTTTCGGCGGGTTTCGGTCGGTTTCGATATAAAGTCCGACCCGTAACATCTTAACCAGGGGTCTGGCCAAAAGCAACTACATCGATGAGTGGAGTATGTTCCATCTGGCACATACATCATCCCCGGGGCCAGGTGACGTTGGGAGCATTCATTGTTCTAGTATCACCTAATCCCTGACAGATGAAGTTTGCCAAGTGTGCAGCGAGCCCTCCATCCCTTCCAAGGATGAGGTATGGCCAGTGTGCAGTGAGCCCCTCATCCCTCCTGAGAGATGAGGTTTACCCAGTGTGCGGCGAGCCCCTCATCCCTTCTAAGGATGAGGTTTAGCCAGTGTGCAGTGAGCCCCTCATCCCTTGCTTACCCAGTGTGCAGTGAGCCCCTCATCCCTGACACTGCCTAAGGCTAACAGATGAGGTATGCACAGTGTGCAGTGGGCCCCTCATCCCTAACTTTCCCTGAAAGATGAGGCTTACCCAGTGTGCAACCAGCCCTTCATCCGTTCTAAGGATGAGGTTTAGCCAGTGTGCAGTGGGCCACTCATCCCTGACTGAACCTGAAAGATGAAGTTTACCTAGTGTGCAACCAGCCCCTCATCCCTAAGAGATGAAGGTTACCAGTGTGCAGTGGGCCCTTCATCTCTTTTGAGGGAGGAGGTTTACTGAGTGTGCAGTGGGCCCTTCATCACTCCTGAGAGAGGAGGTTTACCCAGTGTGCAGTGGGCCCCTCATCCCTTCTGAGAGAGGAGGTTTACCTAGTGTGCAGTGGGCCCTTCATCCCTCTTGAGAGAGGAGGTTTACCCAGTGTGCAGTGGGCCCCTCATCCCTCCTAAGAGATGAGGTTTACCTAGTGTGCATTGGCCCCTCATCCCTCCTGAGAGAGGAGGTTTACCCAGTGTGCAGTGGGCCCCTCATCCCTCCTGAGAGAGGAGGTTTACCTAGTGTGCAGTGGGCCCTTCGTCCCTCTTGAGAGAGGAGGTTTACTTAGTGTGCAGTGGGCCCCTCATCCCTCCTGAAAGAGGAGGTTTACCTAGTGTGCAGTGGGCCCTTCATCCCTCTTAAGAAGAGGTTTACCGAGTGTGCAGTGGGCCCCTCATCCCTCCTGAGAGAGAAAATTTACCTAGTATGCAGTGGCCCCCTCATTCCTCCTGAGAGAGGAGGTTTACCGAGTGTGCAGTGGGTCCCTCATTCCTACTGAGAGAGGTAGTTCACCTAGTGTGCAGTGGGCCCTTCATCCCTCTTGAGAGAGGCTGTTTACCGAGTGTGCAGTGAGCCCCTCATCCCTCCTGAGAGGAGGTTTACCTAGTGTGCAGTGGGCCCTTGATCCCTCTTGAGAGAGGAGGTTTACCTAGTGTGCAGTGGGCCCCTCATCCCTCCTGAGAGAAGAGGTTTACCTAGTGTGCAGTGGGCCCCTCATCCCTCTTGAGAGAGGAGGTTTACGTAGTGTGCAGTGGCCGGGCCCCTCATCCCTCCTGAGAGAAGAGGTTTACCGAATGTACAGTGGGCCCCTCATCCCTCCTGAGAGATGAGGTTCACCTGATGTGCATTGTGCCCCTCATCCCTACTGAGAGAGGTAGTTTACCTAGTGTGCAGTAGGCCCTTCATCGCTCTTGAGAGAGGATGTTTACCGAGTGTGCAGTGAGCCCCTCATCCCTCCTGTCAGATGAAGTTTGCCAATTGTGCAGCGAGCCCTTCATCCCTTCCAAGGATGAGGTATAGCCAGTGTGCAGTGGGCCCCTCATCCCTCCTGAGAGAGGAGGTTTACCTAGTGTGCAACCAGCCCCTCATCCCTGACTTGGCCTGAGAGTTAACCCTTTATGGACTACACTATCATGTTTATTTTTTTTAACCTACTGATGCCTTAGAGCGTCATAAATGTTTTTTAATAACCCTCTATAGGCTAGAGTATTACGTGTATTAACCCTCTGAGGTCCAGAGAGTCAATAGTATCACGTGTCTCAAATATTAACACTATAAGTGGACTAGACTATTATATTTCTTTTATATTAACCTTTTGATGTCTAGAGTATCACATTTCTCATTTATTAACCGTCTGTTGACTAGACTATCGCAAGTATTAACCCTCTGTGGTCTAGAGTACGGTATCAGGTTTCTAATATATTCACCTTCTGTGGACTACACTATCATGTTTATCTTATTTTAACCCACTGATGCCTAGAGCATCACACTGTATATGTTATTTATTAACCCTATACAGGCTAGATTATCCTGTGTATTACCCCTCTGACTCGGAGGTCCAGAGAGTCTATAATATCATGTGTCTGAAATATTAACCCTCTGTGGACTAGACTACCATATTTCTTCTATATGAACCTTCTGATGTCTAGAGTATAACATGTTTTATTTAATTACCCATTGTTGACTAGACTATCGCATGTATTAACCCTCTGTGGTCTAAGGTATCACGTGTCTAATGTGTTAACACTCTGTGGACTACACTATCATGTTTATCTTTTTTTAACCTACTGATGCCTAGAGCATCACATATGTTATTTGTTAACCTTATAGAGGCTAGAATATCACGCATTTTAACCCTCTGGGGCCCAGAGAGTCAATAGCATCACGTGTCTCATGTATTAGTTTACCCTCTGTTGATAAGATTATTATATTAATTTTACATTAACCTTTTAATGCCTAGAATATCAAGTATCTCGTGTAATAACCCTCTGCGGGCTAGTTTACCATATTTCTCCAATGTTAACCTTCTGATGCCTAGATTATCAAATTTTTGCTAAACATATCTTAACATTTCGAAGCCTAGAGTATGATATGTCTTATTTATCAACCCTTTGCAGACTAGAATAATAAATGAATAACCCTCTGGTGTCTAGAATATCACGTATCTTATTATAATCCTCTGTGTACTAGATTATCATATTTCTATTATATTAATCTTCTGATTCGTACAGTACACGTGCCGTTCACATGTTTTATTTACCAACCCTCTGCGGACTAGAGTATCACATGATCACATGATCTCATGATTTATGTGTCAACACTGTGCCTGCTAGACAATTATATGTCTCATATTATATTAACCTTCTGGGGGCTATGCTATCACGTTGCTCATGTGTAACCCTTTGAGGTCCAGAGTTTCACGTGTCTTATTTATTTAACTCTCTGTGGACTAGGCTATCATGTTTCTGTAATGTTAACTTTCGCATGTCTTATATATTACCCCTCTGGAGGCTAGATAATCACATGTATAGCAAGTTTAGAGCATTATGTGTTTCATGTATTAACCCTCTGTGGACTAGATCACCATTTGTCTTCTATGTTAAACTTTTTAATGCCTAGAGTATCATGTCGTATTTATTAAGCCAGACAATCACATTTCTTTATATTAACCTTCTCATACCTAGAGTATCATATCTTTTTATTGCCTCTTTGCGAACTACAATAACACATGTATTAACCCTCTGCTCATATTTATTTTATGTTAGCCTTCTGATGCCCGGAGTATCATTATAAACCCTCTGCAGACTAACGTAACACGTATGTATCAACCCTATGCAGTATCGTGTGGCTCATGTATTAAACTCTCTTTGGACTAAGCCATATTTCTTCTATATTAACTTTCTGATGCTAGAGTACCACATGATTTATTTATTAACCCTCTGGAGGCTAGAGTATCGCGTGTCCTAACTCCCTGGGAGGTCTAGAATGTCGAGAGGATCACGTTTCTAAAATATTAACCTTCTGTGTGCTACACTATCGTATTTATCTTATTTTAACCTTCTGATCTTCTGATTCCTGGAGCATCATATATATTTTTTAAACCCCTGGAGGCTAGAGTATTGCGTGTATTACCGTTTATGGTCTAAAGTATAACTTGCCTCATGTATTAACGTACTCTGTGGAATAGATTATTATATTTATTCTATATAATAAGTTCCTGATGCCTAGATTATCACGTGTCTCATGTATTAACTCTATCATATTTCTTTAATATTAGCCATCTGAGGCCCAGAGTATCATATCTCTATTTCTACCACCGTAACACATGTATTAACCCTCTGTGGTCTAGAATATCATCTGTCTCATGTAATAACCCTTTGTGGACCAGACCAACATGTTTCATCTATATTACCTTCAGAAGATTAAGTATCACATGTTTATTTAGTAACCATCTGAAGGATTGAGTATCACGTGTAATAACCCTCTGGAGTCTAGGTACTATCTATCTAGGTACTATCTGGTACTTGCTAAAATGAGTAGATCGTCAACCCAATGAACACGATTCACTGTTACGCTCGTTTCACCTTATATCTTGACCACCCGAATAGTCGCACTAATTTTTCATCAGGGGTATTTTATCTTCTGATGACTGCACAGATTTTCCGATGTGTTTGAGCAACAGATTGGAAGGGGCACTGACAATAGGTTTGTTTTATTAATATTTAGATTAATAGTCCCATCTCATCAGCTGTCAATAGCGGTACTAAAACTGACTTTTTGTCTACACGCGTAAAGGCCGGCCATTTAATACCAGGGGGGGGGGGGTGGGGTATGCTATGTAATTAAAGAATAATTTGTTCACAAAGTTGGCTCCAAGAAAATAGTTTGTTCTATAAAATGCGAGAAAAAAATAGTTTGTTCATTTATGTGTGAGAAAAATAGATTGTTGACAGCCAGCAGATCTTTCCAAATATGCCGGAAACTGCAAAAGAATGACAAGAAATCCCTCGCTCTGCTCTGTCAAGGGTTCAACACATATAGGTATTTTTAATTTACGGGATTAAACATGTCCTGGAAAAAAAGTTTGTCTCTGTCATCTCAGGGAAAAAAATGTTTGTTTTTGTAATTGTATACATGTAAACAAAATGTATGTGTCAGAACTTTATTTATACATTTTCTACTTTTTCAGTTATGGCTGACTAGTTGCTTCAGAGCAACTGGACCTGTTAGCTCTGTTTCAATATCACCAAAATAATAAAACAATTATGATATTTAAAACTTTGATTTATTTTAAAGTATTTTGCCGAGTTTCTATATCTCCCATTTATCAACCTAGCTTGTCTAGTATTCTTGTCATTAGATCTAAACTTTAGGCCTAGGTAGGCCTAAGTTTCGTAAATATCTGCCTTAAAAATTCATCCGGCTAAAATATATTTCACTTTTGTAGCATTTGCGGGGTCTAGCTACAAAAGGTTAATATGTCATATAGGGGTCTACATGAAATTGTAGCACTAGATGGTTAATATGGGAGAGATTTCATAATCTATCCACCAGACGTTTATTATGTGAGACACATGATTCTAAGCATCAGAAGGCTAACATAGGAGAAATATGATACTCTAGTCCACAGAGGTTTGATACTTGAGACATGTGATACTATAGACACCGGAAAAAAATAAAACACTTGATACTCCAGCCTCCATACAGTTAAAGCGACACAATCAGGCTAAAATAATAAAAAAAATCTTAATTTTATTTTGGCTTTTTAATAAGTCCATAACATGTGAACATGTCCATAGACTAGAATTGCTTAAGTTTCCTACATTGTGTTGCGCATTTACCAGTTAAGCGAGAAATAAGGACTAAATTTAATTTCGGACATGCATGTCCAAAATGAGAAATACGGGGATAACTTATAAACGGAGCTTTCCGCACCCTTGCTACGTTGCCACAGCAACCCAAAATTTAAAAGACTTCCGCAATTCTATTCTATGGACATGTTCACATATTATGGACATATCTTGAGAAGCCAAAATAAAATTAATGATTTTTTGATGAGATTAGCCTGATTGATTTGAGACACGTGATACCCGAGACCCCAGAGGATTAGTACATGTGTTACTCTAGTCCGCAGAGGGTTAATAAATAAAACATATGATACCCTAGGTATGAGAAGGTAATATAGAAGAAATATGGTAATCTAGTCCACAGAGAGTTGATACACGAGACACATGATACTATCGACCCCCTGGAACGCAGAGGCTTATTACACGTCAAACTCTAGCCTATAGAGGATTAATAAATAACATTAATGATGCTCTAGGCATCAGTAGGTTAAAATAAGATAAACATGAGAGTTCAGTCCACACAGGGTGAATATATTAGTAACGTGATACTCTGAACCACGGAGGGTTAATAATTGCGAGAGTTTAGTCTACGGAGGGTTAATAAATAGGAAATGTGATACTCCAGACATCAAAAGGTTAGTATAGAAGAAATATAATAGTCTAGTCCACATAGGGTTAATATTGGAGACCCATGATATTGTCGACCCTCTGAACCTCATAGGGTTATTACACGTAACAATCTAGCCTAGATAGGGTTAATATATAACATATGTATATATGTAACATTTACGATGCTCTAGGCATGAGTAGGTTAAAATAAGATAAACATGATAGTGTAGTCCACAAAGAGTTAACACATTAGAAACTTAGATACTCTAGATCACAGAGGGTTAATACTTGCGATAGTCCAGTCAACAGAGCGTTAATAAATACGAAATGTGATACTCCAGACATCAAAAGGTTAACATAAAATAAAAATAATAGTCTAGTCCACATAGGGTTAATGTTTGAGACACATTGATACTATCGACTCTCTTGACATGAGAGGGTTAATACACGTCAAACTCTAGCCTATAGAGGGTTAATAAATTACATTTATGATGCTCTAAGCATCAGTAGGTTAAAATAAGATAAACATGATAGTGTAGTCCACAGAGGGTTAACACATTAGAAACGGGATACTCTAGACCACAGAGGGTTAATAAGTGTGATATGTCATACTCTAGACCCCAGAGAGTTAATACATGTGAAACTCTAGAATGGAGAGTGCTAATACATAAGACATGTGATACTCTAGGCATCGAAATGTTATTTTAGGAAAAATCTGATAATCTCATCTCTTGGGCATGAGGGGCTCACTGCACACTGTGTAAACTTCACCCTGGGAGAGTGAACGGCTCGATACACACTGGGTGAACCTCATCTTTCAGGCCCAGTTATGAATGAGGGGCCCACTGCACACTGGCTAAGCATCAGCCTTAGGATGGACGAGGGGCTCGCTGCACACTGGGTAAACCTCATATTGCAGGCAGTGTCAGGGATGAGGGGCTCACTGCACACTGGGTGAACCATATTTCTCAGGAGGGATGAGGGGCCCACTGCACACTGGGTAAACCTCCTCTCTCAAGAAGGATGAAGGGCCCACTGCACACTGGGTAAATCTCCCCTCTCAGGAGGGGCGAAGGGCCCACTGCACACTGGGTAAACATCCTCTCTCAAGAAGAATGAAAGGCCCACTGCACACTGGGTAAACCTCCTCTCTAAGGAGGGATAAAGGGCCCACTGCACACTAGGTAAACCTCCTCTCTCAGGAGGGATGAGGGGCCCACTGCACACTAGGTAAACCTCCTCTCTCAAGAAGGATGAAGGGCCCACTGCACACTGGGTAAACCTCCTCTCTCAGGAGGGATGAAGGGCCCACTGCACACTAGGTAAACCTCCTCTCTCAAGAAGGATGAATGGCCCACTGCACACTGGGTAAACCCTTCCCTCTCAAGAAGGATGAAAGGCCCACTGCACACTGGGTGAACCTCCTCTCTCAGGAGGGATGAAGGGCCCACTGCACACTAGGTAAACCTCCTCTCTCAAGAAGGATGAAGGGCCCACTGCACACTGGGTAAACCCTTTTCTCTCAAGAAGGATGAAGGGCCCACTGCACACTGGGTAAACCCTTCTCTCTCAAGAAGGATGAAGGGCCCACTGCACACTGGGAGAACCTCCTCTCTCAAGGAGGGATGAAGGGCCCACTGCACATTAGGTAAACTTTCTCTCTCAGAAGGGATAAGGGGCCCACTGCACACTAGGTAAACCTCCTCTCTCAGGAGGGATGAAGGGCCCACTGCACACTAGGTAAACCTCCTCTCTCAAGAAGGATGAAGGGCCCACTGCACACTGGGTAAACCTCCTCTCTCAGGAGGGATGAAGGGCCCACTGCACACTGGGTAAACCTCCTCTCTCAGGAGGGATGAAGGGCCCACTGCACACTGGGTAAACCTCCTCTCTCAGGAGGGATGAAGGGCCCACTGCACATTAGGTAAACTTCCCCTCTCAGGAGGGATGAGGGGCCCACTGCACACTAGGTAAACCTCCTCTCTCAAAAAGGATGAAGGGCCCACTGCACACTGGGTAAATCCTTCTCTCTCAAGAAGGATGAAGGGCCCACTGCACACTGGGTAAACTTCCTCTCTCAGGAGGGATGAGGGGCCCACTGCACACTAGGTAAACCTCCTCTGTGAAAAGGGATAAAGGGCCCACTGCACGCTAGGTAAACCTCCTCTCTCAAGAAGGATGAAGGGCCCACTGCACACTGGGTAAACCCTTCTCTCTCAAGAAGGATGAAGGGCCCACTGCACACTGGGTAAACCTCCTCTCTCAGAAGGGATGAAGGGCCCACTGCACATTAGGTGAACTTCCTCTCTCAGGAGGGATGAGGGGCCCACTGCACACTAGGTAAACCTCCTCTCTCAGGAGGGATGAAGGGCCCACTGCACACTGGGTGAACCTTCTCTCAAGAGGGATGAAGGGCCCACTGCACACTAGGTAAACCTCCTCTCTCAGGAGGGATGAAGGGCCCACTGCACACTAGGTAAACCTCCTCTCTCAGGAGGGATGAAGGACCCACTGCACAGTGGGTAAACCTCCTCTCTCAGGCGGTGCTCGCCACACACTGTATGGGTAAACCTCTGCATTATAATAAATGCTCCCTACACTAAGATGTGGGCCTGTGCATTGGCCCATCGGGGCCGCATGACGAGTAACTGTGGATGATCTCACGATCGATGTACCTGCCTGTCGGTCTGGCCGGACGAATGGTTGCCAACTGGTGGCTTCGTCACTCTGCGTCAGCATGTATTCGTACGGAAGCTCATTAGAGTCAGTAACATCACACCAAAAGCCCCTATTATCGCTACACCCACGCTCGGCCAAGGCCTTGGCTGGTGATGGACGAGATGATGTGGCATAGATTTGACATAAATGCTCTTTTATAATTATAAAATATTGCATGAACTACAAATCATAATGTAGGATAGTCTATGCTATATCAGAGAACGCAATCAGTCATGACAATCTGACAACATGCATGACATGTGTCTCTGTTTACAAACATTCAGTCGGAAGAATTACCGCTGCAGTGCACACGAATAAAACATAGTTTAACCCAAAAAAGACAGATTGGGCCACTGGACAGATCAGGCCTTCACAACCTCCGAGGTTGTGCCATATTTACCCCTCGAGGTGTACAGTACTGTGCAAATTAATTTAGCGTTGTTTCTCCTACACAGTGTTTGATTATGTTGATAAACTATGTTCAACGTCATTATATTATTTCTAGGCGACTGTAGAAACTTGTGACTTTATAATCTATGATAATATTATGAGAAAGTCTTCTTCTATGAAAATTATACAGGAAAAATAATTTTACATAGCTATCTTCACTTGATGTTTTATCAATAACAAAGTTGGTACACTGCTTGGGAATAATTATATAAATTTAAACATCATAAGGGCCTAATAACTAACGTATGGCTGTATTTTGCTATTTAATTGACGCTGCATCGACCATTAACAACGTGTTTTTGTAAAGCTGTTTCTTCCAAATTACGACAAAGGCGATATAATAGACAGTATTTCATAACAAACTGTATATTATGTAATTTCACTATAATCATATCTATAATTCACTATAATCGTATCTATTTTTGTTATTACCCTATCCAATACTGTTCATGTGAATACAATTCGTGTTTCATCAACAATAATTGCAAATGTTTGTTCGAAATTAAAGAAATATTATATATTTTACTTATTTGCAGTTATGTTGCACAACTAAGACATGGTATACATTTTAATTACATGGCATAGCGGTGAACGAGCTATTACTAATTTTTGTGCATGAATTTACATGAGCTACCCCCTCCCGACCACTACACGTTGTGAAACCGAGTCTCAATCCCTTCAAACATTACATCAAGGTGGCTGATACTAATGGTGCACATTTCTCATCTCCAAACCAGATTGATCTAATCTTTCTTATTTCTCCCTCTATCTGGCTATGCGCGCAAGATAGCACTCTAGTATTCTATATTTAATGATCGGCGTGAACTGAATTCTCAAAAATATTTTAAAACTTTATTGTAAAAAAACAAACGGACCATTCGAATAGGAGGCTTGACGAGCAATATTATAGACCTTGAATTATATTATTATAATATTCGGAAAAATAGTCATGATTTATAATAACTAAAGGCTATTTCCAATACGTTGCGAAAATTAATATCATACTTTAGGAATACTAAGCCCCTATGCATTTATTAAAAATATAGTTAGCTTAAGTTTGTCCAAAAAAACACATTTTTAGTCACCCACGACTTCTCTCGTCTGTCTGCTATCTTGCTTTTCAGCATGACTAGTATTGAATTGTATTATTCATGGTATTTCCCTATCGACAACCTTTCGCATAAAATTCACATAGGCCTATCTCTTGTGACATTTTGAATATTTGGGATGTGTTTTATATAAACATGTTTAAAGTATCTCCATTGGTGTCTTCTCATTCCTCCTACGATCATTGCTCCTACGATCATTGCTGCGACATGGTAAACTATGTATGAGCAGAAATGCATTGTCTCTTATGCATTATTATGGTATGGAGCATGAGAAAGAAATGACGCTCGATTTTTTTTATATAATTATGCCAACATCAGATTAAATTGCTAAAATGAAAGTTCAAAGCCCCAATTTGCTGTCTACCACAAAAAGGAGTCAAAATGGGTGCTGGAACTACACTAACAAGCTCCGTCAGGGAGAAGTAGGCCTCATCCTCTTATTATCGTTTAAAAGCGAAAAAAACGTATAATTATAACATTTAAAATTTAAACTCCACTATCTCATTACCACTTATTTCTAATTAGTCACATAAAACGGATAATATGAGACAAATTTATCACAGTTTTTGACAAATGTCAAAATAAACTAGAAAGAGTTGTTCGGAAACGAACACGAAAGCAGCCCTCCGTTATTGCTCGACCACTATTTTAAAATTGTTTGCTCCCAAAAGTTAATCAGGTCATTGGCTGACATTGCTGTGTATATTTGCCAAATAAGAAGAAGATCTGCTGGATTTTTTTTCTGAAACGCGCTAACAAGTATGTGATGGCTATGTGAAGTATGAGGAAGCAGAAATTCATAGATCAGCTATCATGCAAGATTTCCGAGATAGTGAAAAAAAAGTAATAATAATAAAATAATAATAATAGAAAAGAATAATTAAAAATATATAAAAAAAATTGCCGACTGGCAGCCATTTTAGATTTTTTAGTGTGAAATTTGTCATGGGTTATCCTTGTGTGAGACATTACATTTTGTTTTATATTCATGGTCCAGTCATTTTGCAGTTCTTGAGTCAAGAAAACAATTCCCCCAATGGTATGTGATGGCTATGTGAAGTATGAGGAAGCAGAAGTTGATAGATTAGTAGCTATCTTGAAAACAAATAACTGCGGCGGCGGTGTGTAATACAGTAGGCAGCCCGCCTCGGCGAGGGCTGCTTAATAATGGTCGAAAGTCGGTTATTTTTAAGTCCAATTGTTATAAAACAGTACAGCAAAGTTTCTAAACAATTAAGTTCACAGGCTGCACAAATAGTCTTACATAATGTAAGATCAGGGCTACAAATTAATTCTTCAATGCACACATGTGCGGCAATTTTCAGTGATTAAGGGTGAAGACAAAAAAATAATTACAATATTTTGAAAATAAAAAGATAAATGCTGCTAATTTTCTCACCGTTGTCTGGTGTTCAGAGGACATGAATTATTTAAACTTATGCTTTGATGGACAGTGATAATAACAATATTCTGAAATACAATGTATATTGATCACAGAGGGCTATTTCCAGCTGATCAGTCAGTGGAGCGATGCTTTTAGCCAGTAAGAGTGGTGCTTCAGTAAGAGCGGTGCTTTTAAGCGTATTTGAACTGCATTTCACATCTAAAATATTCCCTAAAATGTATCAATTGTACACATGCAAATCCTAAATAAACCAGTAGTTGTGAGTTAAAACAGGTATCATTTTTAAACGTACATGTATATGTATTTTTCACTCATTTGAAACTGTCAATTGCGTGAGCACTGCAAACTTCAAACAAATTCAAAAGGAGATTGCAGCCCAGTTGAGCGGTATCAAGTTGATTTTTTGCAACAACAAAAAATGCCAGATAGGCCTATTGATAAAATCTGCAGTTGCACATCTCATTTATTACGATTTATGACATACAGGTAAACCGTTATTGATCACATTGCGCACAAGCGGGGCTTTAAATGTTGAGTCCCAGTCAGATTACGCCTCTACCTCCGTGGTTAGCAGACTTAAACCCCCCCCCCCCTAGCAGGTGCAAATTTTACCTTTCAACTTCCCAGCCCAGAGGTAGTTTTTATTGCTTTTTGTGTGTAGTGCACTCGGGGTAATTTAATTTCCGATTTACCCCCAAAGCTACCTCTGGGGTTGCAGTTACCCCCGAATGGTGCACTCCACCCTGTTAAAATGTATTCGGGACGTTTCTACTGTTCGTGTATTGACAGCTGGGATATCACGTACAAGGCTAACTCACCGAATGGTGATTTTGATAGCCAATAGCGTCTGCATGACGTGTACAAGTGATTTACGTCTGTTGAGAATTGTTTCTGATAGCCTTCAACAGACTCCTGATAAATGGATTTTCTTGCCCGTAGAACGGAACAGGAACGTCCTAATCATAACATACATCCATTAGTGTTTTCTAGGCGAAGTGAAAACACTAACATGTGTCCGGTAATTAGTTTGGACGGAGTTTCCTCCGGCCAAACTGTAGTTCTCCCTTTGAATCTTTCAACTTATTATTATTTCACGGGGACGATGCATTGCGAAATTTTAAACCGCCATATCTCGGAAACCGAGCGTCTGATGCTAAAAAGGACCGACATTTAGGCCATTAGGATATGATATTTTTACACAGCGCATGCCCTTAACATGATGGTACTATACAGACATTTAGACATGACGAAAAAAAAAATTGGCATGGATTCCCCCCTTCTTTTTAAAAAAACTAATATATATATATCTTTTTTTTTATCAGTTTATGGGTAATGTGTACTAAATGCGTAATGATTAGGTATGCAACCATGCAATCACGCTGCTGCGATATCTGTCGTCTAAGTATTATTATAGCATTTTAAACATGATAATGATGATGCCAAAGGAAGGTATGTTATGTTTTATTGTATTCTTTGATAAAAAAAATATAGGATTTGGTGAAAAATAAAGTCTCTATCTCAATTTTTTAGAAATTTATGATAATTTCAATAATTTTGTTACGGCCAATTTAAATTTTTCGTTACAAAAGAATTCTTTAAGAATGACAGCTCCACATTGACCGAGATATTATCATGGGGTGCTATCCATGCAAAATCAAAAGAGAAACAAACATTTATGAGCGAAAACAAGGCTACCCCATGATTCTGGACCACATTGATCTTACAGACAAAAATACTAAAAAACACACTCTGCACCCGAGTATACTCGGGGGCCGCGACATGGAGACATCTTTTGTCCCCGAGTATACTCGGGGGCTGAGTTTAAAGGGTTAACACTCTTTATTTGCATATTTCCCAGCACGACATTCGAAAAAATTGTAAAAGTTTCTAACATCATAGACAGTACCTAAATGTACTGACTACTTACATTTGGTACAAACAAACGCAAATTATGACGTCATATTAAGGGGTGGTTCAACGTGGGATCATGTTCAACCTGCCCCGGTCTCCCCTACTGCAAGCCATGGGCGCCATACATGCCATATGGCCTGCTTTATCAGTACATCGTACAACCAACCAACTCAACCGCTCCATGCCTATCAGTAGTTTAACTAATTATTTTAGATTAAAATATATAGTTTATAATCCCCATAAAACCATTCACTGTATACAATATTAAAACTTGGAAATATGTAAGTGCCATTCTTGACCCACCGCATTAGCTAAAACTAACGGATGGATAAATTGTTCCGAGTCTGAATTTGCCAGGGTATGCTGCTGTTTGGTGACACCCTTACACATCCCCATACCCACAGTGAGCTAGTGGTTATAGTAGAAGGCTACATACTGATTTGCACTAAAACAAAAGATGTGTCTGTACAATCTTGCGTTGAACCTGTACCATTTTAAATTAAATACACTGATTTATTAGGTGGTTGTAAGCTAAATCTGTGTTTGATTGTCCTTTGCTTGAGATAGATGGTATTGGAAGCAACTTGTTCGGGCCTTATGTCAATCACTCAAACATTCAGCAAAATAATAATTCTAATTCTTATGGAAGGTGAGTAGACGAGCATAATTGCCCCCCTATGAAGCAGCCTGACATTACTCACTGTTTCTCATCAGTGTACAGGTCTGTACAATCACTGACAATTCTCAGGTCGCTGTGGTGATAAAAAAGAAGTGGAATTGCCCACCTCGCCTTTGTTGGTGCCTATGTTTGACCTAAAATGGATGCCATGAACCAATATGAATATTTTGCATGGCGATATATTCAACTACATGTTTGCTCCACAATCCACCAATATAGAAATAGAATATTAAGCTGACTATATAAGAACATGACTGTGCGACAAAATCGTCTATGTTTACGTCTTGTGCGATTATGCATTTTATATCCTAGGCCTATTTTAATTTGTCGAACTTGAGCCAGTTGGCTTTTTTAAATTATACAATTATAAAATATCAGGTCAGGTAAATATATACAAACTCATAACAGTGATCAATATATATTATAATAACGTGTGTCTGTCTAACTATATGTCTTTCTATCTAAGGCATTAGATCTGGGTCCAGCAATCCTAGATCAGCCTTTGAAACAAAAGCTCGACAGTAGGCCTATATATATCAGTCCAAACTCACTGGCTCAGACTGGGCCAGTCCACCTAGTTAAGTCTATTATCCTCCTATATGATTTGTACGGACACAGACTGGAAGAGTACCGGTATGAATTTTTAACCCTTGACTAGTGTACACCACCATTCAGGGTGACAGCCAAAGCCACAAATGACTTGGTACCCGCTTTTCATTTTATCACAATGGATAGAACCAATGATACTGCAGGTCCCACAAGGGCGGCCGCAGCCAGTTGGGCTTTGGCGCGTGCCGTTATTATGAACAGGGAATGTGAAGCATTCAATAACGTAATTAATACTGCTCATAATGCTACTTTTAACTAAAACTAGTGCTTGCACTATCGTGCGCACTACTTAAGATTGCTTCAAAAAGAAGCATTGGATAATTTTAATACTGCTTAGAGGTAGCCCTCAACATCTTTTTAAGAAATACTAGTAGGACAGTTTTGTTTTGCACGCCATTAATAATGTTTTCAAAAATATGTCCATGTTTTTTATATTTTTTTCCGTTCTTCCACATTAGATTATTTTCCTGGTCTAAATCATTGTGAATTTATTCATTAATTTGGCCTTGAACAACATGACTCAATAGTTGAGTTCACAACTCAATATATATAATTCTGTTTGTTTATATTGACTATCTTGTTGGCTCCTGAAAAAGGTATTGACTTAGTAGTCAAGTTCACTATGTAATTTCTTTGGCATTTTTAGAAGACTTGCAAACCTATGCATTTTTGGAAACTGTGTTGTCTAGGTAATAAGAAAACCAATGTTTCCAATTTGCCAGATGTATATATATGTCGGCCATCTTGGATTATTAAAATGGCCGCCATCAAAAATGTTTTTTTTTCTGAATATATCGACATATATTTCCGATTTTAACGGCTAAACCTACATTTGGAATATCAAGGGATCTAGTGGTATCAAGTACAATAAGATAAACGTAACAGCAAGGCAGCCATTTTGAATTAAAAAAATGGTTGCCTTAAAATAGGGTCTTCTCCAATATCTCCTGAGCCTTGATTTCAAGGGCTAAACCTACTTTTGTAGGGACAAGGAATCCAATGGCACAGTTTTTATACCATAAAAAACTAAAGTATGAATAATCAGAATTGTTCATCATCACACTTCAACGGCTAGGGTCATCATCACCTAATTCTCTCATTCATCATCATCACTGTCACTGGTCAACAACATGTCAGTTTGAGAGTTCTCATTAATCTCACACTCAGTGCCGCACAGGCAGAGGTCTGTGCAGGATAGGTTCTTGGAACTTCAAGAACATCGAGTTCTAGAACAGTCGTATCTACAGCAGCATCGCACCATCTCGCTGATGGCCTTGGGGACTGGGAGCACCTCAGTAGTGATTCGCTTGACCTGACCAGTTGTGTCGTTATAATAGCCGTGCTTCAGAGGATCCAGAAACTGCTGCTGATCAACGTTTGTCTGACTTGGATCTGACCTAGATCTGGATTTGGAGGATGAGCTGTTTGAGAGCACCGGCGGTGGGGGACAGCTTGTCACTTTCAGTCATATGCTTGCAGAACAAGTGTCATCGCAGCTCGGGGATACTCTCAATATGGATGCCTTTTTGGCTCGTATGCAGCAGAGACTAATGTAGCCAACATAGATAGCAGGTCATGGTGATTTCAGTGGTATCCAAAAGCATCTGCAAAGCCTTGGCGACTCCTCCATCTGCTTTGCGGTAGAGTTGCAGCGAGGTGGCTCTCCCTATACATGAGAACCACCTAGTATTGTCTGCCCTCGAAAATGCATGTAAGGCCGGCAAAGCCATTCCTTTTTTTAGACGTAGAGCTCTTTTTATCGACTATACTTGGATTACTCCGGAGGCCAACGACAAGGACATACTTCTCAGTACCAGGACATCTGTGTCTGGGTAGAAGACTACCAACTCTGCATCATGTGGGTTGCACCGTGATGCTAACACTGCTAACACTTGATCAGCAGTGTGTCCGCCTCTTCATGGTTGTTGTCCTCGAAGAGTAGCTCACTGTTGCTTTTCCCATGTTCTGAGGCCGATGTGATGACCACCTTGGACGAGTTTTTCGTTGTACTCAAGGGTTCTTCCTGTCAGATACTCAGTCAGATCAGTCTTGTCATGTGAATGGAAACGGCTCATTGGAATTTCTTTTGATGCTAATATCATCTCTGATCTGATAATGAATATCGGATCCGACCCTTGTCTCCGTTTCTCCCTTGTGGCACTCTTTAGGGAGTCAGCCTTGTAAGTGTCAAACATCAGAATGACCTCATTATAGTGTCTTGAGACATAAGTCTGGTATTAAAGCATTCATGGAGGTCCTTAACTGTCACTACCGTGGCTGGTTTCTTTGTCAACTGTTGTACGAGCATCATACTGTCCACCAGAACAATTTTCCGACTTGGGTCACCTTCAGTGTGTGTAAAGTCTATTGTTTCAAGACTCACTGCATCGCCCTGCAGACCACTTGCATTTGCTGCGTGTGGTTCTGCTTCTCTCAACTTTTCAAGGAGGTGGATTAACTTTGATTTTTCAGTGCATGGCAGCATTGCTCCATTTGGCGCGAACAGTGCCCTCGGTGTCAACATGAACTTGTGCTTCCCGATGGCTTGTTTCTGGTCAATGTCTCGGTTGGATCTGGCGAGGATCATCAGCCTTCTGTAGAGATCCTTGGTCTACTTCAGATCTAAAGTCGTGTCAAAGATTTTCACACTGCTTTTTTTGTTGTCAGACAAGTAATTCGTGTTGTTCTGCTTCTTCACTGGTGCCCCCAGGCTGACGTACTCATCTGGGATGTATGCATGAGTGATCAGATGTTGCAGCTGGTCACCTTCAGTGGAAAATAGATTGCCATGACTCAGGATCGCAGCCTTGATTTTGTTCATTGCGTCATGCTCCCTTTTGACTGTAGGCCTACTTGGTCCAAGATCGTGTGACCTTGCAAGATCCCACATAAAACTGACTCTTGAACTCTTTTAACAGGCAAGACAGTTCTGGTGCAGCCATAAAGAACATCTGTCTAACGTTGGTGCTCAGTGATTCTCCAGCTTTGAGATGAAGCACGAGGTCAGCATTCCGGATACTGCCACGAAGTAAAGGATCGTCTCCACACGGTGTATGTAGTTTATCATTGATTTGAACATGACATTCTTTGATCTCTCAGTCTCCCAGTCATGGAATACCTTCACTACTTCAGCAGTGGTCAGGGCATGGAGGAGCGTGGTGTTGGCTTCTTTGGCAGATTTGGCCTTCTTTTATTTATCCTTTTCTGAGCAGACGGCTTCGACTTTCTCCATTGCTTCCTGGCAGGTATTTTTCAGTTGTAGATTTTCCTGAAAATCTCCCCCAGTGCCATCTCATACAGTGCCACAGATGTGGGTACGGAGAGCGCTCTTGTAGTAGGTGCATTTTATGATATTCCTTGTTGTGGCAGAATAATGAGTCAAATGCTTCCATCATGCTCAGAACAATAAATGGATAAATGTAATAAAACACTTTTTATGTCTGGTGCTGTTGAAAACATTTACAAGTGGAAAACATTATCTGGATATATATGCCCCAGTTGCAACAGTTGTCATACTTTGTATTTTACTCATGAGGTGACACAACAAATTGCTTGGTGTATATAATGACCCTATTAAAATGTGCCACGGAGTGCACGCTAGTAGAGGATGCATGTCACGATATGCCTTGCTATAGTAGATATTTTGTATTATGCTGTAGCCTACAACACGTTTATTACATAATACGCCTGTTGGTAGAAAAAGTTAGAGAAAGCTGTAACTAGCTCATCATCCCTGTTCGTATCGCATTGTAGGCCTACTCAATTGGTTCTATTGGATTTCCTGCCCCTGAAAATGTAGGTTTAGCCGTTAAAATCGGGACTCTATGTCACCCATTCTCCACACATAGATGTCGCTCAGGTCAACCCCGCTCTCTGTAAGCGCACGCCATGTTTCGACAGAAACTGCTCATTTTGAGCAGTTTTGTTGATATAACAACTGTAGACTTATAAACACGCTTGAGTGTCCCAAATATATATGGCAAATTTAAAACACCACTACTCCGCCACATAGCCTATGAGTTTCTATTCACAGAGAAATAGGAAAAATCAAGGGATTACTTTTTCCGCCTATATACGCGCTGCTGTGAGAAGGTCTATGTTTATATTTTTCTGACAGAATCTACAATTGGCTTCAAAACACTGGCAAATCTAAATTACTGAATGACATGCGAATTGTGCTGGCTCAATTTATCTATTACTAAACAGAATAAATAGTTCTTACCTGCAGCAAACTCTTAGATCAAATTAAATAGTTGAAAAAGGATAAATAATGAGTGGAAGTGATCACCTCAATAGTTCCGTGGCCATATGAATGGTTATAAAATCACGTGGTAACACTCACTAACGGCTGATAAATCTGGACAATCGCCATGCGTGCATACGGCGATATGAGCGTGTGGTGTCAGAGATATAATCTCTGAGGTCAGAATGTATGTCACCTATACGTCGAGATATTTAAAAAAAAACTTAATTTTTATTATGGCGGCCATTTGGAAAATTCAAGATGGCGATATAGGGCCTATGTAGGCTACATTTGGCAAGTTGGAAACATTGGTTTTATGATTGCCAATGAAAACAACACAGTTTTCAAAAATGCATAGATTTGCAAGTCCCCCAAAAAGCCAAAGAAATTATTAATCTGAGTGAACCTGACTATAGGTACTAGTTCAAAGAGACAAGCGTTTATTTAATTTTAGATTGCTGCTGTACGATGCACTGCCTAAGCATGCCTTGGGGCGCCCACTGTGGCGCACACCGCGTAACAATAGAAAGCTAGACGCATTGATTGATTGCTTAAGCCTTGGTTTGTTTTTTTAAAGTAATTTAAGAAAAAAACGTTTGACTGATTGTAAGTCAAATGACAACGTTTATTTTGTTGCGGAACTAGATCTACTTTCTCTTTTCATTTGTTGAAGTATCGTGTGATTATTATATTTTAATTAAATGTTGAACAACGCGGCACTGTTTAAAACTTGACTGATGTGATGTGGGCGATAATAGGAAAGAATGGGGGAATTTGAGTCACTATGTCTATGCACTAGTCTATGGTATCACCACCAGGCCACAGTTACCTGTTTCCGTTGCTAGATGTATTATAAAGACAAGTTGAGATTCTTACATTTTGGACAGTGATGTGTACCGAGCTCCCTCATGGCGGCCAGTAATCATTATAGTGGAACAGTTACTGAGACTGAGTTAGAGGGAGTTCGGTACACAATGACATCAGTGTGAGATTCCGAGCTTTTCTATAGGGTGCGACAAAACCCCATAATAACCCGGAATAACCCATAATAACCCGGAATAACCTTTAATAACCCTATAATAACCTCATAATAACTTATAATAACCCTGTAATCGTTAAGAAATGACCCTGGCGAGCAAAAAAAATAGCATACATCGATGTTTGAGAACAAATTCGCGCTGATGTTAGGTCTTTCAGCATCACAAGATGGCGCATGTATGTCTTCTGAAACTGAAATCAAGGAATAACCCAGAATAACCTCTTAAACAAAATAATAACCTCTAATAACCTAATGATAACCCTTTAATTGGTAACAATTGTCCAAAACAACAAAATTGATTGAACCAAACAATGTTTTAAAAACAAATTCGCTAATATAAGATTTACAATATTTTCTTATGTTCCGCACATAATAGGGCCTACTAGGCCTACTTTCTATTCTATTTTGAAGGCGGTGGTAATTAACACAAAATATAATGTATGGATCCGAGCGACTTCGAAAGCGCTCTTGAAACTTTGTGAAATACCAACACTAACTAAAGAAGACAATTATTTTAATTATAGGCTACAGGGCTGATAGGGTTAAGGCCTATCAAGGGGATTAGCATGGATGTACTGATTATGTTACGTCATGGTAGTTAAAAGTCGGACACTGACAATAATAGAAGCGAATAGATATTTATATAAAAATATATGTAATCATATTCTACTAATTGTGTTTCTGAGAAGTACGAGAAATATGATCATGGTGATAAGGCTACTATTTGGATAGTGGCAATTAATATGTTTACGCGAATATAATTTAAGATTATAATAGATACATAGACAGAACTATAGTTGGATATTGACAACGGGAACTCTTCGTAGACTTATGCGTCATTAAAATCAACAGTACATTATACATGTTAATAATACACATTATATATAAATTCCCATTAATGATATCTTAATCTAATATTCTACTAATTGTATCTCTTGCGCAGTACGGGAAAATAATATAATCCTGATGATATGGCTACTATTTGGAGAGTGACAATTAAAAGCGGCAAGATAATATTGGTCCAATGTTGGTCCAACGTCTACGTAGCTGGCCCAACATCGGTCAAACATTGGGAGGATGTCACGTGTTTGTTGGGACATCAGGTGCGACAATGAGTTGTGATCTTCAATTGCTGTTCATGATCGAGAATGACACCCTGTGTCACGCTGAGTTGTTATCTTCAATTGCTGTTCATGGTCGACAATGACTCTCGTGAACTCTCACGCTCAGTTGTGACCATCAATTGCTGTTCACGACGATGACACAAGTTGAGTTGTGAAGGAAGTCACACCTCGGCAGTTGGCTGATGACAACAGGTGAGTTGTGAAATCTGCAGTTCCGCTGAAGCACTGGATTGGTAAGCTGTGAACTGGAAATGAACTGGATATTTAAGAGGCATATTTTTTAATAGATAATCAATGTTAATGTTCCGTATGTCGAAAGAGTATGGTAACCATAACTAAAAAGTTAAAGACTATGCCTGTTATAAAGGTAGTTTTAATGCCTAAATGTTTCGTGCCTGACTATTGCCAATAAACTATTACTATTATTTAACTATACTATTATTTGGGTTATTCGGAGCTATTTCATGCTAACTACGATGTTATTATGAAGTTATTATAGATTATTACGGGTTATGAGAGGTTATTATGGGGTTAATATAGGTTACTCCGGGTTATTATGGGTTATTCCGGGTTATTATGGGTTATTCCGGGTTATTATGGGGTTTTGTCGTGCCGTTTCTATATCTATGATATCGAGAACGGAAACAAGCAAGCTTTGCACCAGGCCAGGGCTGGAAATAAGGTTTAAAATGTTAATTGTCCAGCGGACAACCAACATGAATATTTTGGTTGTCCGCCACAATATTAAGTTGTCCGTCTATAAATGAGAACAGAATTTAAACTATAATTTTGATCATGACCGCAATTATCAACTATGTTTGACAGTCAAAAAAGTTATGGGCAAAATTTGGCCGGACATAAGCTTGACTTGTCTAGTAGTAATTACATCTCACAGTCAGTGACTGTCCCTGTGACTGTTAGATGAAAATCTGTGGCTCAGACGGACAACAGCAGAGCAATATGGGTTGTCCGTCTTGTGATTTAGTTGTCCCGGACAAACGGAACGCTCTTATTTCCAGCCCTGCACCACCCCAAATTATCCACATAATTACAACATTCCTGTATTTTTTTAATACACTAGCCTGGGCGGAAACAGCCGTGTAAAGCAGTAATTTATAACGGACTCTCCAGGGTATCAGTGAGGTTCGCCACAAGGAACGTTCGCCACAGGAAGGTTCACCACAAAATTGGAAGGTTCGTCACAGCTTTAGAAGGTTCACCACAAATGTCATAGGAAGGTTCGCCACATTGTTAGAATGCATTATGAAACCGTGAAAATAAAATTACATTTCAATTTTTGAACATTATATTAGATCTGTAGGCCTATATTAGATAAATAATTATTATGGAGATTCTAAGGTTTTATATTACATTATGTTTAAATTATTTGTGGCGAACCTTCCTATGACATTTGTGGCGAACCTTCCAAAGCTGTGGCATACCTTCCAATTTTGTGGCAAACCTTCCTGTGGCGAACCTTCTCTGTGGCGAACCTTAGGACTGTATTCCTCTCCAGACCAGTCAGTAGCTACCCCCTTTGATTTCGGCTCATTTGGGTAATTAGGGTGGTGAGACCATATAGATAGGACATCATAGGTAGGCCTACATTCAATAAATTTTTAAATTGTCCAATAAAATTATGCTGAGCCTTTTTTCGTAACTGCCGACATCATAAAATAAATGTTTGACCACATTCCACAGTTTTCACTGAGCAAGAAAAATGCTGTGCTAGATCAAAATCTGAGCTAAATTATAAAAACGTCTAAAAGATGGCACCTCAATGTTGCAAATTGGTTAAAGGGATAAAGAATCCAAAACATCACCCAGACACTTGAACGTTTTGAAGCAGCTGCAGAAAACTACTGAGGTGTTGCCGCTGTTGAGAGTTTTAGTTTTTAGATACATCAGGGCACCCAACGAGTGCCCCGCAATACATTAACAGTAGCAAATATACCACATATGCATATAACAATCAGAAATTTGGGCATAGCCTCAGGCATCCATTTTTTTTCATGGATTCTCATCCTTATAGCTATGAAACTTCCATTTTTACCCTCGGTGCGCCCCATGAGGAAGTGCGAGGCAGGCAAACAAACAGGTTTTACTGTGGGCAAACTAGTGCAGCCTTCCCCAGGTATCTCAATTCTTTGAGATCCCCACATTGTTCTGTCCAAACGGTCCTAATAATGTCCTCCAGAACGTCCTCATAGGGCAGTGGACATAGTCTATTTTCATTTTTTTGCATTTTCTTACAAAAATTAAAAAAAGGGCACATGTGTAAAAAAATTATTAACCTGTTATACTCACTTCTTCAAGCATTTGTTGCAGCTATCATGAAATTAAAGGCAAGAGCTGGCATCATTTTTCGTAATTGTGAGAAATTTTATGATGGGAACCCCCAGAACAGGTGATAAAAGTGCCATTCAAAACAAATTTTACAATGATGGCTATATTTCTACCAGTTATAGTGAGCAAAAAGGACAAACAAACAAAGAAAAATATGCCTTTTATTACAGTGCAGGCATTAAAATTAGAAAAAATATTTATCGGACAACAGGGCTGGTAAACTTCATGTTTTATCTGACCCAAGTTTTTTTTACCGGTTCGCATAATTTCTATATTTAGCCTAGAATTAGCTTTATTGTGTATGTATAGTATTATATAGGCTTAACCCAGCCACAGCGCCAGCGGTAGCTTCAACGTGACTGAAACTGAAAATTTTAGCCACAGATTGCACCCATACAGAAACCTGTATGACTACCTTTGGATGCTCATATCTAACACTCGGCCACAGTTAATCAGGTTGATGATAAATTTATTACAATCAGCAACATTTTACCTACTTTTACGCATGCTCAGCTTATTTTATGGCACGTCATCAAAATAACTATTGTGTGAGCTTTTGTGGGACCTTGGGCTGGAGATCACAGTCAGTCACAGCCATGTTTAAAACATTGATTCCCTTGAAAAAAACTAATATAGCAATCCACGACCCACACCTTTACGGTATGTTGCTATCCATGGCACATAGGGGCGGCAGTGTGTTAGCATATTAGTCCCTACACTGTAACTACCACCACGATCTCAGCATAGGCCTATATTGTCTCCCTGTCCTACGCTAAGGCATGGCTCATTTTAATTAAGCTGTTTCAAATGTGATGTGATAGGGACAAATAATCCCCTGCTTTAAGCCATTATGACATAAAAAAAACTGAAGATAAAATGATCCAATAATAGTTTACCGGACCATCAAGCATGTACCAGGCTTGGTTTCTCCAACCTGAACAGTTTTTACCAGGCACGGACGGACGGTCGGACGCTTATTTTAATGCCTGACAGTGTCTCTTATCATTCATGCCATTCTTTTCTGGTGGTGAAAGAAGTTGTTCAGTGTGTCCAGTTATCACAATGTGAATCACAGTGCAAGGGAACTTAAGCCCGGGGGCCATGATGATGTTCTGAGATGAACTGAGATTAATCTCCAGGTCCCAGTTAGGAAGTTAAGCCCCAATGTGCCTAAAACACAATTTGAAACTGAAGACTTAGGCTATGAAAGAAAATTGAATGCTTTCAACTTTACCCAACTCGGCCGCAGAATACTGTATGTCTGGAAAATTTGCAAATGAACCTGTAAGATATATACAGAATACTGGTACTACTATGGAAGTGAATTTGGCGCCAAATAAAATAAATTTTCTACCTACTGATTGGTTAAAGTGACACAAAATAAAATACATTTCTTACCTACCCAGTGGTTAAAATGATAACAAATCGAAAACAAATATGCAAAAAAATGGCCTGAGCTCTGAGCGGCATGATTACTACTGATCTGATAATTATTGAATCGGTAAAAAAATGGGAGCAAAAATAAGTGCTGGTGAAAAGTTGTGAGGGCTGGTAGTTTTTTCAGGTTACCATGGTCAACAGCCTGCGGGCTGGTGCTCAATCTCTGTTAGTTTCTACCCCTGAAAGGGAGATGGAAGCAGGCCCTCAATCGGTCGGTGGATGTTGGATGAGCCAGGGCTCCAATTTTTATGCCCTGCACACAAAGAAGGCGCAGGGGATATTGTGATCACTGTGTCTGGCCAGGCGGCCGTGCGTCTGTGCGTTTGTGTTTCATTTCCGAATGATATAGATCTCTCAAATCGTTAGCCGGATTGGTCTCATATTGCATGCACACATTCCTTAGGGGGTGCAGATGTGCTTTTTACGGGTTATGACCTAGTTTTTGACCTTTGATTTTGAGGCGATTATTGACTTTAGTTGATTGCGGAATATAAGTTTCCAAACGCTATCTCGCAAAGCGTTTGCTGGATTGTTATCATATTGCATACGCACATCCCTCAGGGGGTGTAGATGTGACTTATGGGTGCTATGACCTTTGACTAGAATTGTTGACCTTCGATTTCGAGGCCATTATTGACTTTAATTGATGGCGGATAATAAGTTCAGTTTCCGAACGATATGGTAGAAAGCCTTTCCTGGATTATTTTTCATATCGCATACACACATCCTTTAGGGGGTGTAGATGTGCCTTTTGGTGGTTGTGACCTTTAACCTAATTTTTTACCTTTGATTTTGAGGCCATTATTGACTTTAATTGATGCCAGATAATAAGTTCATTTTCCAAACGATAGCTCGGAAAGCTTTTTTGTTGGATTGTTTTCATACTGCCACACACATCCCTTAGGGTGTGTAGATGTGCCTTTTGAAGGGCTGTGACCTTCGACCTATCATTAACCTTTGACTTTTAGGCCATTATTGACTTTAATTAATGGCGGGGGATTTCGTCAGCGTCAGCGCTCTTGTAAGTACACGGTCCTGTTGAAAATGTGTAAACTATGCAGTAAATCTTTTTTTTTCTTTAAGGCAAGCCTCAGACCCCCTGATGACATACCACGGCTTTAGTCAAACTCTTTCTTTTTCAGTTAAAACTTTCTGCACACATAGCCAGGCACCACCATGTGTTGAGGCACCACCATGTGTTGACATGTCTACAGCGTCTTCCAGAATCAGTGCTGATTATTTCAACTGATGATTCACCGAGTAGAAGTCCTTTGAGAGCTTAGTTTGTTTTTCTGTTGTTTTTTTATTTTCAAATAGATATGGCTTTTTTGTTTTTACTTTTTTCTTTACAATCCGAAAACTGACAGCCGTTTCCCTTTAGTTCTTCTTATCATTCATCTTGTGTGGCAGTGACAAATATGTCAGTCTCTTGTGTTGTTATTTCTTCAGCGACTTCTACTGTTGTATCTTCAGCTTGTTTGATGATTGCTTCTTCAGAGCTGTTTTTCACACTATCATTGTCCATTTCTGTTCTTGTTTCTCAGTCCAATCTTGCTAAAATATTCCCAGGAGATCATTCGAGCCTTCATTTTCTGGAGTGTCTTCTATCAGGGTTCTTGCTTCTTGTACAACATTAGATTGTGATTGGACCACTTCTACAACAGTTCCTGTTTTCCCAACTTCCCAGAGTGCTGTCAGGCTGTTAAAGACTGCTCAATCGACTCCTGTATTCTTCAGTTCCCACTTCTGTCATAATGCTGGCCATCTTGTTCCCGACACGCAGTACTTCTTTGAATTTTCTATTGTGTGTCTTCGTTTTCGTTGCTGTTGTTGGTGTACTTATCTGTCTTATTGGAGATTATTGTTCTGCCTCTCTAACTGCGGGAGTCCCTGCAATGCTGTCAAATGTGTTTCTGTATCTTGTTCTTTTCTAACGCTGGCTGACCAAATCTTCGTCGTAAAATGGAATGACTTGTAGTGTCAAGCTGCCAATCTATGCTTGCATGGTAGGTGTAGAGATGTCCAGGTGCTGCACGAGTATGAATCTGTCTTGACTATAATGATGCATTCACTCGAGTTAGCTGTGTAGTTATCTTCTGTTTCACGCAGGTCAACTTGTTCCATCGACTTGATGTTTCTCTGAAGGACATTTGATGGAGGCATCAGCAATCAATTTCCTAGATTCAAATTGTACATAATTTAGATACATGTACCTAGATATTTTACTCCCACTTTAAGTTGTGGGTCGCGGTAGGGAGATACAACTTAAGCGGGTGAAAATGTGAATTATATGACCTCAACACTTTCAGGGTTAATATACACAGCGTCTTTTACATCGTAATATTCTTTCTTGTAGAGTAGGCAGGACAAAGTTACAGAATGCCAAGTGGACAGTTTTTAGTGGTCGACCAAGCCGCAAATGTTCTCAACAACCTGGACGGTTATGTGTCAGCTGGTATGGAGATCACCATGGACATAGCTCTGGATATCGCAGAGGCAGAAAAAGGTACAATTTAATAAACTTGGGTGAACACCTGGCAGTGCACCAAGATAAATATACAAATTATGAAGAATCGTCATGCCAGAAAAGTAGCAATATCTTCAAAGTACCACATTAAGTATACCTACAATTGTCTTTATGGTGTTAACAACTTAACATTTATAAACCAAAAATGCATGAAATAAGAAATATTTCAGGTAAAGGGCAACTATGCCCTTATATTTTGAGAGTTGAGGTAATTGAAGTATTTATTTATAGTTTATCAATAACGCTACACATATTTGATAACATGGTTTACAGATTCAACTGACTTATCAAATATAAGGAGATAAACAAGTGAAACAGACATATTTTTCATTCCTCCCTTCTGGAAAATACATAGATGTCTGTCTGTTTGTATAATTGATACAATAATAATTACCGGCTAGCAGTAGGTGCTGGTCTTTTTACACATTGTATAAAAATGTATTTCGAAATAAAGGTACCAGTCATTTTTTCTCATTTGAATATAATGTTTTAGATCAATGTCCAGATACACTAAAAGAGCTACAAAACACCATGATGCAATTTGCTGATATGGAGAGAGATCTATCAGAATTTCGCACAGCTCTCGGGAAAATGAAAGATGAGGTATCTTTAGCTTGCAACTTTTTACTGTTTAATGATGTTCGTTTATAAATCTAGTTGATTTATAGCTACATGGACTGATATTGGTATTAATCTCTCTATCACTCACTTTATAATCAACTCACAGGTGAAAAGTGCTACATCAAAAACCTTACCGAAATTAATTATATTTAATCAGCATCCAGCATTTGTGGCAATATTGCAAGAAGAAGCCAGAACTGCCAAGCGGGTTGCATTTAATCTATTGCCGGTGGTAGAAATAATGTAATTTTATTTGATATTAATCCACATGATGTACCGGAGTATGCGTGAAATACGTTTGAATTTTTTTTCCAAGATGAAGTATTTATACTAGCTATATATGTATCTCCTAATTTGTACAGGCCCGTAATAGAGAAGAAGGTGATGATATTAATCTGGAAGAAATACTAGATGAGAAACTTGCCCACCTGCAATCATCTAGAAAGAAAGATCTCTCTAAACATGACAAAGTGGTAGAGTTCAATGAGAAGGTACAGGATTATCTGAGAGGTGAGATCATGTAGAGAAGTGAATCAAACATACAGCCTGTTTTTATGACTACCCAATTTTCGCTGGTGTTTTTTTTACTTGGACGATGTCCGATGTAATTCAAAGTTGACAAAGTTTTATGTCTATTCTATTGTATTGAACCCTTAAAGCGCTGACAATTTTTGTAAAAACCATGGAAATCAAAGGGTCTTTTTCAAGTTGAAATCATTATAAATGTCTTAGTTAGCTCTTCTGATTCATTTGAATATCGACATGTATTGACTTTTAGAAACTATTGCTAGTGTATGTCCATAATAATAATAATAATAGAAAAATATTATGTTGATCGTAAACACAAACTACATTATTATTTGTATTTATTAACGAGTAGATATCAGGAGAGAATTGCTCCATAATATAGATATGAGCCGACAGTTCAAGCCATCAAAGCGATAGGATATGAGTGTGATAGCTGAAAAGCGTGGACATAGGAGATATGATATTACAGTTCAGGTAGTGTCAACACCTATTGCCTGCAGTCACTCCCGCAATTAACTTCAAAGTAACAGTTAGTGGTTGGATTGGAATAAATCAAATGATTACGATTTTTGACGAATTTGAAGAAATTTAAAATTTATCGAATATAAGTGCATGCTTTCGAAAACTAAGTGCATCTTCAAATATAAGTGCATGCATAACCCTTGTCCTGCTGAATTGTTTCAATTGTAATTTTTGTCATTTGAAGCCAGAATTGCTAACGCAATTTCCAGCTTCAAATGCCGAAAAATATGACTATTTATGAAAAATAAGCATGTGTGAAAATTAAAATTTTGATTACTGAGCATCTATCACAAACTATTTTATGGATTGCAGTGCCATTTTATTTCCTTTGAAACTTCAGCATACAGTCCTATTTTAGTAAATGTTTACTGAAACAACCATTGCATTCATATTAGTTTTAATAATAAATTTCATTATAAAATATGTTGTACAGATGGTGAAGAAGAAACAAAGCCAGTGGCCACGCATATAGACGAAGACATCGCCATGACACAAAGTGATGTCAACATAAAATGTCCTTACACAGGCCAGCCGATGAAGCATCCTGTCCGTAATAAATACTGCAACCATAACTATGAAAAGGCGGGCATCTTGGAGATGATCAACCTGCGAAAGGGTCGCGCAAAGTAAGTATTAGTTGTTTGAGCATTGCTTTAGGCAGTGGTTTTAACTGAAGCAGAAGGTGTGTGTGCTGGTAATTCATCCTTTCAAACATGACACACTAATCCAGGGCTGGTATGATGTTGGGCCAATGTTGTAGATGGTGGACAACATCATGCCAACACTTAGTAAACGTTTTGTGTCTGCAATAATGACTGAGCATGTTATTTCACATGTCAGTGCATGTAGACAACACTTCAAGATTGTATCTACCTTATATTAATAGATCTAATACATTATTTCTGAATATATATTTATTATTTCTTTTTCAATAAACTCAATAATATTAACATGATTAATTAATTTGAATTATGTGACACACATTAACATCATTCAAAATAAGTAGAACATAACAATGAGAACTTTAAATAGATCTTTTAACCCTTTAACTGCCGAATTATTCAATTTGACTTTTTACCCACTTGAAGTTGTGTCTCGCTGACGTGATCCACAACTTCAAGAAACTGAAAAATTTTCAAATTTGAGAATATGGAGGTCAATTATTTTTAAATATTGCTGATTAATGTCTTATTTTATCTTTAACATGTTTAAAAGGTGGTGCTTAAAGTGGCAATAAAAAATGAAAAACCAAATAAATCCGGGACTGGTGGTTAAATGTTTAATAGGTCTAATAGGTTTAAGAGGTCTGCTGTGACCTATTGTCAGTGTCACTGAACATCGTCATACATGTCTCCGAGCCTCTATGTTTTGAGCCTAGTGCGACTTATACTCAAGCGCGACTTAATTATGTGTAATTGTAATATTATTTTTGGTAAAATTTTACCATTTGTTTGTTAGAGAACACAATTCATTAAAAGCGATACCTGTAAGTGTTGTCAGGTCAGCCATTACACTAACAGCTCTTGCCAGTTATGCCTACTGATGCAGTTCCCCAAGTGAATGATAGTGTCATCTCCACTTCTACCTTCTGTTCTCATTTGAACAGCTCTATACCTTTTTTTTATTATTCATACAAATCATTTTCTCTAATGCAAGCAACAATGGATTGGCTTTAATCTCTGAAAAAAATGTAATTATTTATTTAATCATTTAAATAGTCAATGGTAAACTTTTTACTTCATATATGCAAAGCCGGAACGTGTTTAAGGCGTGCGATGCATAGTCTCTAAAAACTACCATACCATAGAGAGTTTAGATTTGTGGCTGCGTGTTTTTGCAGGTGCCCTCTCCCAGGATGCATCAACGACAAGCCCGTGAGAGCAGAGCATCTTGAAGATAACAAGGAACTCAAAAGAATTATTGATAAGATGGTTCGACAGGAAGGAAAACGGAAGAAATAATGTAAAATGCAAGCCACTATACATGCAAAAGTCGGACTGTTATATAAATAATTATATTTTTGAATGTAGCACTTAGTGCATTTAGAAATGTTATAAGGATGATATTGCTGTTTTTTCTAATGTATTACGCTAGCTCACAAAAGACGCAGACTGGTCTCAACGTAACAACAACGCTTCTTGGGTTTGTGGGCGCATTGGATTTCTGACTGTGTCACGAGTCAGCACTGTGTCACGAGTCAGCCCTGTGTCATGAGTCAGCACTGTGTCACGAGTCAGCGCTGTGTCATGAGTCAGCACTGTTTCACGAGTCACCACTGTGTCACGAGTCAGCACTGTGTCACGAGTCAGCACTGTGTCGTGAGTCAGCACTGTGTCGTGAGTCAGCACTGTGTCACAAGTCAGCACTGTGTCATGAGTCAGCACTGTGTCATGAGTCAGCACTGTGTCACGAGTCAGCACTGTGTCGTGAGTCAGCACTGTGTCGTGAGTCAGCACTGTGTCACGAGTCAGCACTGTGTCACGAGTCAGCACTGTGTCATGAGTCAGCACTGTGTCACGAGTCAGCACTGTGTCACAAGTCAGCACTGTGTCACGTGTCAGGACTGTGTCACAAGTCAGTACTGTGTCACGAGTCAGCACTGTGTCACGAGTCAGCACTGTTTTACGAGTCAGCACTGTGTCACAAGTCAGCACTGTGTCACGAGTCAGCACGCACTGTGTCACGAGTCAGCACTGTGTCACGAGTCATCACTGTGTCATGAGTCAGCACTGTGTCACGAGTCAGCACTGTGTCGTGAGTCATCACTGTGTCGTGAGTCAGCACTTTGTCATGAGTCAGCACTTTGTCGTGAGTCAGCACTTTGTCATGAGTCAGCACTGTGTCATGAGTCAGTACTGTGTCACGAGTCAGTACTGTGTCGTGAGTCAGCACTGTGTCGTGAGTCAGTACTGTGTCGTGAGTCAGCACTGTTTCGTGAGTCAGCACTGTGTCGTGAGTCAGCACTGTGTCGTGAGTCAGCACTGTGTCACGAGTCAGCACTGTGTCACGAGTCAGCACTGTGTCGTGAGTCAGTACTGTGTCACAAGTCAGCACTGTGTCACGAGTCGGCACTGTGTCAAGAGTCAACACTGTGTCACGAATCAGTACTGTGTCATGAGTCAGCACTGTGTCGGGAGTCAGCACTGTGTCCTGAGTCAGTACTGTGTCCTGAGTCAGCACTGTGTCCTGAGTCAGCACTGTGTCATGCTTCATTCTAATGTGTTGCCTGTATCTATGAGGCAGAACAAAATTAGCCTCGAAGTTCTGATGACCGTCATCCTCCTAAGGACAGACAATTACAATGTATAACTAATACAAATCACCTTGAAACAGTTTATCACGTTTACCTCTACAATGACTAAATCTCAGACTGAAGTGTTGCTGGCTGTTCTCAACCACTTTGTGTTTATCTTTATATTATAGTTTCCGGATAGCCTTATCCCAGTAAATGTGAGCCATTGAACCGATCTTGGGCTAATATTGGCCCGACATCGTAGACGGTGGGCCAATATTAGCCCAACATCGGCTCAATAGCGCATGGTTTCTGGGATGTTAAATGAAATACTAACATGCTATTAGACATTGTAGTTAAATGCAACATAACCATTTGTAAATAAATCAATTGTAATCCGTCCCGCACCATTACAGACATATTTTCAATTTGATATTACTGTATGACGTTTTTGTTATGTGCTTACTTTATATAATAAATATTATTTAAAAAAGCATGATCTCTTCGTAGACGTGTCAATGAATAGATGACTTGTACAAGACACTTACAAACCCAGCAAACACAAAACATTTGTATAACATTTATACAGCTTCGGCCCAACGTCTGTGACGTTGGTCCTACATTGTGTAAGTGTTTTGCGTTTACTTCGATGCCTACACATTCGTCTGGGCTCTGAAGATTAGAGCCAAGTATATTACATATGATTAAAGTTATCAGCAGTTAACAGTTTCTTCGTTGCGTTAGGGTGAAGGACTATTGTTTTACGTCGCTTTCTGTACAATCATGGCAATATCGTGACAAAAGGAAGTTCGAAGTTGGATTGCCCATCTCCAACTACCAAGCGGCACGCTGAAGATACGCTCTGTGTAATGAAGCTGGATAAAGTGGGACTGTCCTACTCTGATAGAATGACTTCAAGAGTTTCTTATGGTGCACAGTACCATACACAGCGCTGCACACTCCAGGCATTTGAGCAGTTTGGAGCCCTATATATATGCACAACCTCGATGATTAATATCTGACCCGGCCATCATTCTGGTTGCGTTGATGTCACGCATATTTTGTGTGTGATAGTTGAAATTGAGGCTGTAGTTTATACATACACTACCCTCGCATACCCAGCTAACACAACACCCTGAACCAATGCTGGTTTAATGTTGGTCCACCGTCTACGACACTGGACCAACATTAAACCAGCATCGGTTCAGGGTGTTGTGTTTGCTGGGTGGACAGTGTCAACCGCCTTCCCCCCCCCCCCCCCCCCCCTGGCCATGCAGTAAAACATTCAACATGTATTAATAAAAAATTTGGTAAGCACCGACTGTTGAAAGCGGCTTTCTGTAATCGGCGAAACGAAACTGATGAAACGAAACTGGTCTCCCGTAATCGACTAGATGAAACTGACGAAAGTTGTTTCCTGTAATCGACGAAACTGAGTTTCTGTAATCGACGAAACTGGGTTCTTGTAATCTTAGAAACGGTAGTTAACCACTAGTTAAGTGTAAGCTAAGGGTACTTAGTGTACGCTAAGGGTACTTTATGATATGTAAAGGTAATGAATAAGAGTTTTAAGGGTATGTATGGGTGATAAAGGGTACCTACAAGGTTTTAAGAGTACGTAATTATACGTAAGGGTATTCAAGGGTTTTAAGGGTACCTGATTATATTTAAGGGCTTGTAAGGGTAGGGTACTTACGTACATCTCGATCGTGAGATAATGATGCCATGTGACAGTAATGCGGGACTTTGTCCAGCGTCGTTTCGATGTTGTAACATTGTGTCTAGATTTATGGTGATATATGCATGCTGTGGTATACTTGGAAGTATCAATATTTGGTTACCATATCTATCGGGACTAAACGTTTTTTACCTGTAAGGTCGAGGGGGTTATGGGTCGAGGGATGCGACGACAGACACGAAAATCGTGTAACTGTCCACACACCAACGCGACGACCACCGCGACATGTGAGGCACGAAAACCTGCGCAACGAAAATGTAACAGTTTTGAAAATGATCGCGTTGCCTATCAGGCTCCTTCTTACAAGGCGAATGACAAAACATTGTGGCAATGTCCAAAACTTAGAAATATTAAGTGATCACGTAACGAAATTGTTGAAAAGGGAATATAATTTTATTGATTTACACTGAAAATAAATAAAAATTATTTTTCTCCTTCCATGGGTCAATTCAATATTTAAAATATTTTACTTTTCGACGTACTGTGCCCCATATCCGCTATAATTACGTTACGTGATCAAACATTTATCGTGTAAAAAAAAATGTTACGCGATCACGCATCACGCTAGTATCCAGAGATAAAGGCGTCCTACCACAGCGAATAAAATAAAAAATACAAATCCAATTATCACGTAACGAATATTGCTTTGTTATAAACAACATAATTATGTTACTATAACTTCTTATTATCAGATTATGTTGAATACAAATATCTTTTTAGTTATTTGATTATTTATTGTGAGTAAAAACACTGAAACTGCCACCACTGGAATTGAGAAGATTAAAAATAAATAGATTTTGTTGTTGTAGCTACTTGATGTTTTCCATATCAGCAAACATCTCAAGGTTTCCTGTACAATTGTTTTTTTATTTTAATCTCTTTTCTGCTTTTTTAGTGTCCCAGTGAACTATAGCCTAATTTATTATAAATTTCATCATTATTTTCTACGTTATCAGTGACTTCCTGAGATGAAATTGATAGAATGAATGAAAGAAACAAGCCCCAAGGATAAAATGCATAGGCCTACCATGCATCAGTATGAGTATGAGACAATAAGTGATAAATTATTGTCTCAGCGGCTCACCCAAAAAAGAGTGGTTATGAAAAACCTGACATTTCCCCTTTTAATCAACACTGAATCTTTTAGAAAACAAGGCGAACCACTCTAAGATAAAATATGTAGTCTACATTACCACTGTGTGTGTGTATACGATCCGAGAAATAAAATTTTAAATTATTTCCCTAAAAAAAATATATATTCTTTTGCCAAACAAATGTAGGCATGTGAAAACTCTACAAAACCCCAAATCTCCCTACAGCACATCAGCTTAAAACCCACTTTATCTGGTGCTACTATAAACATCAGAAAGTTGAGAGAAGAAAAATGTTTTTGACCCCGCCCTCCTTTGGTTGGACTTCTCCCAGATTCATTTTATGATAATTGTATGGATGATTAGCAGTTGTTGTTAGCTCACTCTCAACTAGGGCCCAGAGCCATTCATTTGTGTGCTTGGGACGACGTCTTTACGCGGATTGCAACAGATCACGTTGACACCTCCTCGTGCCATTCTTACCACATAGCTCCCAGTAAATACAAAATATTTGTAAAACATTTATGCAATGTTGGGCCAACGTCGAAGACGTTGGGCCGACTTTGTATAAAAGTGTTTACTTTACTGGAATGTCGCTCGAATCAGATCATACTGTTTAAATAGATGGCCCCAGGCCAAACACCAGATACGTGGATGGCACCAGGCAACACACCTTAAGCTACAGTCACACTGGGACGCGGATTGACACGCTGCTTGCGGTTTGAGCAAAATAGCCGAAATCGGCAATCCGCATCAGACCGTCTCCAACCGCGTGTTTTAATCCGCGCGGTGTGCCTACACACCCAGACGGACAAAAAATGGCGTACGCATACCGTAGAAATCGTCTGTGAGCGTCTGAATCGTGTATAAGCGTGGATAAGTGCACACGCACCGTAGGTGGCGTACGCATACCGCACGCGGTGTGCGTATGCCACCTACGGTACGTGTACACTCATGCACGCTTCCTACGGTGTCTCTGCACTTACGGACGCTCACTCACGGGAACCGACGAATGGAGACGGTCTGACGCGATCGCGACACTTGGAGACGGTGTGTGTACGCTCACCGCACGTCCAGACGGGATGCCTACACGACGCGACGGTCTGCCTACACATAGAGACGGTGTGTGTACACAAAAGTGCGACAACCGGCGCACGTCCACGTGTTTATACGACATTTTAAAAGCCGCGCGCACATGACTTTTTCCATTGGGTTTGTACATGCTGGTCCGTGTGCTTGTCCGCATGTTTCACACTGGCTTGTCCAATATTCTATTTTAATTTGAATTTATCTATATTAGGCCTATATATATATTTTTTTTTCCTTCTTTATTTCTCGTTGTGTAACAAATGTAGGGCTACATTGCTACATTGCTACATCTTTTTCTTATATAAAATATATCCTCAATTTATATTTATTGTAGTGCATGTTATAATATTCGATATAAAAATTGAAATGTATCTTTATAGCAAAATATATCTTCAAATTATATCTCATTCCTGGTGTCCAGATACCTGGATACCCACAAAAGCTATGATAGCCTTGTGGGGCCTTCAGATGGTTATTTTAGTCGCCTAAACCAATTTCCAGGAGTCCACTAAATTATTTTGATCTTTGCGGCTTATGCGCCTTATAATCAATAAGGATAAAGCAATATAAATGCCTTTAATAATAAGTGATAATGGTAATATAGATCAACATGATTATTGCCTATTAAAAAAATTGAACATAGTATATCTTTAAAAAATTGTATTTTTTAGGATAAGCCAGTGTGCTTCTCAAATCCCGTAATCTCGGGAAATATCACTCTCGACGCGAGATCATACAGACAAGGCCTGGTGAGATGGGAGGAGTTTGAACATGCCTGTCAATCAGCCTGTCGGTTATCTATCAATAATGACAGTGATCAGTGTCAGCATATACAAATATTTATGCAACAGCTTTAAATCTATTACGCCAATATAATTTATAAATTATTTAACAAAGTAACATGTTTATTCAAATCCTGTAATAAAGCATAATAACACGAAATAATAATCTTTTTAAATCGGGCAATAAAACATCACAACACGAGCACGATGTTCCCTAACATTTTTCGATTTAAATCGTGTAATAAAACGTTACAACACGAACACGATGGCTTTGCAATTTTTTTATATCGTGCAATAAATCACTACAACACTAATATTATGTTTTTCCAAATAGTGTAATAAAACATCATATCACTGATGTTATATTATTCATATGATAACTACCAAGCCCGTAGGCTTGAAATGGTGCGACACACTCAACTAGCCACTGTTACTGTTATTGACGTCGCCAAGCATCGCGTAACCGGCCGCCAATGGTCCATGGAGATCCGAGTTCATTTTAGATTTATGTTTATTTAATGAAATCAGGGAATTACAAACACGGATATAAATATAAAAAAAATTAAGCTTAAATGAGAGACAAAAATAGCTTAAACAGCGTAAATAAAAGGGCTCTTGCCTTTAATTATCTTGCGACCATGTAGCTTTGAAAAGTGTACTGCACGTCAGGAAACATGATATGCTCCACAGTATTCTCACGAACATAATTAAAGCAACAATCAGGCTAAAATCATCAAAAATCAGTATTTTTATTTTGGCTTTTTAATATGACCATTATAATGTAAACATGTCCATTGACTAGATCTGCGCATTATATAGAAAAAGCGAGATTAAAAGACAAAATTCCCGTATTTCTTACTTTGGACATGCATGTCCGAAATAAGAAATCGGGAATTTCGTCTTTATATCTGCTTCTTTGCCGCTTTTTCTTTTCTTGCTTTGCCTTTTCTTTTCCAAACCTTCGGCAAATAAGAAATCGGGAATTTCTCTTTCATATAACTGTTTCTTTGCGGCTTCATTTTTTTGCTTTTCCTTCTTTTTTGCCATGAGACCAAGTTTCACAGTAGTAATTCGTCAATGCTCTGTCAACTGCATGCAGCTGCCAAGCCCTCAACTGCATTTGACGTGCGCGTTATTGTACCACATCCATGTTGGAGAAACAATCTATACAGCACTACTCAGAGACGACGACGACAATGATGGAGCAACAGAAGAGCAACAAAGCAGATGGAATTTGGGGAAGGTCAACAGGGAAGAATGAAAAATACTCCGATCCACGACCTTTTCATAAGCGGTTCGGAAATTGACACATTTGGGTGGCGGACACCGCAAAATTGTGTACAGACACAGCGAGATGGCGTACATAAACCGTAGACAGCGTGAGGCGGCGTGACATACCGGGAAATAGCGTGAACAAGCATGATATGTCGTCAAATGGTGTACAGAAACCGTACATGGAGTACAGAGACCGTAGGCAGCGTGACTAAGCGTGACTAAGCGCAGCCAGTAGCTACGGATCCCCTACGCTGACCGTCTCACGGTGCAACACCCGAAATATTTTGCGCTGTGCGTAGGGTAGCGTAGGCTTTTGTATAACAGCGTAGAATAGCGTATGGACAGCGTGTGCCAGTGTAGGGGCTCCGCCTTGGAGAGGGGTGCAGGAGAGCCATTTCTGGTCTACGCTCCGTCGCGCACGCCCACGATACCTACGGTGTATGTACGATGTCCACGGTGTATGTACACAATCTCGCGGTGTCTCCGCGCTGATTCACGGATGATTAGCCTCCCACGGACAGCCACGCTTGGCCACGAATTTTTGAACAAGAAGTTGATTCGCGGCAGCCGACGGATGGACGCGGTTGCCGCGAAAAGTGACGCGGTGACCGCCTGGAAATGTACGATCACGGACGCTTACCGACGCTTACCGGCGCTTACCGGCGCTTACGGGCGCTGATTCCCGGTGCGGGGCTTTTGCTCCTTCCGCGTGTGACCGTGTCAAACCGTACCCCAGTGTGACTGGGCCTTTAAATAGATGGCCTCAGGGTGAATATACAATTTAAGGGTCATTTAGTGTCTTTTAGCTATTCTTAACAAATTTATGAATTGTGTGGGTCCGAATTTTTTTATGTTGTCCTATGGGCAATAAGATAAACTGAGAAAAATTAATAATTCAATTTCTCTAACGAATATTTTTTTATTCAACATGCAATTTGCTAAAATACACGAATTTGTACACAAATTTAATTTCTCCCAATAACTTACACCTAAAACATAGACTGTTTTAACATGGAAGATCTCTTGGAAATAACTTAACCCTGAGTAATTTTGCAGCGCAATTGTTATGTACAACGGAATTTATTCATAAACGGACATGAACTCAATATAATAAGTTGCCAATGATACATTTACTGAGGCATTTTATTTGTCTCTTGTCAACTCAGCAACGCCAGTGATATGTAAATTCCTCAAATTGTGGTCCGATACCATTCAATTAATTTGATATACGAGATAGCTAGTAGAGGTGCTAAGGTCCAAAAATCCACCAAAGTGTTCGGATTGTGATAAAAACAACAAAATTCACACACGGGTGCCTTTTCATATCCTAAATCATATAAGAGGAACACCCCAAGCGATTTTAACCCGTAAAATGGCCTAATTTACATATTTCAAAATGGCCGCAAAGTAAAACTAAAATGTTTTTTGTTTACGTTAAATCTCAATTTGTTCTCCGTATTTTGTGATTTTATTCACTTCTATCTATGCTTCTATGTCTCGTGTGACTATATCTTAGTATATTTGGATATATTTATGATTATTAAAGAAGCCCAAAACCGCCCAAATTAGAATAACTGAATTTAAAATGGCTGCAAACATCATATTCAAATGATTTTCTCCATTGAAGATAAAACGTAACCAAACCCCGCAAGTTATCCTAATCTGCATAATTTCAATTATTGTCAATTATGGCATATTTTATAATCATCTTCTTCAATAATATCTTATCATCTTTATATATACCATATCTAAATATTCAAGCTCATAACAGCTAAAAGGCGAGGCATCACATACAAAGTATCAGGTCTGCGAGTTTTTAGAATTTTCAACAAAAACATACACAAAACACAAATCTGTGTTGGGCAAAATATCGCCTTACATAAATTGCGCAAGTTCTAGATAGCATTGTGTAAATAGCCAGCTATATAAGACGATGCTGTGGTGACATAATCCCACCTGAAGTGCACGATCACCTTCGTATATAAAAGATCAGCACATTCATATAGACCTATTATAAGTTTAATCTGTTTACATTTGAAGTACTCTGGACAATTAGTTTTGTGGGCAACTGGATGTACCTCTGGAAGAGTCATCCAACACATGTACCCGTTTTTCTCCGCTGATTCAGAAACAAGTTGTGCAGTCTCGAAGAACTATTTTTTATTGCTGTATCTAGGCCTACACCACACAGCTCAAAGTTTATTCATAGAGAACTGTAAATGCATGTTGATAAAGATATACATATGACTCGTATACGAGCATCTGTATTTAGTAATCATTTTTAGTTTGTCGACTCGACAAACTTTCAAGCTGGTTTCCCACACAAACGTCTGTCGTTAACTCCCGTTACTATCTGTTCTGTCTGTGTAATGTCAGAAGGCAATATCTGCTCCCTGGTATACTAGGCATTTACTGCTTTTTAACTGGCGTCCCGTCTCTTCCTGCCATAGCGCTGCCAAAAGGCCGTATTTGTTCACTTGTAAATCAAGTATATACTTCCTTTCCGCTGATGTAACTGCCTCCTTTTGGCTGCACTGACCCAATGTTGGTTAAATGTTGTGCCATCATCTATGCCACTCTTCCAACATTGAACCAACATTGTGTCAGGGTATTGAGTTGCCGGTGTTCCCTGCAAAAATGAGACCTTTAGCCAATGCTGTTTTACAGCTGAGCCATGGTCGTAAACGATGGGCCAGCAGAAAGCTAGCATTGGGTGAACGTTTATCTTGTTAAGACCTATATACTGGTATGCCAATGCTGGGCTAATGTCGGCCCAGTGTTGTAAACGGTGGGCCTCTATCAGGCTAACATTGTGGCAATGACTCGAGTTTGCTGATCAGCTTTGACCGCAACCCAGCAGACACGAGGCATTGACCCAATGTTGTTCTAATGCTGGCCCGCCGTCTTCGACGTCGGCACAACATTAAAACAACATTGGGTCAATGCCTCGTGATAGCTGGGTAGGTGTTCATGAATGCCAGCATTCTGTCGCGGGAGGGCTAGCCACCTTCCCCCACCCCTCTCTGCCTCACTTGACACAACCGTGTTATGTTACGCAATATAACAATTAGGTCTTGGCTAAGATATTTATCTCCAAAAATTGCAAATTTTGTATTATTAAAATTAGATTTTTGGACTTGGCGGTAAAAGGCATTGCACATTGATATAATTACTACACTTCTGGTGTGAGAAATGACCGAATAATGTAATTTATTGCAATGCCCGATCATGTGGTAAGTTAACCCTTTCATTACGACCTTCTGACATGAAAAGGGGACAAAGGATGGTGAGCTATACATTTTTATTTATTAAGTTTATTTTGCCCGAGTTTGTGTACTATTTAGGGGAAATAGGGGTGCTGTGTGTGAGAAACGGTTGACATTTCTGTACACCAGTCCTTGTGAATATGTCCAATATAACGTTTGGGGTCCCTAGGTTAGGTAGGCCTACTTTCGTCTTTAAGAAGTGTTCAGATAAAATATATGTTCATGATTAAATATAGTGATTAGACCGTAAAGGGTTTTGATTGGAATAATATTGGCCAAGCGTCGCAGACAGTGGCCCAGCATCACATCAGCATTGGGCCAATGTATCGTGTTATCTGGTGTTTCTGGCGCCTGATGTAAAGAATACCCAGTGCCTGACTTATAAAGGGTAGGCCTAATTGTGGGATTCCCACAAAAAATAAAACTGGCCCAACATCATTCTATCGCTGCGCCACACTTTGAGCAATATCTTTGTTTTTGACGCAACAAGTTAATTTTAGTGGTCCATATGATTTTTGAAGATAAGGCCCTGCCTGCTGAATTAAAGGGACTGGCTCAGGTTAAAATCATAAAAAAATCAGTGATTCTATTTAATGACCATATAATGTAAACATGTCCATAGAATTGAACTGCAATTTTTTTTTTAATTTTTGTGCTGTGCATTTACCAGTTAGGCTAGATATAGAGACGAAATTCCCGTATTTCTTATTTTTGATAATTATGGTAGTGCCGCCAATAAATGCCAATTACGGCGCACACTGTCAAATTGTGAGCTGTTTATCGCTGTATTAGTTTCAGTATTAGTATTCAGCGTTGTTAGAACAGAGTCAAGGTTCGGCATCCCATGATCCAAACCATAGGCCTATATGCTTACCAATACAATTTAAATGAAATATGGCAGAAAACGAGCTACTGAAACCAAAATGTTGATGAAATGTTGCTGATTCCAACGAAATATTGGACTGTCACCTGTAACCTGACTGTAACCTCGCCACAAGGTAACCTCGCCACAGGTAATCTCGCCACAGATTTAGTAACCTCTCCACAGAAGGCTTAGTAACCTCGCCACAGCTTTGGTAACCTCGCCACATGGGGCTAAGTAACCTCGCCACAACTTCGCCACACCTGTTGTATCCGCATTTATCAATGTATTTTCAAAGGGAAATCTTTACCTTGAACGTGGTGTAGATGTCTATATAGACTTAGACTATATGTGCCATTAAAATCAAAAGCAAAAAAAATTCTGAAAAAATGGACCAATATATAACGAATAATAATAGGCCTACAAATTTATTTTGTACAGCAAATATTGTAGAAAATTTGTTCATTGTGACTAATAATAATAATATATTAACCCTTAAACCGCTGAATTAAATAATTTAAATTTTCACACACTTGGAGTTGTGTCTCACTAACTTGACCCACAACTTTAAGTGAGAGAAAACTACTCGTATATGATTAATTTGTAATTTAAGACTAAGCAATTTACAAATCTTGATGTTTAAATGGCTAATAAAACAGATTAAAGCGACTACAGTCGCGCTTAGCGGTTTAAGGTGAATAGGTGTAGGCCTAGCGGCAACAACAGAGGAAGTTGATGACACTGCCCCAAGAAGAGATACTACAGCACCCGAGGAAGACAATGAGTAGCACTCAAGCTATGTGATCGACTCCAATAACACTCGATATTGTTGGCGCAATCGATTGACACAAGTGATATTAACTCATGTGAGTGCGTGGTGACGTGAAGTCGATTGGGCCTACTTGCAAACGCTGAATGTTAAAATACTTTTTCTTCTTCCATTTTTAATAATAGCATCGTCTAAGGCCAATGCCCCCCCCCTCCCCTCCGAAAAATATCATGGGCCCCTTGGCCCCCTTTTTCCAATTTATAAATCGGGCACTGAATATGTAATAGTGCCAATCTCATACATATAATTTTAACTATTTATATTGCCGTATATTAACCGTCTGCGTCCCTATGTTTGGGCTATATTCAAGTTAAGCTGAACGTAGATTTTAACCTAAGTCTATGCTGAAAACACAAATAGTAGGCCTAATTTATGTTCTTGTGTTATGGACCCTATCGATGGAAGCTGATATTCAACATCACATTGTAATAAAGGCCTAAATATCACGCTAATAGGGATCTAATTAGAAGTTACTAAAATGTGTGGTACCAAAGCCATAACTTTATTTTGAATTGAATTTACAAATAGTAATATTATTAATAAATGATGTTCCTTTGATGCTGGGTAAACGATGTAGAGGGCGGCACAACAATAAACTAAATATCCAGTTATCCCTGGTTTAATGTTAGTCCACCGTCTTCACTGCTGGCCAAACATTAAACTAACATTAAGTCGATGTAGCTTCTGTGGAAAGTATAGCGTATATAGCCAGTGTGATATATTATGAGATTATGCATCGCGTTGACTACTACAATGAGGCAATACCGCTGGAGTACAATCACACGTGTCTTGCCATAGAGTTAACTCTATATTTGGTCTGGCTAAACTTCTGAAATTCGAAACCTTTGAGTGTTGATCCACTGTTCGCCGTATCGTATTTGCTGGGATGCACCTAAAAGTATGCATACTTTAGAAGTGGATATATGTATATTAAAAACATGCCTCGAAGTAATAATATGTAGGGCTATAAATTGTCTATAAAGCAGCTGGGCCAATAGTGTTTTTTTTAATGACACAGCATCATAGGTGAATTCACGCTTTCCCATTCGTTGATTGTTTTCTACCAGTTACTGGCTAACCGTCAATGACGAGGACCAGCCGTGCATGTGGATTATAAAACTTTAAAATATATATTTTTCATTTTTGCAATAAATGAAAATCAAAGTGGAACAGGGAACACCATTATGGCAGAGCCAGAGTAAAAACATACCTGTCAATTATAACAGGTAAGGGATAGCAATGACATGACCAATATATATTATGCACATTTATTATGTTGTGCAGAATAAAATATGAAAAATGTTGGGCAGCGCCCCTGACGGTGAACCAATATTAAATCCACAGGTAATGTGTTTTTATATATGTAATAACAATACCGAAGGGCGGGCGGGGGGGGGGGGGGGGGTCCTGGTGCCTGCTAGGAAAGTCAGAGATCGCGGATTCGTCTCCTGCTCTGGCATTCAAGTTTCAGAGAAACAAAATGTTTCCTCCCTGTTCAACTGTAAATATTGAATATTGTGGGCAGCCTCCGTGACCGAGAGTTAGTGTGCTCGGCCGTAGACCAACAGGGCTCAATTTCGAATCCTGTTGTCTGGAGGGCAGTGACACCTCATTCATCTCACCATCCTCAGGTTCTCCTTACCCAGTTTAGCCTATATGTGTACAAATTTGGTGTAGAACCCCATTTATTTCATTTCATAGCATTTGATACAGCCAACTAACACCTGACTTAACGTTGGCCTGACAACATTACAGCAACATTTCAGCAAAGATCGTGTCAGTTGAGAAAGCCTTCATGGGTCTTTATCCTTAGGTCTACTGTGTGTATTGTGATTTCCATAATTGGCATTACGTAAGAGGGTGCAGTGAAAGTGCATTACGTCCACATGTGATAATGATGGATTAGGGCTACTGTATATTTCATGGCTGAGTAAGAAGCATTAAAAGCTGATAATTTACAACTTTTTAGGCCTATTTTAGACAGAAGAATTAAAATTGAAAATTAAAGATTTCGTGAAAATTTCTGGCTAACTAGGGCATTAGGAAAGTCCCAGAAGAAGTAATAATTGCACTTCTGTAATATTAATATTGTAGTCCTATGAAATGATTCTTTGTCAAACATATTTCATTAGGTGCAGTGCTTCAGAACGTGTGTAAAATCAGCAAAATGTATTATGGGAACCGAACATAATAATATAAATGCCAATGATCGATATAAAGGATATACATCTTTTCATGATAATGCATCTTAGAGTATAGACATACATTCCCTGACACATTTATAGCTGATTTTTTGCAATGCTGTTGACAAACGTCAAGGCCCCTGGGCCTCTGGTTTTTTTTGAGATCATCACCATGTCAGAGATGTGAAGCATGATTCACGAGTATCTTCATAGCGACATTACTGTAATGTGTTTACATTTTCACATGGACTGGTGCGTAATAGACTCTTTTGGTGTAGTTGTAAAAGTAGTTTTTTAGATGTGGATCTGTATATATAACACGGTCAGCACACAAGATAACACAACAGAACTATTTTTTTCCTTTTGTGGCATTTTTGCAACTCATTGACGCGTATTTGTCCACGCCTTCTGCTTTCTCGATACTTTCAGCAGCATCCATGGTTTGTTAGACGATACTGAGATGTACATAAAGACACTGCATATCTATCGGATGTCTTAGCATATAGGAAAAATATACATGTGTACATGCTCGTGGGTAAAATAACTTGTTAGGGAAGATGGTTTTCGTTAACATAACATACTTTCGTGCACTCGTACATAGGTTGTTCTGACAGGAAGTTAACTCATACATACTTATACATAAGTTAACTATGTTTACCAAATTAATATTAGGTTACAGTATTGAGAAATACTGAGCCTTTAGATAACATAGCTTACTTTGATATACCGTACCTCACTTCTATCTAAATTTCAATACAATGTTGTGTGAACATTTATCCTAGTCAGATATGTTTATAGATCTGTACACGTAAGTGAAGAAAACGTCTGTCATCGTCTGTCAACATATTTCTTATGGTCTGTCTTCTGCGTGATATAACCTCAGAGTCTATGATAACGTTTTTTTCTCTATGGATTTTCTGCTTGCGTGAGACTGGCCAAGAGAAGATGATGAAGACATGCCTGCTACGAGCTTGTGATATACACATTGGAGTGTGTTATCTCCTATATGATATGTTATCTCTCCTATTATGTATTCTACATCGAGCTTGAGCTGTCCCTGTCTGGTGGATTAAAAAACATTATAGAAGTAAAAGCTTCAAGTATATGAATGTACGTTTATAATAAATTGGCTCTCTCTGACTATCTGGGCCTTCTTTACCAACCAAGTACCACTGTGCTACCAATCCAGTGGCTGATATAACTGGAATTTGAAATGGATTATTAATAAGTATGTTAAGTTTCAAACGTAGAATGTTCATTATCCCAAGAATCCGCATCTCAGCTGAACAAGAAGGTATAATATAATATATTGCGTATCAATGAGAATATATGAGCTAGACATACACTATGTGCTATGTAGGCTTTACGTATTTGTTTTGATGTTGACTAACACAACTGATGATGGTGGAAAATGTTATTTACGCCAACAATTTCAAGTAAAAAAGTACAAAACTAGTTTATTTCAATACATTTGTCTTAATCATAGCGTTAAAGTTTCTTTTAAAACTACTCTCATTGTAAATTTAAATCCTAATCCTTAAATCCTAATCCTAAATCCTACACATAGTTCACGAGCTTTTTGTGCGGGCATCGTATTTAAACAAATATGTGTTTCTGTCAGAAAATGCAGAACACTTTACATAAGCATAACGAAAATTTCGCGGATGTTTAATTAGTTACAAAATATTTTGCTTCATATTACGTAGTGTATGCAGTCCAATAAGCTGCATATTATAGCTTAAATTGAATCTGTGAATATGATAATGTTGGCGGCCATTTTGAATTTCGTTACCTGAATTGGCGTATAATAATTACACATTTTTTTAGTTATAATTAAGTAGAGTGTACAGTGAAATAAACTGTTATAATTTGAATTATACCTTTAATGAAACATTTGAATATGATTATTCCGTTATGCTAATTCGGGCGATTTTCAGGTTAAATAAGCATCAGAAATATATCCAAAGATACTGAGACACAATTATAGAAAACACAAAATCAAATTAAATCACAAAATGCAGAGAAAAAATCGAGATTTAATGTAAACAAACCCGATTCAATTTGATTTCGCGGCCATTTTGAAATATGTAAATTAGGATATTTTACGGGTCAAAATCGAGTGGGGTGTTCCTCTTATCTGATTCAGGACATCAAAATGTACCCGTGTGTGGAATTTGGTGCTTTTATCACAATGTGAATACTACGTACATCGCCTTAGCACCTCTACTAAGCTGCAAAGTCCCAATATTTTGAGGTAGGTAAAATATTTATAAACAATCAATTTTAACTGCTATTTTAGAACCAAAACAATCACCCCTGAAACGTATTCAATTTCTGTGTCAACTCAGAAACGCTCATAATTTAGCAAAAAAATCCTTGAAAACACGTTAAACTGAACAAAGTGTTTGATAATGATGGCAATCCCCCCTACCGCTTCGGTGGGCAATGATACATCTATTTTAAATACATTAAAGATCGTTTCATGTTGTCCATTTTCAACTCAGCAACATTATTATTTCGATCAACTCAACAACGTTTATGAGTTGACCAGTCAACTCAGAAACGTCGCTGAGTTGACTAAATTTAGCTTTCTGACTCACTAATGTAATTAAGACTAGAAACGTAACTATATAAATGTAAAATGCAATTAAAAAAGTTGTTTTTAATTAAATTAGATTGAGAGAGTATTCACTTATGTAGATATTTTTCCAACAATAAAACAACGTTTCTGAGTTGAACACAAACGTTGTTTACTGAATTCTGCTTTCTGTCTCATTATTGTAATTAAAACTGAAATATTAACTACATCAAAGTAAAATACAGTTAAAAAGAAACTGCTTTTGATTAAGTTAGAGTGAGAAAATATTTTAGAAGTTGTTTACATAAATAAAGTAGTTAGGTTAGGCTGAGAAATGTCTATGAAGCATCAAGTGAATTGAAATGAACAACGTTTTTTTTATAAAAAGCGCAATAAATCTGAGGAGTGAATAGGCCTATAATGGGTTGAGAGCAGTATACAATTTATCAATATCCGTGCCATTGGAGAATACGGCGTAGCTAGTGTTAAAAATGCCTGCACCCGGAACACTCCAAACTCTACATATTCAAAATTGTAATATATAATTATGCCTATTTCAAGATATAGGCCTACAAAATATAATCAAAAATGGTCTGTATAATTATGCGTACCGGTACTTTTAATGTTACCATAAATGATTTTTTGTGTCATTATAAAAATAATGTGACGGAACCTGTGACGTTCAACACAGAAACGCCCTATTTACACAACTGTGATCCACACTTGAAGAAAAATAAAAAAATATCATATAAAAAACATGTTTAAAACAAGAAAATCAAGTTTTAATATGTAGAGTAGCACAAATAAAACATATGGCTGGCTGGGAATGTCAGCGTAAATCTTGTGTGCCTAAACGGTAGGCCATACAGAAGATTTGCGAAAGTTCTTTTATGCGCCAAGGTACTCCGCTTCTGCAAAGTTGGCACAGAGGTCATTTGTCCACGGTCGGTGCAGAAAGCCAATCATATGTGACGAGGCCATTGTGGAGTTTCCCCGCATAGTTTTGCACTTGGTCAGTGCGACCCAAGTCATTATCGAGGATATGAACTAAATCTTAGACATCTGATTGGTCGACGTTGCGACCTCGACCAATCAGATGCCTAATATTTAGGTTGACCGGCTCGTCAATGTCAGCTCACGAAGCTGAAGATCGATAAACGCGGCTATTCAGGATTACCTGGCCCAATCAAATACTTAATGATTGGTTAGTCGGCACTATCAGGTACAGTGACGGGCGACATGGACGAAAACAGCACATTTTACTTTCTCGCATCTGATACGTCCATTTAGTTTCGAAATGAAGAGTGATCGATTTTAAGGCAGAGGGCACCCTTATTGGTGTGACGTAATAATTGGATATTAGGCCTACTACAGAAAGGTGAGCACACGGCTTTTAAAAACAGAACACTGAGTTGTGCCCGCTTGATTATACATGATGATGTCCGAATATTGAGATAAATGTTTATAATTATATAATGCTAATTATTACTAAGCGTTAGGCCTATATAACGCCTCGATTTGTCATGTCGTCACGCTTTATTCTGTTCTTTGACAACTTATTAAGTCGTTTTGAAAACAATTTTGTTTTAGCCCTGGTTTTCTCTTAAATAATTTTGTATTTTATGCCTTTTAAAAACATATAACTGTCGTTGCTACACATGTATATAATGTCATAGTCCCGACTTCGGGCTGGAAAGAGACACAGTGATATAAGCACTCTGTTGTGTGCAATGTGTTCACCATGACTATGTATACATGCCAAGGATTGCAACGGAAAGGTCAACATAATCTGTGTTTGATTGTCAGCTATAGTGACCATTGTTGAATAATCAATAATATATAAATTGATGGACTGAACAATTCTATTCACATGGGCCATCAAACTGATTCAAGTCATGATCAGGGTGAGTCAGAGCAAGGAAATTAGGATCAGATTTTATTTTCCTTGATCAGTACAACTCGTCCCCTTGGTGTTGGAGGGTGCTAAAATGCCACTTTCCAAAGTGGCACTTTATCACATTCTAATTCTAAGGGGACGAAACAAGTAGGCCTTGATGATTGTCTTCAGAAAATCCATAATTTATAAATCTTATTTCAGATTACCCATAAAAAAACCACCTAAATATGTCATAGTTCTTTATGGCGATCCTGAACATGTAAATGCTATTCTGCCGTGCGAAACCAAAGGACAGTATCTGCTTATTTCACCAGTAATTAAGCAGATGCTGCTTTTTGACTTTTGGCTTTGCAGAGCGATATTCGACAGGTTGAATCCTAATTTATGCTGGTGTACGGTATAGTAGGTAATAATTAACATGTCTATATAGCCTGGTTATATCATCCGTAATCTATACTGTCGCCAAACATGTTGCGGATTATAGAAATCAATCAACAACTTATTTTACTTTTATTTGAATCGATGTTTAAAGTCCTTGCATATATTTGAAAATGGCATTTTAAGTTATTTTGATATTATGTGAAAGCCACCAAAGAATAGGGGATAGACAGTGGGAGGGATTAATAATTGAGACACGAGAAAGAGATAAATGATAACATAAATTGTTTGTGACCTTGATATAAATTACAAGTTCACTTGATATGAGTGTTTCATGGTAAAAATGTACCACGGAATTAAAAAGAAAAAAATGTAGAGGCATCGGATTATAAAGCCATCACCATATCCACAAGCATATTGACTTCCACGGTTTCTTTGTGCAAGTGGGCCCACAGTCACGCATGCGCATTAATCACCACACAGCTGATTGAACCACAATCCGGTGATTCTAGTAACCATGATTTTAAGTCTGAACTACAAGCCAACCCGTGCAGGCATACAAATTAGCCTATCGTTTATTCAATGTTTACAACGTTGGTACAACATTGAATCAATGATGGGATAATTCCATGTATATTCCAGCAAACACAAAAAAATTGCCACAATGTTGTTTAACCGTCTGCGACGCTGATCCACCATTAAGCCAACTGGCAACATTGAGTCAATTTCTTGTGTTTGCTGGGATAGCTGTACCTGCTTATGTTGCCCAATGTTGGCTCAATGTTGGCCCACCGTTTACGACGGCGGACCAGCATTGAACCAACATTTGAGTACATTTCTTGTGTTTACTGGATGCCTGTGCCTGGTATGTTTTCCGTGAAAAGTATTTGTAAATCAGGCAAATAATAGGTGAAGACTATTTTATATGGGATATATTGACATAACCTCACGCACGTGGCTTCTGAAAAGCTGCTAACATCAGCCACATTGTTAGGTGTTGTCTCGTCCCAGCCGGCATATCCCCCCCCCCCCCAACAGACAAAGTGTCGTATGTGCCACTCATTTGAGTGGCACATACGACACTTTGAATGCCAGGGGACGACATAATACACGTATAATTGGGCCAGAATTATATCTACCAAGTACTTTATACAGGTGATCACATTGCTTTATACAGGACTGGGGCTACATCTGTGTTGGTTACCCAGCAAACACAACCCATCCACCCAATGTTTGCCCAATTAAATCAACTGGAAACTACTTAAACAGTTCTCTATATATTTTTTCTGTCCGTACTAATAACTTGATAACGGTTCTCCACTTCCGACAAACTTGGCCGCCGCCGCCGCACGCACTCTTTTGGCAACTACATACAAACATTCAACCCCTCCGGCACTTTTTTTTACCCAAGTTCAAGGTCATAGGTCAAAGGTCAAGGTCAAAGATTAACAAAAATTCTTGTTAACGCGATAACTTAAAAAATAATTATTGGATCTCTCCAATTTTTTACGTGAAGTTACCCATGAGTATGGAGATCACCTGATTAGATTTTCAGCTTTCCACCCATAATCAAAATGGCCGTCACCAGGCGACTAAATTTTTTTTAGACTCAATTTTTTTTTATAATTCCCTTGAAATCGGGTATATAGGTTTTCAGGGTCTGCGAGTCTGTTGGCATTGTTTGTTTTCGCGTGCAACCGAAAACGAGGCTATGGCGGCCATCTTTATTTTTTAATTACAAAATTACTTGTTAACACTATAACTTGACAAATAATTATTGGATCTCTCCAATTTTTTATGTGATGTTGCCCATGAGTATGGAGATGACCTGATTAGATTTTCAGCTTTCAACCGATAATCAAAATGGCCGCCACCTGGCAATAATTTTTTTTTTTGACTTTTAATCAGATTTCCCTCGAAACCTGGTATATATAGGTTTTCGGGGTCTGTAAGTCTATTGGCATTGTCCGTTTTCGTGTGCGACTGAAAACGAGGCTATGGCGGTCATCTTGATTTTTTAATTTAATAATTCCTTGTTAACGCGATAACTTGAAAAATAATTATTGGATCTCTCCAATTGTTTATGTGAAGTTACCCATGAGTATGGAGATAACCTGACTAAAATTTCAGCTTTCCACCGATAATCAAAATGGTCGCCACCTGGCGACTAATGTTTTTTTTAAGTTCTTTTTGAGAATACTCTCGAAACATATAGGTTTTCGGGGTCTACGAGTCTATTAGTATTGTCCGTTTTCATGTGCTGCCATATATAGAGTCACTGCCTTAGCCGAGGGGTATTTGAGTGCTTGCACGGTATTTTTATATTTACATTATACACATTGTATTGTATGCGTGTAGATGATATTTCAATAGGAATTATTTATATATTTATATGTGTGTGCTTTATCTATTCACCATGTCATTTGTGACTGGAGTTCTGCAATAAAAAATAGGAAGATTATATTGCAGCAAGCTAGTGCAGTGGATCTGTCTAAATACAGAGGTTATTGTACTAACGTTACAATGCATTGAAACAAGTGAAATCATTTGAAGCCAGTTGCTAGGTCGTGTTGCACAACTCAATAGGTTTTATTCAAGTGTTTAGTAGTTATCTATTTTCAGAAGTAAGAGATATCCATATACAATCTGTGCCTGTTTTTTAAGCGATTGATCCAAATCTTAGGCATGTGATTGGTCGAGATGGCCATCCCGACCAATTACATGGCTAAAATGTAAGTCGACAACTTTAAGAAAGTTAAGCTGACAGTTAAGTCCCTCTGAACCAGTACATTCATGTCAAACACCACAGCTGTACAATCATATAGCCTCCTCTATGCTGTAGGGGGTCCGAGTATATTGAAATCTACCCGGGAAACACAAAACATTTGTAGGGGTCTATAACATTTATACAACGTTGAAGACGTTGGGCCGACGTTATATACATGTTATACAAATGTTTTGTGTTTGCTGGGTAGGGGTTCAAGTGGTGCATTTTAGCATTTTAACTGCGGCCGAAATATGGTACATTCGTCGGCCCTTGCGGAGGTTTGAAAAACAAATATTTTGGCGACAATTCTATGCATCTGCAAGTTATTTAAAAAATGAGTCGCTCAAAATAGGCCTCTAAATAAAAACTATAATGATGTGCATATATTTTGTAAACATATATCTTATAAATGTTAGACATACTATTTTTTCCTTTGTTAACAGCTCATACAGAACAGGGGTAAATGATGGTTTGAGTTTCTCAGGATGACTAACGAGAATCACCCGTTTGCTCTGATCACCAACAAGGCATCAGATCCAGAACCAAACACAATCAATAATAGAGGATATAGGAACCTGAACAATCCACAAAATGGACAACCGCAAAAGAATGATCAAAGCACTGCAGAACCTTCTAAAGAGGAAGGTGGAAATGCTATTGGTGGGGATTGGTTGACACGTGACGAGAAAGCCGGCCAGTTCCTGATGTCACAGCGCATGCGTACCTTCTCAGATGAAGTTTCCATAGTGGGTCTTAGATATACGCTGAGAGGCTCCGTGAACTGGGCGAGAAAGACGATGTGGACTTTATTGATAGTATTCGGGCTCGGTTTTATGCTGTATCAGATCCAGGATAGAATCAGTTATTACCTCACTCGTCCAACGTCTGTCAACTTTAACGTGAACTACAATGATTCTGTGGTGTTCCCCACAATCACCGTTTGTAATGAGAATACAGTTGTGAAAATCAAAGCTGAGGCTATGGGTGAGTGACTTGAAATTTATCAGCGTAGATACTAAACTCGACTGGCAGCAGCGTTCCGCTATGGGGGGGGGGGGGGGGGCATTTCTTCCGACAAGTCAATGCACACTGACTGCATCTTCTCTATGTGAGACATTTAGTCATTGTATAACCACATTAGCTGCCAAAAAGGTTTGAAAGATAAGTTAGTGTGAACTATTTTCTTTTGCGTGTTTCGAGAGAATAATAGTCCGTCAATTTGTGTAGCGGCCATAAAGCATGCAAATTACTTACAATGGCTAATTTAACCTGGGATATCACATGTCAACAACGTAATACCTACTAAGAAGTGGTCCTTAAACAATTTTTGATATACTTGACGTCAGAGACCAGGGTAGTAATGTTAACATTTATTTATTCTCAAGTTATTTTTTTATTATATCTCGAATTACACATAGCTTATTTAAAACTAGCGATGAAAAAAGTTTCAATTGAATTCTTGGACTAAGAAATGTACAATTAGCGGCCAAAAGAACCTTTCCAAGTGGATTTAAAAGCAGAATATGTATATACATGTAATTATATGTAGCCTAGGCCCTATTCCAGGTGATTTTGTTTAAACGCTCTGGTGGCGGCCATTTTGAAAGTCGGCTAGATTGGCAATTTCGTCCGTATATATTTCGCGTTAAGAGCCTGATTCTGCCTCCGGACTAAATTATACCCGTCATAGAGGTCCTAGGGGAGGCTTTATATCGCCTTCGGCATGGACTAACATTATTATACGCAATCTATACTTTCCAGGACCTGCTGACAGATTAATATAATTTTAGTGAATAATCAGTAACGCTACCCTTGTATCTATGTGTTTAAATGTGGCTAAACTCGAATGAATGAATGAATGAATGAATGAAAGAAAGAATGAATGAATGAATGAATGAATGAATGAATGAATGAATGAATGAATGAATGAACAAATTAACAAAAATAAACTGAGTCAAGGGAATCTGCTGAACATGCATGGTGAGATGAATCGGGTGGTACTGCTCTCCAGATTATTTGAAATTCGAACCCCAGATATATGGGTAAATACATGTTTTATTGACACAATTAAAGTCATTACTGATTTATTTGTCATCAACATATATAGTGTGTCAATGTCTATACATGTATATAGATATATCGGTAAAGCCCGAGACTTCAAGAATCATGTGACCCCAGCAGAGTTCTTGTTTGGAATGACATCCACTTCTGTTTAACTAGTTGCATCATTTAGTTCATGCATAGACCTTTCAGAAAATGTATAGTAAAAAAAAAATGGTGCTTTTGACCACAAGAATGCCATAAAAATGTCAATTTTGGCATGTCGACAACTTCCATTTTTGTTGTTGACAGGTCACTGTTCATGTAAGTAGGAGAAGTTTTTTAGAAGATTAATTGACGAACATGTAGTAGTGGTTGTATTAATAAGGATAATTCCCAATTTAGTAATATATTGTCTCTTGCAAAATAAAAGTTTCTTGAAGTGTGATGAATATGTAGTCCAATTTTTTAGGACACAAACCCCAAATATCTAAATTTTACATGACATATACACTTAAAATCAAACTTACAATTAATATTATTTCAAACAATCTCAGGCTATTTTAAATATACATCATATGTACCTAATTTGATAATAACATGTTTATTTGAGTTTTGTTTGAAAATCTCACACGAATTAGTAAATGTGGTTCAATTCTTTACACAGGATTAGATGCAATTATTGCAGAGTTGTTTCCGCCCGTGGCAACAGACAACACCACTGTTGACTATACTGTTCTGGACGGTTCTGGTGATATAGATTGGTTAGACTTATATACAGCTCTATCCCAGACAGCAGAGGACGCCATTATTGAAGTGGGTATCAGTATAAAATGGTCGTTTATCTTCATACTTACGTAATTTATAAACTAGTTTTTTCATAAACCTATTTTTTCAGCTCACAGACATTTTTTTTGTCTCCAACCCTCAGATATACCTGAGTGGGAATATTTATGATATCATTATATTCATTATTCTACATTTTTGTAGTGCACATGGGAGGGAAAGAGCTGTGACCACACGTGGTTTTCTTCTGTTTACACTGATATTGGTGTCTGTTATCAATTCAACCCAAGTAAGTCATGTCCCAGCAAACACAACACATTTGTATACCATTTAGACAATTTTGGACCAACGCCGAAGACATTGGGCCGGCGTTGTATAAATGTTATGCAAATGTTTTGTGTTTGCTGGGGTGACATTTGTAACTTATTTGCTTATGCGCTGCTGTTATAGTCCTACATTCGATAGTCGACTGAAATATAATACATCTAAAATCATTAATAAAAAAAATTGAAGTAATGACCACGTCATTTAGATGATCAAAATATGTATTATTTCACAGAACGTGTTCATCTTATAAAGGGAATTGCGGGAATGGTAGTATTTGCCATGTAGACAATATGATCCGGAATTCACAGTTTTTCTTTGTAAACATTTTTATGGACATATATTAGCTGATTCAATGTGTGTTTGATTTTATATTTATAAACACATTTACCGGGTATTGGGATTTTTAAATAGTAAAGCAGATAATACAATATGCTTTACATATCACCAGTAAAATATCCGTTTATGAGACTAAAAGTGAGTGAGTAAAGTTTATTTTACGTGCAGCACTGTATGATACGATGCATCTTATGTCATAATTATTGCTTGAATAAGAAAATAGTATTAAACACTAAATCCGATTTTCAGATAAGCACTTTACATCTCGTCGAGCAGGAGCGGCGAATGGACTTCATATGTTAATGTTTGTTGATCAGTCCAATTACCTGGCGGTGGCATCTTTTTCAGCTGGTTTCAGGGTAGGTGACAACATTATCTAACAGTAACCATGGTACCATCTTTACCAGCTGGCTTCAGGGTTAAGCGCAGAACACACCAACGCGAGCGCGAGCGCGTATATGGACGCGTCGAGTGACGCGACGATAGACGCGAAATTTGCGTGACAGTCCACACACCAACGCAAATACCAACGCGACATGTGAGGTGATTTCCCCTGTTGCATGGTCAGATTGTGGTAGTGACGCGAAAACCGGCGTGACTAGCGACAAAAATATTACCGGTTAAAAATATATTTGGTAGGGCCTAAGTGACATTATCTAGCAGTAACAGCTTCTTTATCAGCTGGCTTTATGGTGAGTGACATATCTAGCGGTGACAGCTTTGCCAGCTGGCTTCAAGGTAAGTGACATATCTAGCAGTAACAGCTTTATCAGCTGGCTTTTTGATAAGTGACTTATCTAGCGGTAACAGCTTTATCAGCTGGCTTTATGGTAAGTGACATTTCAAGCGATAACAGCTTTATCAGCTGGCTTTATGGTAAGTGACATATCTAGCAGTAACAGCTTTATCAGCTGGCTTTATCTAGCAGTAACAGCTTTACCAGCTGGCTTTATCTAGCAGTAACAGCTTTACCAGCTGGCTTTATCTAGCAGTAACAGTTTTTACCATCTGGCTTTATCTAGCAGTAACAATGATGTTTTAATGATGATTTAGTAATATTGGTTTAATGTTTTAATCACCATACAAAGCCAACACTGGACGTAATCTTATGTTGGACATTGCCAACGATTCATTAAGCCTACATTGTTACAACATATATGTAGTTGTTGTGGCATGACATACAGAAAATCTTCGTCTAATTGAAAATACATATTCTGGCAGCTTTCATACCATAATAATTGTTAAAAAACACGGTTTGATGAAAAAATAATCTATATTGGTAGTGTTATGGCGGCAAGAATTTGGCAAAAAAGGTAAGTTATAGTTACAAATTAGACATTGTTAAGCACAGGGTGGACTGACCCACATGAGCCTCAAAAATGATATTTATGCTTTATGGTGTACACTCATATAGCTGTGGACAAATGTTCGCCAGAAAAAAAAGAGGTATAGTTTAAGAGAGAAATTTATATTTAATGTTATTCCTGTATTTTTTTTGTAAATCGATGTATAAAGTTAAATCTCAATCTTATTTCTCTTTTAACTGTAAATGCGCAACCCAAAATTTAAAACATTTGCGCAATTCTAGTCTATGGACATTTTGAAACTTTAAGAACATATCAAGAAGACACAATAAAAGTGATGATTTTTGGCCTGATTGAGTCGCTTCAATCAGTAGGCCGAAACTGTTTTTGAAAACGTTAGTTTTTCTGAAAATGAAAAATATATGAATACTTTTAATTCACTCAAAGTCGTTCCTCTCTGCTCGCAACTTCAAGAGGGTGAATTTTAAATAATTTAAATTGGATTTGAAACATAAACGGTTAAATAACAATTTTTGTGAAGCTCCGGTTCATCAATGTAATAGTCTAACATATTATTGGAAGCTGGGGGTAAACTTAACGTCACTTATGGATTACTTGAGTTGAGCATATTAGAATATATAGATACAATACCCGCAATTACATTGTCTATAATTAATGCACATCGATCGCTAGTTATATTCTTTGCAAAATGCACCTATATCTGTTTTGAAACCTTAAACGTGATACCGATGCTCATGTGTTGACAGACGAGTTAAGCTTTTACTAGTATATTGAAACTGTCTAGGTAGCATGCTGCATTTTAGGCTAGTAGCAAAACTTTTTTATGGATGTATAGTCGATGTATATGTGCTTAAACACATTACCGTTATGTCAAACAAATCTAAATATCAGAATAGTTCTTATAATAATAATTATTATAACATCTCTGGTTTTGGTGCGGGAAACATATACATGTATTATGTATAGTTTCATTAACATGTATATTTCTTATTATTCTTTAGGTTAATACTTGTATATATGTTTTACACCAATATCTATTTTATTTTAATGCACTATTATAACATAATGCACTGTTAATTTGAATGACGCATGAGTGCCTATACTTCTCAACATCAATACATATATATATATATATATATATGGGGCCTACATACAATGTGAAACAATACAAAACAATCTAATTATTTTCTATAATGCCGTCCTAACTGTTCTTTTTTAGGTGTTGTTACACGCACCGGAGGACCCCCCGTTAATGGAGGAATGGGCTTTCAAAGTTACACCAGGAGCGCAGACCCTTGTCGGTGTTACCATGAAAAAAGTTAGTTAAAGCGACACTATCAGGCTAAAATCATTAAAAAATCAATATTTTTATTTTGGCCTTTTAATATGACCATATGATGTGAACATGGCCATAGACTAGAATTGCGAAAGTTTTTTATTTTTTGTGTTGCCCATTTACCAGTTAAGTGAGATATAAAAATAAAATTCCAGATTTCCAGACTGCCAGGGCTCGAATTTCGAAACTTGTGTCTGGAGGGCAGTGTAATCTCATTCATCTCACCTTTCATTTAATTAAAAAAAAACAGTGAAAAGTGTATCTCCGCGGAGACATTTAAAGCTATTGGGACTGTTTTATGTTATATGGCTGTGGTTGTTTTTCCTCATGCAGATCGTACAGTTGCCCCCTCCTTATGGCACATGTCAGAATGAAGAAGACTATGTCTATACAAAATGCATTCTACAATGTCAATCAGATTATGTCATAGACAAATGTGGTTGCAAGAATATGAATATGTTTGGTTAGTTTAATTTCAAATGTCTCAAATATTTTAAACTTTTCATTTGGATTTTTAGAATATATTAGACGAAATGTTGACGAAATAATGCCACTAATATAAATCAATATGTAGGCCTACCACAATATGTTTCATCATATCAGGTTAGATAAATTTAACAAAATATTTCAAGAAATGTTGCATCACTGTAGGCCTATACATTAAATCAAAAATAATTATTGTCTACTTGAAATAGGTGTCATTCCCAGCAGAAACAAGAATCAATGCTGGTTTAACGTTGGTCCATCGTCTACGACGCTGGACCAGAGCTAAACCAACATTGATTCAACGTCTTATGTCTACTGGTCTACTGGTCTGTTATTTTCCACAGGGAATGCTTCGATTTGCACACCCGTTGAAGGTGCGGAGTGTTTCAAACCAGCAGTTGCAGACTACATAGCTTCTGGCGCTCAGGATGAGTGTCTTTGTGGGCAGCAGTGTGATCGCACGGTGTACACATACGCATTGTCACATGCCGCCTCCTCCGAGTTTGTTGTGGATTTTCTAGCTAATAACCTCCTGGGTGTCACAACCGATACTGTCAAACAGGACTTTCTTATTCTTGATATCTTCTTCTCAGAGATTGCATACGAAGAAATGACAACAAAAGTGGGCTACACATTCCTGGCGCTGCTGTGTGACGTTGGTGGCGCCATGGGTCTCATTCTGGGCAGCACTTTGCTGACCGTTTTCGAAATTGCAGATTTTGCCGCTATCACCTTTTGTGACTTGTTTGTGTATTGGAAGGCAAAGCAAACAGAACGTAAAATAGCTTCTAAATCTTGACCGCATCTCATTTCATTTGTGGCGTAGTTTATTAAATAAGTATCTTGCTGGCAATTTATCTCATTTCACGACAGATTAGCAGACCATTATTACCTTTTTTATCTTTTCTGTTTTCTATCATAATTTTAACCAAAAAAAAATGTCATAATGTTCTCTCGGAGCTTATGTGTAGGCCTACCGTCTCCCGTATTTGATACTAATTCTAAGGGGATGATATCCTTTTATGCAATTATTATGTAAATTCAATGTTTTTTTCCGGACTTATTTTTCGCGTATTGTTATTTAAATCAGTATATTGTGACAGTGTTTATCATGATCATAATCCGACGATTAATCAATGACTGCCAATGGAATAATACAACCATTTCTACGATATTTCGTCCAGAGAAAAAATCCTGGCCAAAACTAATCAATTTCACCAAACATGCAAGCATTCTCACATTCTCTTAGGCCAACAATTAACAAAAAATACTATAGAGTAAAATATATTTTTAAACAGTCACATCACTAACGAATATATTATTTAGTGTAGAATTTAAATGCCAGGTTTAATTCTCGACATCACACTGAATGGGCATAAGGGTCCACTCCTGTCTCTGATGGACATGCACGTGTGTGCAAATCGCGAAGACTTAAGTGTTTTCTAGATTGATTTTATATGACATTTGTAGTGGATCATGAAAAGGGATGATTTATATGACAATAGTAGATCACGAAAAGGGATTATTTTTTATTTCGGAAGTGGTCCTTTTGCATGACCTTATCTGGATTTCGCGGTATGGCTTATAGTCCAGTCATTTTATGACAAAAACACCCAGACCCACCATAAATTGTAAAAGTACTTTTTCACCAATAAGTTCAGAATCATCAAATAATCATCAAATAAGTCTAGAGAGTTATGCGTAGTGAATATTAATCTGCCAAGTGATGACAAGAAACCTCAAAACGTCTAGCCGTCAGCCTCCGTATGGTTATTGCATGGTGGCATATGATGGTCCTGGTGTAGAGGCTTTATGACTCCCGCTTACCATAATCACTTTGAAAATAAGTACAGTATTGCACTTGTTACTTATATTATCTGATTATTTGTCGAGAAACATTTTTTTCGCACAAATGTCATTGAAATTTATATTTATACCTCAAGTGGACCTTGAATCATCAAACTACTACCAGTAATAGATTATCCATGCGGTCAAAATTACATCAAAAAGAAGTATTTTAATTTATATTCTGTCATATATAAAAGACTATATCATCATTTGTATCTTTTTTTCACAACACATCCTGTAGTAATATAAACATTCACCTCAGCATTCGCCCCTCAACCTTTCTTCACTTGGATCCATAGATGATCCACAGAAAGGACGTTTTATGTGAATCGCACTTGTTTTGTTTTTTGTTTGCGATAATGTACTTATTTTGTATACAGTTTTTACCACAAATGTTTAGACACACATGTTCAATGACTTGCGACTCATCCAACAGTATATATTTTTTATTCACTTCATTTTTTATTGTGGAATATAATATATTTTATTTTATAAAATGTCTGATCACTTTAATAATGATTTGCTGAAACAGTTTGAGGGGGTCAGGGTAAATTCACTAAATCATGTTTTGCACAACGACGTAGAAACACGTACAAGCGAAAACGAGCTTGATACAATTCGACAATCGGAATATATTGATATTGAAAATCTTGAAACAAATTGTGAAAAAAAAATCGATCAAATTTTAATGTTCTAAGTATGAACATACAATCTCTGAGTGCACAATTTGATGATTTAGTTATTTTACTTGACCAATTGAATGATGACACCCGAAACATAGCAGCTATATTAATCCAAGAGTCGTGGTTATATGATGATTCCGACCTGTCCCAGTTACAAATAGAGGGATATTCATTGATTACTTCAGGTAGAGTATGCAGCTCCCATAGTGGTTTAGCTATATATCTGAATGACAATTATAAATACAGTATTTTACCTCTATATAATAATAGTACTGTTTGGGAAGGATTATTTATAGAAGTAAGTGGGAAGGGCTTAAAGAAACCTGTAATAATCGGTAATGTATATAGACCATCCAGGAACACAAATAATGGTTATCAACGTTTTATTAATGAATTTACTCCTATACTGTCACACTTAGACAAACGGAATAGTGAAATTATTCTTGCAGGAGATTACAATATAGATCCATTGCAAATTAACCGTAATCGTATAGTTGAAGAGTTTTTTGATTTGCTCACATCTCATAGTTTCTATTCACAAATAACACTTCCCACTAGACTATCTACAATGACACAATTTTTAGACTTTTCCAAAGCCTTTGATACTCTCGACCACACTATTCTCACCCAAAAACTAAAACATTACGGTATTAAAGGCTGTGCCCTGAAATTGGTGAAAAATTACTTCAGCAACAGAAAGCAGTATGTAGAATTGAATAATGTAAAATCTGAAATGTCCGAAATAAAAGCAGGTGTTCCCCAGGGCTCGATTCTGGTCCCATTACTTTTTGTTATATATGTCAACGATATTTATAAGGCCAGCTCCATTCTTTATGCTATAATTTATGCCGACGACACCACTTTGGCGGCTAATTTAGAAGATTTTTCTGCTGAAACAAGAAAAGACTTAGAAAACAAAATAAATTCAGAAATAAATGAAATTAACATTTGGCTGAAAGCAAATCGACTTTCTCTTAACATCCATAAGTAAAAATCCATGCTATATTACAAGCCTCCCAAAAGGGTACCGATTCCCGTCCTCAAAATACATAATACTGAGATAACCAGTGTTGACACCTTCAATTTTTTGGGTCTATTAATAAATAAAAATTTAAACTGGAAACCTCTTGTAGAGAAAACAGCAGGAAAAATATCAAAAGCTATTGGAGTTATAAAGAGACTAAAATTTGTTGTACCCCAAAATATACTGGTGACTTTATATAATTCATTAATTTTATCACAACTTTATTATTGTACACTAGCATGGGGTTATCATCTTCATCTATCCAGTTGTCTGCTACCGGCAGACTCCTTGATATCACGTATATGGTCTCACCACCCTAAATGAGCCGAAATCCAGGGAGGTGTCTACTAATGATGGAATCATCACACAAAATATTTTTAATGCGGCTGTTCCAACCTCTATTGAAACAAAATAAAATACAAAGAAGTAATAATTTTGTGAATATTTAATAAGCCCACGTTATCTTCTTTGTCAAGGATATCAGAAATAACTGTTTCATGATAACCTCCCAGGGATACAGTGGGTTAAAACGATGTGTGTCTGTTCTGTGAAAGAGAGCACGGATTATAGCCCAATTTTAACAGTATTGACTTTTTTACACTCTAGGGGGCGTAGCTCAAAATCTGTCTGGTAAGCATACCCATAGCGGGCCTGTTTTCGAACAAGGACATCTCAAGCTTTATCCTGATATGTCACACTAAATATCTAATAGGGTGAAAAATGGTGAAATCGGCCTGCGGAATTGAGGCAGTTTACATATGTTTCAATGGGACTGGCATTTGGGGTGGTGAGACCATCAGTAGACACAAGGGGTTTGCGTGTTCTGGTCCTTTCTTGACATATTCGAGCTGCTTGATAAAAAATCTGCAGCTTGATATCTATATTTTATTGAGTTTTACCATCGCTGTAACAATCTAAGTGTAATAGTTTCGATTAGAAAGTATATAATTGGTGAATAAATGTGATAACCATGTCTAGAAAAGACCAGAAGAGGCCGTGTTTTGGTGATATAAGTCATAGATGAAATGCCTGGTTGGTAGTTTGATTGTCATATGGGCCCAAATAAAAAATGGTGAATTTATGTATGGATGCTACTAATAGCAGTCCATTCTAATATGTGTGGCATATTTCAACAACAATTTTCGAAATACAAGGTAACCATGACGACTTTGTGTGACGAAATAGAGGCGGGAATAGCCACTTTATTTAACTGTTTTATTCAATGCGACTTTCAAGGAAAGCAGGCCGATTTTCATGATATCAATAATTATTCAAAGGTCTCCGAGGGCAACAGTTTTCAATATAATTGCCTAATTCAAAAACTATATTGCTCAGAACACCTTCAAGCATCATACCAGGCCGAAATAAAATAATCAAAGAAAATTCTATCTCTACATATGGTCTCACCACCCTAAATGAGCCGAAATCCAGGGAGGTGTCTACTAATGATGGAATCATCACACAAAATATTTTTAATGCGGCTGTTCCAACCTCTATTGAAACAAAATAAAATACAAAGAAGTAATAATTTTGTGAATATTTAATAAGCCCACGTTATCTTCTTTGTCAAGGATATCAGAAATAACTGTTTCATGATAACCTCCCAGGGATACAGTGGGTTAAAACGATGTGTGTCTGTTCTGTGAAAGAGAGCACGGATTATAGCCCAATTTTAACAGTATTGACTTTTTTACACTCTAGGGGGCGTAGCTCAAAATCTGTCTGGTAAGCATACCCATAGCGGGCCTGTTTTCGAACAAGGACATCTCAAGCTTTATCCTGATATGTCACACTAAATATCTAATAGGGTGAAAAATGGTGAAATCGGCCTGCGGAATTGAGGCAGTTTACATATGTTTCAATGGGACTGGCATTTGGGGTGGTGAGACCATATGTGCTGTGAGTTCATAGTGCTGCGGCCATTCTCTAAAAGAGGCCTAGAAATAGGAGTAACCCCTCCCCACGGTAGAACAAAGCACAACCATATTTTTTTGATTGCTTGATATGTCGGGACTAGGAAATGGATGGTTGTGAAAAAAAAAATCGGGGACGTTGCCATGGTAACGGCATTATAACCGTACAACCTCTAATCCTGAAAATGCACTAAATATGCCTTTTGTGTGTGTAGTTCCTACAATTTAATCGATGTGTTGACGCTAACGATACGCATTTAATAAAACAAATACATTGTACAATCGATTTGGGAAGCGCCAAATATGTAATGAAGTTATCTTGAAGATGTATTTTCATGTTATTTTTATAATTTGATATAGTAGGAAGATTTAGTACGCAGAAACGTTTAAACATCGTATTACGTTTATATAAGTCTTGTTAAATGATAGTGTGTTCACATACCATTAGGTTTTGTTTGCGTTATAATTATAGCGAGAAATCGCAATAATAGATATTAGTCCATGTGATTTATAAATTACAGAGACGCTGTGCAACATTTTATTGTTCATTTATAATATAATAATGACGTCATAATTAATTTGTTTACTGAACGTGTTCAAGGTTATCAGAACCCCCCTCTTCCCTGCCCAACTCCTGCAAGCCAGACAATCTGACCTGAGTGTGACCTCCATACCACAGTCAGTAAACCGGTGACGTCATAATGAATATTCATGATGCTCGCACCCCCTCCTTTTCGTACAGGCCTCATACACACCTGTTGTCAAGGTCAGACTGGTAGTCTGACGGTCTGACCTGACTGGGCACGGTGGGGGTTATGAACATAAACGCATCACTTAATTACAGAAACAAACTATTAGAATAATTCATCTGGCGAGATATTCTGCACACACCGATCCTCTATTTAAAAAAATACGTTCTCTCAAATTAAAAGATCTGTTTCAGTTAAATATTCTAAAATTTTACTATAAACTTATGAATAACAACCTTCCAGATTACTTTCTACATTTAAACACAGTTACCGGAGCACAAACTCATAATTATAATACTTATAATACTCGTTTTAGAAATAATGTTAGACAGATTCAACTCAGGCATGAATTTCGCAGGAAATGCCTTAAATATGAAATTGCCAGAATTGCAAGCAATACTCCACCAAATATTCGTGAAAAAATGTACACACACAGCTTTAACGGATTCATTTTATATATATAAAGTCATATGTTGAAAATGTACCCCGACGATTATCATCTGGAAAACTGTTATATCTGTAGCAGGAAATAGTATAATATAACGCCTTCATTATATTTACAAAAATAGTTATCATCTATAATAAGTGTTATTTTTATGTTTTTTTTATAAATTAATCCACAATATAATTTAAAGTCCATCTATTCATTGATGCATGTTTTCTATGTAAACTATATTTTTGTCTGTAATATGTTTTTTTTTATGTAACAATAATATGTACATTACAAGGTGGTCTCCATGTCAGCGATTGTTTCAATCTTAATGGAAATCTGCCTTTTCACTGTTTCATTATTAATCATCATGTTTGGAATTTTTATGGCGAATAAAACATTCTGTCTGTATTTCGCTGGTTCCTGTTCTATTTATAAAAAAAAACAAATTGGCTAATACGATCGCCTTGAATAATTCAAGTATCACCAGATTCTCCTGTCGTAAATATTACACTTGTTCGCATTTGTGCTTGTTAAAAATCATATTTTATTTTTATTTTTGTGTCTTGAAATTTTCCTTTTAGATGACATGGAATCACCAAGCTACTACCAGAAAGTATTATACAGTCAAAAATATATTTACAAATATATATTAACACTCGACTGTCCCTAGCTTTATTTGTTGAAAGATCGTAATATTATATAAACAAATTGTGATCCACAAATCCGGTGGCGGCCATCTTGGGTTGATGCAAATTAGTATCCTTCGACCAATTGGATTTTGGAATTTTTTTATTATGTTTTTTTCTATTGATGATTCTGAACTGATTGGTGAGAAAATAAAATACTTTTGCAATTTGTGTTGGGGGTGTTCAAGTTTGACAGGACCAGTAACCAAACTCTGGTCTATATCGCGGTCATAAATAACTTCACCAATTGTAGTCGCATATTGTGTGATCAAAACAGGCATACGACATGAATAATGACTGTTTTCTCACATATTTATCACAATGCGATTGGTATATTTCATGGTGTCCCGGATATATATTACCTTTTAATTCCCTAACGGCTTATATAACATTTTAGCACAACTGTCAAATTCATAAATAACCGGTAGCAGCAAATTGATCACTATTCTTAGAGGGTGAGAATAATCTGATTTCTGCTGACAGGGTGAAACCGATATAAGACAGGCTCTGATTAGTTGCATTTTGGTTGCATTTTTTTGGTTGTTACTCACCATCTCAACAACATATTCTGATGCACTGCTGACAGGGCCACCCTGTCAATTATGCATAAATGATCACTATTGACAGGGTGACTCTGTCAGCAGTGTTCGTTAATGCAGTATTGACAGCTTGACCCTGTCAATACTTCTGCAGTTTTAACTGTTATTGACAGGGTGACCCTGTAAGCAGTAGTTCTAAATGCGCTATTGACAGGGTGACCCTGTCAATAACAGTTGAAACTGCAGTATTGACAGGGTCAGCCTGTCAATAGCCTCCGCCTTTGGAGATATCAAATCATAAAAAATGGTGTGGGTGAGTAGTTGGGGGATGCAATGTGACTAATTCCGGCCTATGGACTATATGTGTTTAGGGTTATGACCTTCAAGAGACCGGAAATGGTTAGTTTGTTATATTACACGACTATATATTACCTTGAAATACAAACGTTTTCAAAAATCACCGTGTGCTTTTAGGATCATGAATTTCAAGACCCCGGAAATGACCTTTACAGCTTCAGAAAAAAATGACACCCTCTTTTATTTTGTTCAGTATTATTTTTTTCTTCAAATTGAATATAGGGGTCAAGAATTAACATGCAATTCTCATTGAACCACATTTACCGAAATATGACCCTACACTATGAGATTTGTTGTTACTTTTTACTCTAAGTGTTGTTTACCACTCTTAACCGTAGTGCTGAAATATTTTAATAAATATTATGGATACCGAAGGGCTACTTTCTACTCCATATACCTATGTTAGGCCTATATGGCCATTTATTGCGTTCCATTAGTTACCATAACTTCTTACAGCATTATTGTATTTACATACTGATATTTATTTAGTATGGTCCTCGAGTATTATTTTGAATGACTTGTCAAATAATTTGACTTTATAATATCTATGTAACGTTAGTGGTATGACCTACTTCGTTAGTGTCGCCAGTTTGACTGTCTGTTGCTTGGCATTTGTTACTGAATCTAGACTTTATACACGGGAAATGACAAGAAATACTAGCCTCTGCGTGACTATGGTGGTCACCGGAGATGACACTTGTAAAAAACATCATCATCATGCTTAATTCTATTGTATTTATTCGCCATGCAAACATAGATTTTAACTTTTTAATTGGTAGCAATTGTTGGGTATTCTTATATTTAATGTGATGGGTCAATATAATTATATATTTTTAGTATATGTATTTAATATTTATGTTAAGGATTAAATTGATTCATATTGCAGAATCCATATAATAGGCCTACGTGTGTATACTACGTAGCCTATACGTACTGTACTGTCTTGGTTGTCAATGAAAATATCGGTGACATTATTATAGATTGAAAAAAACTGTTTCTGAAATGTCTTATTCAAGGTGCAATTTAGACATTCGCAGCTCAGCATCCCAGGCTCAGCATTATCTAGAAATAGTAATGTTAATAAATGATATGGCATCACACAAAATGTAACAGAAACTATCTCCACTGTTTTATTGTCATCAAAGTGTGCTGTATAGCATATCTAAAGTCTTAAAGGCCCCATGTAGTCCCCAGACCTGCTCTGCACAATGTCATATTATTACATACTATTTTAGATTACTTTTTAAATATTAGAGTGCTCAGCTCCCATTTTTAAACCACTGGGAATGATTTTCCCAAACGCAAAAGTAGGAGGCAGAGCTAATTCGTGACGTCAGAGGTGGAGACATGCCTGGCTGGTTATAATACATTTACATGTATATGTAGCTGGTGATGTATTGTATGATTTAATAAAATTGACCAAAGTCAACACGGAACGCCGATCCAACGCTGCCTGAATGCAGGTTCAGCACTAGAATTTATGGCCATCACCGCGTCCGCTCCTGGCCAGCGTCTAGCATTTACTCACCCCCTGTTCAGTCACCCTGTCGATGCGGGCATATTGAAATGAATAGAAATCTAGTTCAAGCTCATGTACAAATACAAGAAACATGAAACATATACCCGATGCAGTTTCAATGTTAATTCAGATTTAATAATGGGCGTTTTTGTGTGTGAAGTCATGAGGTGGGAGATCCGCCCAGCCCAAGAAATGTGAACATTTTCAGGTGTTTTTTTGAAAATAACTGATAATTAGTGGACTAAAATAGTCTGCTAAGTTATGAGATAGTTCATTGTGATATATACTTTAATTATATTGATAAGCTGAAATCACTTCACAGGGCCTTTAAGTGATAAGAGCGGTGGAAAGTATTAAAATTTTTGATGACACAAGAAACATTCCGCACATGCACAATTGATTTATTTTTAATAAGAGTTTATATGATAACGAATGCTTCAACATTAAGAGATCTGAAATGAAAACCGGACTGATTCGTTAGGTGCCTCCTCACTGAACCTACATTCCCAAGAAATACGAAACCTTAGTTTTGATGTTATTTGAATACAAAATCTCTGTCGCAATTGTCCTGTACTTAGGTTTAAAATTGTCGGGTCAATACAGGACTCTAGTGCCAGATAATCACATTTGCGACGGCTGATATGTAGTCTACGTCAGACCATTGTAAATAAAAATAAATAATATAGAGGTCTTTTTAAAAGGCACTAGTAATCTCAATAATAAAATGATTTTATAATTGAGATTTAATCGCACCGATTTTTTTATTAAAAACGTGAATAACACTGCTAGAACGTGGCTCGTTATCCCACGACTCGAATTTCGTAAGACTTTTGAGGTTATAGAAGACATATATTTATGAAACAACAAGTTGGCTGATGGTTGATGTCACATTTTATCTTTGCCATATTTAAAATGTGGTACTTAATGTGCTAATAAAAAATGAAAACCCGGATATATGCGGCACCGGCGGTTGAAGGGTTAATGAAATGTTTCTGATGCAATGCCTGTACAACCAAATTTGTGGTACTTGGACTGTAATTTTCCACCTACCAGGGTAGCTCATGAGGAGATGTCCTACTGTTGTATGCTATATTTGTTACAGAGTCACTAGATCACAACCAACATCCTCCTCTCTTGGTGAGTGAGTGAGTGAGTGAGTGAGTGAGTGAGTGAGTGAGTGAGTGAGTGAGTGAGTGAGTGAGTGAGTGAGTGAGTGAGTGAGTGAGTGAGTGAGTGAGTGAGTGAGTGAGTGAGTTTTTCTTATGTCGCCTTCTGCACAATCATGGCAATATAGCGTCAGAAGGAAGGTCAAAGTCAGTACTGTGCCCTACTCTTATCGAATGATTTCAAGAGTTCTGTATACTGCATAGTTCTAAAGATGGCACTGCATATATACTCCAGGTATTTGAACCGTTTGTAACACTGTATGCCCAACCTCGATGACAAATATCCGACAGGGATACGAACGCCTCACAGTTTGTCAGATGCGAATGCTTCACTGTGTTGTCAACACTTGGGAGATTGATATTCGTTAAGTATAACTGTCTAGATTTGGTTATTTCTTTGTGAAGCAATAAACGAAATTATAATCGTTGTAAAACCGTACCTCGATCTTACAGACTGACTAGATAAGTAGGTCTAAATATCATCACCAAACTGCACGTTAAGACGATATTTCACCTCATATCCTCGAATATGAGGATGACACAATATTTGCAATAATAATACAGTTTAGGAGATGAAATCAAAATTCCGGCTTGAAGGGTGTTAGTGCTAAACACTACACTAGGGTCCCGGCCAAAACAACCTGACAGTCTTTAAAATAACTCTTAAAAAGCAACATCAGCAAACAAAAATTCAACATGTTAAACAACATGTTAAACCAGCCACGGAGTGTGATACTATGTGTAATAATAATAATAATATTTTTATGTACTGTATATTTTTTACCTTTAATTTGACATTTTGACCTTGAAGGAATGAGGGGGGGGGGGAGTTGAATCATCAAAATACATGAAAATATCAGAAATGAATTTCCCAGTTAAAATTACAACAACAAGATGTATTCAAATATGTTCGCTTACTTGACCTTGAAATTGTCCTTTTGACATTGAAGATGACCTTGAATAATCCAAATATTACCAAAATGGATTATTCTGTCAAAAACACATCACATCACGATTTTACACTTGTTACTATTGTTCGCATTTTTATTTCTAAAAAAAAATATTTTTGTATTTTTTGCCATGAAATTGACCTTTCGACCTTGCAGATGACCTTATATCACCAAACTAATATGAAAACCCCCCAGATTATCCAGTACAACATTATATTGAAAAGATGTATAAACACTTGTCTTTTGTTTAATTTGTTGAAAAATCATGTATATATAAATTGTGAACCAAAAATCCAGTGACGGCCATCTTAGATTTATGCAAATTAGATATCCTTCAACCAATTGTATTCTAAGGAGTTTTTTTATATGTGTTTGCATTGGTGATTCTGAACCTATTGGTTACACTTTATGGTGGGTTTGGGTGTTTTTTGTCATAAAATGACTGTACTATACGCTATACCGCAAAATCCAAATAAGGTCATGAAAAAAAGACCACTTTCGAAATAAAAATCCTCTCTTTTCATGATCTACTATTGTCATATAAAATCAGTCTAGAAAACACTCAAGTTTCTGCGATATGCACACTCGTGCATGTCCACCAGAGATAGGAGTGGGCTTATGCCCATTCAGTGTGATGTCGCCTGGGAATTAAACCTGGCATTTGAATTCTGCACTAAATAACATAGTAATGTGAGGTGACTGTTTGAAGATATATTTTACGCTATGTTATTTTTTGCTAACGGTTGGCTTAAGAGAATGTGAGATTACGTGCATGTTTGGTTAGTTTAGATGCAGGTCAGGATTTTCTCTCTGAACGAAATATTATAGAAATGGTTGTATTATTCCATTGGCAGTCTTTGATTAATCTATGATCATGTTAAACATTGTCACAGTATATTGATTTCAATAACAATACTCTAAAAATAAGTCCGGAATATATGCATACGGCATCGTTGGGAAGGCGAGATGGGCTCATCTCAGCCCAAGTCACCACATCAAGTAAGGCCGACCCTTTAGGCGAGGGTCAGATGTGGTGACGAGTGCTGACAGCAGCCAATCTCTCCGTACCCAACGATGCAGTATGTATTTATCTACGAATATCTATCTGAAACGGTAAAATCAAACTGATCAGTAAAGCGGAGAGAGTGCGAGATGGGCTGATCTCACCATTCGTCTCGCAGTGAAAGCCAACAGCATGAGTGCGAGAAAATGGTATCTTGCATGTACGAGTGAAATTCCATTAATACATTTATCGGCTGACCATTCTTATGCTGTGTCAACAGACATAGAAATTAGTGCGGTTTCATTCTATCTCACTAATAATTGCTGCATAGAGCACCCAAAAACATTAAATTTACATAATAATTGTACAAAAGGATATCATCCCCTTATATTAGAATTAGTGTCAAATACGACACTTAAATGAGCGGCAGGCGGTTGGCCTGCCGCTCATTTGAGTGTCGTAGGCGGTTGGCCTCCTCATGAGTTCCGAGATGACATATTATATTTTTTTATTCTCTTACATTTGTGATACAAAACAGAACAGATAAAAAAGGTAATAATGGTTTGCTAAATTGTCGTGAAATGAGATTAATTGCCAGCAAGATACTTCTTTATTAAACGGCAACACAAATGAAATGAGATGCGGTCACGATTTGGAAGCTATTTTCCGCTCTGTTTGCTTGCCTTCCAATACACAAACAAGTCACGAAGGGTGATAGCGGCAAAATCTGCTATTTCAAAAACGGTCAGCAAAGTGCTGCCCAAAATGAGACCCATGGCGCCACCAACGTCACACAGCAGCGCCAGAAATGTGTAGCCCACTTTTGTTGTCATTTCTTCATATGCAATCTCCGAGAAGAAGATATCAAGAATAAGAAAGTCCTGTTTGACAGTATCGGTTGTGACACCCAGGAGGTTGTTAGCTAGAAAATCCACAACAAACTCCGAGGAGGCGGCATGGGACAATGCGTATGTGTACACTGTGCGGTCACATTGCTGCCCACAAAGACACTCATCCTGAGCGCCAGAAGCTATGTAGTCTGCAACTGCTGGTTTCAAACACTCCGCACCTTCAACGGGTGTGCAAATTGAAGCATTCCCTGTGAAAAATAACAGCCCAGTAGACATAAGACGTTGAATCAATGTTGGTCTAACGTTGGTCTAGCGTCGTAGACGATGGACCAACGTTAATCCAGCATTGATTCAACGTTTTGTGTCTGCTTTGAATGACACATAATTAGTAGGCTTAAATAGTGTAGGAGTTATATTTCAAGTAGACAATAATTGTTTTAAATTCAATGTATAGGCCTACAGTAATGCAACTTTTCATGAAATATTTTGTTAAATTAATTGAACCTGATATGATACCACATATTCTGGTACATACTAATTCATGTTAGTGAAATTATTGAACACTTCGTTTAATATTTTATAATAATCCGAATAAAAAGTTTAAAATATTTGAGAGATTTGAAATTAAACTAACCAAACATATTCATATCTTTGCAACCACATTTGTCTATGACATACTCAGATTTACATTGTAGAATGCATTTTGTATAGACATAGTCTTCTTCTTGCTCACATGTGCCATAAGGAGGGGGTAACTGTACGATCTGCATGAGTAAAAACAGCCACAGTAATGTAAAATAAATAGCTGTAAATATCTCCGCGGAGATACACATTTTACCTGTTTTTAAAATGAAATGAATGGGGTTTTAGGCCATCTTTTGTGCACATATAGGGCCAGGAGAACCTCATGAGGATGGTGAGATGAGATGACACTGCCCTCCAGACACATGATTCAAAATTCGAGCCCTGGCGGTCTGAGGCCGAGCACGCTACCTCTCGGTCACGGAGGCTCCCCACAATATTGAATCTTCTCGAGTGAACAGAGAAGAAACATTTTGTTTCTTTGAAAGTTAAAGGCCAGAGCGAATTTCGCGCTACATAGGGCCTACATGCGCACAAAGGAGGCCTAAAACCTCATTAATTTCATTTTTACCTCTCAGTAAATTTTACTCGTGAAATCATCGACATCCTTAATTCATCGTTCTCACACTCAGTGGTTGAGTTTTCACTATGAGACGTATATCGGTATCAGCCAATACCGCACTCCGTTGTACTACATGTATACATGGTGTATAGCAAGTGAATGCTATTGACTGAGTGTCGGCAGAAATGCATAAAGAGGTGTCGGCGATTCACCACTATTATCATGATTATACGGTCGTCTGTTATGTCGGTGGACTCACTGGACTGTACACTTTTTTGCGTCTTTGAAAGTTTTGGACAGTCGTGTGAGAAAATACAAACGGTGAATATTTTCGTGCGGTATGGAAAAATACAGCACATGTCCAAGGAATAAGGTGTCAGCCTTTAGGTGAATACCTTATTTCTTGGACGAGTGCTGTATTTTCCAATACCACACTCAAATGAACACCGTTTGCATATCTTATCACTTCGAGTGACCATTGTTACCACATCATGTTATGTAACCAATTACGGTGATTACTATTGACACGACAGGTGTTGGCTCCAACTTGTGAACGATCTGTTAACTGTCACAGCCACGAATCGCTCAATTTGTACATAATATTATGAATTCACGACAATTCAAATCGATTACTAATTGCAGATAATGACAAATAAATTTGAATAAATGATGTACACAGCTTCAAAGTTAATTTCAGTCACGACCACACACAATCCGAATCGGCTAAGGTAGGGTTGGTTTTTGAGCCTTCATAGAGGCAGTAGGTACTTATAACTGACTATTGTATCTGTCAGGTTCCATGATAGGTAACACTAAAAAATAAAAACCTTTCGAGTATTACCTGATTGACAGTATTATTGATTGCATCGAAAATGTCAACTGTTAGGCCTACACTCCTCCAATAACTGTATTGTCGTAAAGTATGTGAGTTACAAAAAATACTTGTATGCTATTTATATATTTATTTTACAAGCACTTGAAGAAAAAGGAAAGTTTAATTATGCTTAACATCGTGATGGCTTAACTAACTTTTTTCATGGTAACACCGACGAGGGTCTGCGCTCCTGGTGTAACTTTGAAAGCCCATTCCTCCATTAACGGGGGGTCCTCCGGTGCGTGTAACAACACCTAAAAAAGAACAATTAGGACGGCATTATAGAAAATAATTGCATTGTTTTGTATTGTTTCACACTTCACATTGTATGCGGACCCTATAGATAAGTATTTATTGAGGATGGGAAGTATAGACAAACTCATGCGTTATTCAAATGAACAGTGCATTATGTTATAATAGTGCATTATATACCTATATAATAAAATAGATAATGGTGTAAAATAAATATTACTAAAAGTATTTACCAAAATAATTATAAGAAATATACATGTTAATGATACTATACGCGGTACATTTATGTTTCTCGCACCAAAACCAGAGATAACTGTAAATGATTATTATTGTAAATATCGGTAAAAAATACATTTTTGAAACCTACCTAATATAGAAAAGCTGATATAACTTAAGTATATAATAATGACAATAATAAGCACTAGATTTCAAAACATTTTGCAGGATAAAACAGTGAAGTGTTTCAGCCAATTAAGCTGTGGTGAATAGGTTACACCATAAAAATATGTTACTGCTATAATTATATGAAGTCACCCTGAAGCCAGCTGAAAACATCTTATCGCTAGATATGCCACTTACCATAAAGCCAGCTGATAAAGCTGTTATCGCTTGATATGCCACTCACGTGCACCATAAAGCCAGCTTATAAAGCTGTTATCGCTTGATATATCACTTACCATAAAGCCAGTTGATAAAGCTGTTACTGCTAGATATGTCACCTACCATAGAGCCAGCTGATAAAGCTTTTACTGTTTGATATGTCACTTACCTTGAAGCCAGCTGGTAAAGCTGTTACCGATAGATATGCAAATTACAATAAAGCCAGCTGATAAAGTTGTTACCTCTGTCACTTACCATGGAGCCAGCTGGTAACTATGTTACAGCTACATTTGTCACTTACCCTGAAACCAGCTGAAAAAGATGCCACCGCCAGGTAATTGGACTGATCAACAAACATTAACATATGCAGTCCATTCGCCGCTCCTGCTCGACGAGATGTAAAGTGCTTATCTGAAAATCATAGTCTGTCAATATTATTCCCTTAAACAATTCCAACAATAATTATAACAGAAGATGCATTGTACAGTGTTGCATATAAAATAATATTCATTCACTCCCTCACTTTTACTCTGATAAACGGATATTGTACTGGTAATGTGTGAAACGTGTTGTATTAGCTCTTTGCTATTTCGAAATCCCAATAAATATTTGTTATTAGTGATTCTAGATTTGTTCAAATTCACTTGAATATGTGTTACAAATATAACATGACTTACTTGGGTTGAATTGATAACATACACCAATATCAGTGTAAACAGAAGAAAACCACGTGTGGTCACAGCTCCTTCCCTCCCATGTGCACTGCAAAAACATAGAATAATGAATATAATAATATCATCAAATTTGACGATAAAATTCCCACTCGGTTATATCTGAGGTGTTGAACACAAAACATGTTTGTGACCTGAAAAATAGGTTTAGGAAAAAAATATAATAACTATTTTAAAAATTATGTAAGCATAAGTATGAAGATAAACAACCATTTTATACTGATACCCACTTCAATAATGGCTTCCTCTGCTGTCTGAGACAGATTTGTATATAAGTCTAGCCAATCTATATCACCAAAACCGTCCAGAACATTATAGTCAACAGTGGTGTTGTCTGTTGCCACTGGCGGAAACAACTCTGCAATAATTGCATCCAAACCTGTGGAGAAAATTGAACCACATCTATTATATACACGCTTGTGCGATTTGCACACAAAACTCAAATAAACGCAATATATAGATTAAAAGATGTAAAACCTTATATTTTAAGTAGCTATGATGAATATTTAATATATCATGTGCTTGTTTAAATATATAATGGCAAGCTTGATTTTAGGTGTAAAAAATTATATCTTGTAGATTTGAAATCACGTGATTTTACTGAACTAACCCTGGTGTATATACATGTACATTTGTATGCCAATTAAATCCGTTATGACATTTAATAGTGTCAATAAACATCTATCCACCAGTAAAAAGAGAAAGCTAATCTAGGACTTAGGTATTCAGGTTTCTGATAAACACAATGTTTCTTCCCCGTCCACTCGTAAATATTGAATATGGTTGGAAGCCTCATTGATCGAAAGGTAGGGTGCTCGACCTCAAACTGCTGGGGTTTAAATTTCAAATAATGTGTCCGGATAGTAGAACCATCTGATTCATTCACTATGCATTTTCAAGATTCCTTTGACCCAGTTTAGCTATGGGCTAAAGTCCCATGAATCAGTCAATGAATCAATTAATGAAACAATCAACAAATGAATCAATGAATCAATCGATGAATCAATCAATGAATCAATCAATAAAACAATCAATAAAACAATCGATGAATTAATGGATCAATGATTCAATCAATCAATCAATCAATCAATCAATCAATCAATCAATCAATCAATCAATCAATCAATCAATCAATCAATCAATCAATCAATCAATCAATCAATCAATCAATCAATCAATCAATCAATCAATCAATCAATCAATCAATCAATCAATCAATCAATCAATCAATCAATCAATCAATCAATCAATCAATCAATCAATCAATCAATCAATCAATCAATCAATCAATCAATCAAACAGCCAGCCAGCCAGCCAGCCAGCCAGCCAGCCAGCCAGCCAGCCAGCCAGTCAGTCAGTCAGTCAGTCAGTCAGTCAGTCAGTCAGTCAGTCAGTCAGTCAGTCAGTCAGTCAGTCAGTCAGTCAGTCAGTCAGTCAGTCAGTCAGTCAGTCAGTCAGTCAGTCAGTCAGTCAGTCAGTCAGTCAGTCAGTCAGTCAGTCAGTCAGTCAGTCAGTCAGTCAGTCAGTCAGTCAGTCAGTCAGTCAGTCAGTCAGTCAGTCAGTCAGTCAGTCAGTCAGTCAGTCAGTCAGTCAGTCAGTCAGTCAGTCAGTCAGTCAGTCAGTCAGTCAGTCAGTCAGTCAGTCAGTCAGTCAGTCAGTCAGTCAGTCAGTCAGTCAGTCAGTCAGTCAGTCAGTCAGTCAGTCAGTCAGTCAGTCAGTCAGTCAGTCAGTCAGTCAGTCAGTCAGTCAGTCAGTCAGTCAGTCAGTCAGTCAGTCAGTCAGTCAGTCAGTCAGTCAGTCAGTCAGTCAGTCAGTCAGTCAGTCAGTCAGTCAGTCAGTCAGTCAGTCAGTCAGTCAGTCAGTCAGTCAGTCAGTCAGTCAGTCAGTCAGTCAGTCAGTCAGTCAGTCAGTCAGTCAGTCAGTCAGTCAGTCAGTCAGTCAGTCAGTCAGTCAGTCAGTCAGTCAGTCAGTCAGTCAGTCAGTCAGTCAGTCAGTCAGTCAGTCAGTCAGTCAGTCAGTCAGTCAGTCAGTCAGTCAGTCAGTCGATCGATCGACCGACCGACCGTCCGTCCGTCCGTCCGTCCGTCCGTTCGTGGTATATTTTTGTTCGGGTTTCTTAACGTGAAACCTAAGGGTCAAAATTGCCACTACTGCCGATTTTGAAAATGGCCGCCATCAGTACGTTAAGCAACATCACCTGCAATGCATATACATATTTTGCTTTTCAAACCACTTGGAAAGTTGTTTTTGACCGTGTTTGACCGTGTTTGACTGTGTTATTCGAGATATAATAAAAAACATATATGAAAAACCGAAAAAATAACCGAAAAATATGTATTTTAACATCACTTCTCTCTGACGCCCATGATACAAAATGTTGTGCACGGTCCATTTCTTAGTAGGCATAAACATATTAAGTTTTTAACACGCGATATCCCAGGTTTAATTGGCCATTATCATCGGTGTCCTTAATGACCGCTATACATATTGAAAATTATTCTCAAAAAACACACACATGTCCATATTTCACTTCAATTTGCAAACATTTTGTCATGCTTCGGCGCTAGATGAGTGAATGTACTGCCTAGGGAAGATACCATCAGTGTGCATAGACCTACAGGAGAAACCCCTTCCCCATTGCCGAACGCCTGTCAGTCGATTTTAAAAGCTACTATGATCAGGGCTGCCTAATGAATGGACAGGAACAAGAATCTTGAGAATAACAATTTTTAATTTCACATTTTCAATTTGAGGCGCGCAAAATCAGAATGCGTGACACTTTGATAGCATGTAAAATCAGAATTCGCAGCACCTTGATAGCGTTCAAACTCTTAATTCGCGACAATAAGGGAGCGCTCACTGTTCATTCTGTTAAGTTTTAGGCATAATTATTAAATTAAACATATATGTATAAATAAATAAAAACGATAATATGTAATATTAATATACAAAATAGATCTATATTAATTTTGTCACGTACCGGAAAACGGTGAATTGTGAAAACAATTTTCAAAAAAATAATAATTAAAATTCATATTTTCAACATGCTGTCCTTCCTGAGCGCCATGTTGCCATTCGTGAGCACCATGCTGCTCTTCCAATATTTAGAAGTCGCCTTTGAACTATGGCTACGTGAAATTACTGTAGATCTGGTAATATTTGCGAGGTTTTAATTTTTGCGAATTTCGCAAGGAGGATAAATTCGCCAATTATGAGATCTACAGTATTCCTGTTTAAAACACTGCACCTTGATAACGCACATTCACTAAAATCGCACGTCGTGTGTGAAACCCTAGCACCCGAAGGGTGCTGAGAGCGAGATAATGGCACTAGGATCTCAGATTAGTGAGCCCTTTTTACCCTACCAATTACATTATGTAGTGCAAATGTCTCGATGGAAATGAGGACTGGAGCTTGGTAACAAAGATTTTGATATTTTGTTTATCTTTTCCCCTGGGGGTCCAAGGGTCGCTAGGCCTGAAGACAGATGTAGAAAAAAGCATTGCTATTCTCGTATCTACGGTCTCACTCACTGAATTGCAGCTATTTGAGACTTCCATTTATTTATGAATGTCTAAAAATCGCTTAATGTAAGAAATGGGCTAGTTATCAATTAAATCTACACTGTGTTATGGGCACATGTTACGTTGTTTTTAAATATTTTCAAATGTTTTTTAAATATATTTTGAATTGAGCTATGTATGTGTATGTGATCTGTTAAATCTACATATGGGCCCTGATTTACTTGCAGCGCGACACTTTAGTATATGTGTGCAGGGTTAACCTGTTGACGGTAAAGAACCATGTTTCGTCACTCAATAAAAAGATGCGGCAAGAGCTAACCGAGACATGTATGCTATTTTCAAATTGAAGAAAACCCTTTGGTCTTCATATGGTTTATACAATATTTTAGCGTTGTAAGGATTCCCTTTTCAATTTACTTACCCAGTTCCTCAGCTTTGTATTTCAGAGCTATATTCTCATTACAAATGGTGATTGTGGGGAACACCACGGAATCATTGTAGTTCACGTTAAAGTTGACAGACGTTGGACGAGTGAGATAATAACTGATTCTATCCTGGATCTGATAGAGCATAAAACCAAGCCCAAATACTATCAAGAAAGTCCACATCGTCTTTCTCGCCCAGTTCACGGAGCCTCTCAGCGTATATCTAAGACCCACTATGGAAACTTCATCTGAGAAGTTACGCATGCGCTGTGACATCAGGAACTGGCCGGCTTTCTCGTCAGGTGTCAACCAATCCCCACCAATGTCACTTCTTCCTTCCGTTTTAGAAGATTCTGTAGTACTTTGATCGTTCTTTTGTGGTTGTCCATTTTGTGGATTGTTCAGGTTCCTATATCCTCTATTATTTATCGTGGTTGGTTCTGGATCTGATGCCTTGTTGGTGATCAGAGCAAACGGGTGATTTTCGTTAGTCATCCTGAGAAACTCAAACCATCATTTACCCCTGTTCTGTATGAGCTGTTAACAAAGGAAAATAGTAACATTGATACGATATCTCAGTAAACACAAAACATTTGTATAACATTTGTACAATGTTGGACCAACGTCAAAGACGCTGAGCCTACGTTGTACAAATGCTATACAAATGTTTCGTGTTTGCTGGTATGTTTACAAAACATATGCACTTTATTATAGTTTTTATATAGAGGCCTATTTTAATCGACTGATTTTCGAAATAAGTTTGCAAATGCATGAAATTGTCTCCAAAATATTTTTTTCAAACCTCCGCGTGGGGCGACGGTCAGATTTTGACAGGGCATTTTTTCTGACAAGATCTAAAAATTAAGCGATGAGCCAGATTGCTAATTACCTACCAATGACGGATCACTTGAAGCCTTCGATTCCAATGTCCTCGGACCCCCTAGAGCATAGAGGAGGCTGTATAATTGTACAGCTGTGACTTGAAATAATTTGACTTCATCTGCAATTGAAAAGATCTACTGCACTAGCTTGTTGCGTTACAATTGCCTACCTTTTTTTATCGCAGAGCTCCTGTTACAAATTACATTGCCAATATATACAAAATACACAAATGTAAGTAAATTAAGCAATGCCACCAAAATATCATCTGCACTTGGGTAGACCTACTGCAAGGCTGATGACTGCATTGTTTCATCATGAGGGGGCAATGCCTCCACTCGCCACTTGCAGAAGTGTGGCTTCTCACAAGAGATCTAATTGTCATAATACATAGGCCTACTAGGCATATTCATGTTATTGGCACTCGTCTCTAAAAACAATAGGAAACGTTATCTGTTTATGCTACACAATGAGTGAGTAGAATATACAAAACGTGCCATTATTATGCTGTTTCCTTGTCATAACTCGTATCTAGGTCGGCCCATGTTTGTCGGAAGTGGAGAAACTTTATTAGTACGGACATAAAAAAAATATATTGAGAACTGTTCCCAGTTGCTTCAAATTAAAATATTTAAACTATATTTTAATGCATCTTAAACCTTCAATCTCAGTCACCTTCAGCTTATAGCCTACATTGAAAATAATGCGTAACCAACACAAATGTAGCCCCAGTCCTGTATAAAGCAGCATGATCACCGGTATATAGTATTTAGTACATATATTTTTCTGGCTCAATTATACATGTATTATGTCGTCCTCTGCTAGTCAAAGTGTCGCATGTGCCACTCAAAGGAATGGCACTTACAACACTTTGACTGCTGGGGGGGAGGGGGGGGAGTATGCCGGCTGGGATGAGACAACATCATATAACAATGTGACTAATGTTAGCAGCTTTTCAGAAGCCACGTGCGTGAGGTTATATCAATATATCCCCATAACCCCATAACCTTCACCTTTGCCTGTACGTATGAAATAGGAAAGCAACTTGTGGCAATATTGCTGTTTGCAATCCTTTAAAAATAAATCATGTTTATAGATAAAAAAACCCTTCACCTTTTATTTGCCTAATTTACAAATACTTTTCACGGCAAACATACCAGACACAGGCATCCAGTAAACACAAAAAATGACCCAATGTTGGTTCAATGTTGGGTGAGTGTCGTAGACGGTTGGCCAACAGTGAACCAACGTTGAGCAACATACGCAGGTAAAGCCATGCCAGCAAACACAAAAAATTGACCTAATGCTGGTTCCATGTGGGAGTCAATATGGCATTGCGTGTAAATATCGTGATTGGCGAAAGCGATTGCGTTATAATCCGATGCCTCTACAATTTTTTCTTTTTAATTCCGTGGTACTTTTTTACTCTGAAACACTTTATATCATGATCATACAACAAACGATTCATTTTTGCATATGTGAATTTGGAATGAATTGGGGAAAATATACATTGATTGAAAATTAGTTAGAGCGTTTTTTTTAAAACTTTTTAGTAACATAATATAAACTATATTATAATTATAATTCTCTTACTTTTTGTTCGTTTATTGAAGAAGTACATTCTTATATTACATTGTCAAAAAGAAAAAGGCACACAAATGTAAATACATGAAGCATCGCCAGTTTTTATAATAATTGTTAATCCTTGTAGCGTTAAGTTAGAATATTTCGATTTTCACCCATTTCAAGTTGCGCGACCCACAAATTCAAGTCGGTGAAAATTACTCACATTTGTTTAATTTTGTTTAAAAAACACCGCTACATTATTTACTTTGTCCGACCACTACATTCTAAGCCGGGAATGGTAGGACATGTCATTTGACATGTTTAGAACCAGCTACCTCGGAGGAGGTAAGAAAATTAATTCTGACATCTCCAACCAAGACATGTGCGTTGGATCCAATTCCCACCAGTCTATTAAAATCATGTGTGGATGTACTGCTGACCCCTATTACCAATATAGTTAACCTGTCTCTGAAATCGGGAGTTTTTTCAGATAAACTGCCGCATATAACTCCGCTGTTAAAGAAACCTTCATTATCGAAGGATGACATGAAAAATTACAGACCTGCTTGAAATCTGAATTGGACGTTGTTAAGCACAGGGGAACCAACCCACATGACCATAAAAAATGGGATTTTTGTTTTATGACGTCGCCAGAACACCAGTCGTCATTAAAAAAAATTGACCCAGACGATTAAATGAAATTTCACGCCACCTAGCGAGTGGGGACCAAACCACAAACGACAAATGGGCCATTCTGAGTTTTGCACAACAGAACCAACCCACACATGAAAATGCGAAAAGCTGTATAAGCTGTTCCGATTGTTCTAAAAAGTAGCATTGTGATATCTTGTTATCAATTATGCAACATATGTTCATAAAATTATTTGTACGTAACAAGTAATGCGATACATATTTTCTGGTGAATCATTTTGCTATTTGTGGGTTGTAGTCAGGGCCCATTTTTCAAAAAAAGGCATTCTTAAAGTTTGTAAGGCATTTCTTAGTAGAATTTGTCATGCAGTTGTTTTCACACAATTTAGATATACTGATTCCAAATCTGCCCCATGCCAAGCTCTATTTTTAGTTTTTCCCTTTCAAAATTGCAAAACAAAATGGCCGCCAAAATACCAGCTAAAGTCTCAATTATCATGATTAAACATCATGTCAGGGTGCACAGCGGACACACAAACTTGACTTTCGTATTCAAAATAACATGATTTTGATTTGAGGAATTTCATCTTCTAAGACCTGGTCAACTATCACGCAAAAAATCCAAGATGGCCGCCAATAATACATAAATTACCATAACGTTTTTCTAAAAGTCATAGAAAGTTGTTTTTGGTGATTAAATATAGGTTTTTAATACCAATAAATCTAGTACAATACAGTAATAACCTCTAACTTTTATATTACATGTAGTTTAAGTGAAAAATCCAACATGGCCGCCAATTATACAGCAAGTACTATAACCGTTTTTCTAAAGGAAGTTATTTTTGTGCTTATATAGTTTTCTGATAAAAAAAAAATACACAGCATCAAAAAACTCAACTTCCATGTTACATGTAGTTACGGGGAATGCAAAAAATATGATTATTTAAAAACAACACATTAACTATGAGGAAATTGCACAAAAGTAGCATGTGTTACTTTCATCACTGTAGCTACAGAGGCTTGCTGTGTATATCTCAGATTTGCATGAATGCCATTATCTTGCATAATGGTAATGCTAGAATCCTCACCCTCATCAATATATTGATCATATATTTGTGCAGCTTCGGAATTGATGTAGCGACTCCTTGATAGGACGCCATTGGCTACTTTCTCGTGGTCCTAATTCACACTTAATCAAACTAAATGTGATAGCTCTTCATGTTGAGCAGGAAGCTTTTACACGAGAACTAGTTGCATTTGTCCATTAAATGAAGCTCCAACCACAATCTCATAGATGTTTGTAATATTGTTATCTGGCCAGATCTGTATTTATTGCTAAACGGGCCTAAACTACAACGGAAACAATATCCACTTTTTGTGGCAGGGGTTATTGACGAAGAGGATAGCCTACATTGAAATACTCCAATTGGCTTAAGTTCTAGTTCTGGGTGTTTATGAATTACTTTAAATGTCTTTCTTTCAGAATTGATGTGCTGGTGTTGTGGAAGCCATTGAGACGGTTGAGTGGTACGAAAAAAATCACCAGTTCTAGGTTTACACAGCTAGGCATTGCTATGATGAGAACGTTTCGAAAGCAGAATGAGCAAGTTTACATCAGTTCCTACGACTACCACATTGTCAGTATCTGACAGTTTTATTGCCGTAATAACATTTAACGTCCCATTATGTACCTCAATATTTTTCACACTTAAATACCAGTGTTCATTGAATAGTTGAATGGCATTGTTCTTTATCAAAGTGGTGAATTTGAACATTGAACTGAAACTGTATTGCCCTCCTCCCTGATTCTGTACTTCATCTGTTATATATTCATCTGAGATAACATCGCAGTGTGCATGGAAATGTTTTTGATGTAGGATTCATGTGTCTTGTATAGATTATTAGATGATCAATGTTTATACAAAAGAATTAATAGATAAGTAATAAATAATCTGTATGAATCAAATTACGACCATATCTAGAAAGTTTCTGTATTTTATGTTAATCTTCATAAAAACATCCTGATCGTGCTACGAACGGTATTATTGCCCCAATTACCACATATTTTGCATCATATCTTTTTATCATCATAACCTTTTTTTGACTTGTTCATGACACTCTATAGCATTTAGTTGCCGATTAATAAACTATGTCTGGAGGGGACATAATATATATTAGGGACCTAAATATTTTCACGTCCATCATATGATTTCATCACTTTATATATGGTAAGATTTATTGTCCTTAACATTGATACCTCCTCTTGCAAAATAGAGTGGTCGCTCCCATAACACTTCAAGACACAACTGAACCTGTTGGGTTATTGTATATTATGTGAGAGTGAGAGCTTATATCTGATTAGAAGCATGTATGAGCAGAGCCTACTGATTCCACATACATTCTACCATATCACGACCATATCTAGAAAGTTTCTGTATTTTATGTTAATCTTCATAAAAACATCCTGATCGTGGTACGAACGGTATTATTGCCCCAATCACCACATATTCTGCATCATATCTTGTTGCGATAGTGTACCCAATAATCTTTGGTGACTTGTTCATGACAGTCCATAGCATTTAGTTGCCAAGACTAAGTTAGTTACTAACATCTTCTGAAGATGGTGCATGTTCATACTATAGTTATAAAATAAATTCATCGTCAGTATTTTCAACATTACCCTAGCGTGTCCTCAACCATAAATCTTATATGCCCAAAACATATATAAGTCAACTTTTGCACCAAATTACAGATTTCCGATATCGTGTAACTGTATTTTATCATAGTTATTCATAGTGATATCATCTATCTCATTCAAGTTAGGGGAGTAGAAATATGTGTAGCCTACATTACGGTTGTGTGTGTATCTCTGAGCCGATGGTTGGGACTTTATTCGTTCAATTATGTCTGAAAACTGTGTTATCAGTGCATTACCAGGCTTTTGTACGGTATATATTCTTATCAAAAATATAACAATTAAGATGATACTATTATCATGATTATGTAAATTGTCAATCCGATTGAGAAACATAATTTTTATGGATGTGTACGTTTTAACCAGCTAGCACAATATACCTAGTTACTACAATCATAAACTGTTAAATTTGAACGACTTCGTCGACGTCTCAATAGGAACGGAACATGTATGTGTGTCATTATTGGCATGGTTATGCAGACCACCTTGATGGATTAACTTCATGTTTTGCTTAACCCTAGTACAGTGCTTAGGCAGGAGGGTGCCACCCGTGGCCAACGCACATTTAAATTATTGTTTTCTTCCTTACGGTACTGTAAAAACACGATGCAGGTGGATATCACATAGGCCACATACTAATAGGCTTAGAACGGATATTTGTGAGCGACAGGTTATCTAGTACCGGACAGTGATCAACAATTATAAAATATTTTTTGTCAATAGTCTAAACATTTTTACAACATGCCGGATATTACGTTTGCTTCCCTCGACTTCTAAATGTGAAATAATGACTTCATTAAATAAATCATTATTATTACGCTGGCCTACGATGTGTCGTTTTCCTGGCGCAACATTTGTTCCCCCCCCCCCATAACTTTGTGAAATATTGATAATACATGTTATCACGGCTCTGAATTGGTTTCCAGGGTGTGAGAAACCTATATGGAGACACCAAAAACACATCTCTACGTTATTTTGAAGCAAAGTTATAGCACATTGCCTTGCAGTGGCGGCCATTTTGGATTTTGTCCTCTAGCGGTAAACGCACAAGGTGAAATTCAGGGGACTTTAAGTATGTTGCTCAGGCGGGTTTGAATACACCCAAATAATGTTTTGTGTTCATTGTAAGCCAAGCCGTGATGTAAAGTTGTGACATTTTCACTAATTTTGGCGGCCATTTTGTTTTTGGATTTTGAGTAGGAAAAACACAAAATACAGCTTGGCATGGGGCAGATTTGGAATCAGCGTTTCCAAATTGTGTAAGAACAACTGCATGCCCTATTCTACTGAAAAATGCCTTACTAAGTTAGAAATTTCGAAAATGGGCCCTGACTATTGGTTCTCTTTACCGAAATTAACAATGCAAAAAGTGTTATTTATTTGAAAAGTATTTTATTTTACAAAAAGAAACATCAACTATAATTTGAGTGATCCTTGTCTATTTTATTATTACATTGTTTTATTTTAAACATGATATATTCCATTACACTACTTAGTTTTAGATATATAACTATCATTTTGCCACCTTACGTGGGTTGGTTCCCTTGTGTAAAACGATATTTTTGCTCCACATTTCAGTGATTTAGATTCAGATGTTAACCTTATGTGTTGACAGCAATTATATTTGTAACGTTCATGTAATCTTTGTTGCTATGTGTGTTTCGACAGTACGACATCACAGAATGGTTTGCGATCTTGAAAAGAGTTTGAAAAAGTGTTTATTATTTGAGAATTAAATATTCGTGTTTTAATTACGTTCGTCTGACAATGAAATAGAAAGGACAAAGTGTTCTGTATACATGTAGCCTTCATTTTGGCATTAACTTTGTTGTGTTTTATTGCATTATTCTGACAGAGAAATATGGAAGACAGAGTGTTTAATATTTTAGCATAAGTCTATTCGTGATTTTAATAGCGTTATTGCAACAGTGACATAGCGAGTAAGCGCAGTTTCCTATGAAGTATATTAATATAACATGCAAAATGATATGAATGATATCATTATAAAATATCTTCAATAACTTAACTCACATGCAGATTCGTATATAGGGTATAGTATGAACGAAGGCGAATAGGTAGCATTTTGTCAAATAGTAGGCCTATAGGCCTTATTTCGTGATTTCAGTTGTCACTTGTCATAGTTTCTTCACCATGTTACTACACAGTAAACATACGACATTGAGGCTTTGTTAGCTGAATGTCGGGATAGCGCCAGGGACGGAGGCCCGCATTAAATTCTATAGGTCCTATGTCACAATGTGTGAATGAATGATTGGGGGTTTAGGCCACCTTTGTACATAAAGGCAAAACTCTGCGGTGAGAATCTCCTGAAAATGGTGAGATTACACTGCCCTCTAGACACTGGATTAAAAATTCCATCTGTGGCTGCATGAGGCTCACCTTAATAATGAATCTTTTCGAGTTGTCTTTGAAACCTAAATGCCAGGGAGGCGTTCGAGCCCCAAAATACAGGAGCGAGGTTCGAACCCGCGATCTCCGACTTTCCAGACAGGCAGCTTTAACCACTGTGCCAGGGTTCCCGCCCATGTCCCAAGGTATCAAAGTAAACACAAGACATAATATCTATAATCACAACATTTAGCCTCCACAAATTCAACGTCGCATGTTTACTGAGACACCACCCAGTAAACACACAATGTTGGACCAACATCGAAGACGCTGGGCCGACGTTGTACAAATGTTATACAAATGTCTTGTGTTTGCTGGGCAGTAACAATTAATCGGGTAGGCCCTACACCTGTGCAGCACTACAAAGGCAAATAGCAGTAACTGCCTGAAAAAGTGAGCAGTTACTGTTGTTTGTCTTCTCAGGGCAGTACCAGACAACGGCTCAATGTTAGTTTACTTACCCATTTTATATATTTATATGGACCGGGCAGATCCAGAATGTGTCCTCCAACCAAACAGATAGGCTACATAATCATAAGTAACTTTTTTTAGCTCCAAAGACGGGGTTTGTAACAATTTTGACAAGAAGTCAATTTTCGCAAATACTGATGCTTTCAAAATTTTGGTCGATTTTTCGTCAATTTAGTTTTTGAAAGGGGGTCAGGACACCCCCCCTTGACCCCCTCCCTCTGGATTCGCCACTGTAGATAGAACAAATTTTATTATTGGGGAGAAGAGCGAGGCGCTAACCCAACATGGAGGAGAAGTTGGGCTGAAGTCATGGAACACGTCGTCTTGCTCCATCAGCATTTTTCTCACAGTGACAGAAAATGAGTCAAATATGCACAATTCCGTCATATAATACGTTCACTTTAGATCTATGCTAAAAATTATTCCATTTCCAATGTTCTCATCATAATGCAGGGACATATGTATATGGTCTGAAAATGAGAATCTCATTGAGGAATGGACATTAATGTCTCAGATCGACGTGGGCTCAATATAGAAATGTGGGTTTGTTCCCTTGTCCGAAATTGGAATACGCGATTCATCATTTTCAACAGCAGAACCACGACCATTAGGACGCCTGCACCACATACGCTATCATCAGCACAATCACAAAAATGTTTCTTAGAGTACATGTTTGAACCAATATTCTAATAATTCCATGCAAACAACTCTCATTATATTTCCCGAATTAACACAGCTCATCAAGCTTCAAGTTCATTTTACAGAAAATGACTTGCTTGTGGGTTGGTTCCCTTGTGCCTAATAACGTCCAATTTTAGATCTAAATTGCTGGAAAAAAATATTGCAAAACGTATTCGCTCTCACTTAGAGTCAAACGATCTTCTAAATCGTTTTCAATCAGCTTACAGGCCCATGCATGCTACTGAGACTGCGTTGCTGAAGGTGCAGAATGACTTATTGAGGAATTTAGATGATGGCAAAACAACAGTTTTGGTTCTGTTAGACCTCTCGGCAGCTTTTGCCACACTGGACCACAGTGGAGTCAATCAGCCTGTTGGAGAATTGGTATTGCATCTCTGGAAATGCCCTCCGGTGATTTGCCTCATATTTGATGGATCGACAGCAAATGGTTAAAGGTAAAGAATGTGTGGGTGAACCTTTCCAAACAAAGTATGGTGTTCCCCAGGGATTTGTCCTTCGCCCGCTCCTTTTCACACTCTATACAACACCTCTTAGTAAAATTATCTCTAGACATAATGTGTGTCACTATCTTTATGCTGTGACACGCAGATCTATATCACACTATCCAAATCGGAGCCAGAGATGTCAAGAAATAACACCAACGCTCGAAATCTTGGAGTAGTGTTTGACGGCGGTTTGAATTTTACAAAACACATCAATGGTTTGTCGTTCTTGCTACTATCACATCCGTGACTTACGTCCCCTGCGTCGGTGTTTGACATCGGAAGTCTCTAAAACCATTGCAACAGCGCTTGTTTCAAGTAAACTGGACTACTGCAATGGTCTCCTCTATTATGTTACTAATCGAGAATTAAACAGGCTTCAGGGAGTTCAAAATTGTCTGGCCCGGGTAGAGACACGTTCTCCTCGTTTTTCCAGAACACCACCCCTTCTAAAGTCGCTGCATTGGCTTTTTTAGAATACAATTTGAGATTTGTTTAGTCACTTATAAGGCCTTATGCAACAATCAGGCAATCTATCTTAAGGAAATGCTTGAACCTCCGAAACGTACTCGTGATCTCCGCTCATCTGACCAAATATGTTATTTGTTCCCCGCATTAAGACCAAGAAGGGTGAAGGGTCTTTATCTGTGGCGGCACCAACATTGTGGAATCATCTCCCCGGTGAAATTAGAACTTCAAAAACAGTTCACTCTTTCAGAAGAAAAATTAAAAACTTTTTATTTTAACCAAGCTTTTCCGACCTAGTACTTTTGTGTCCTGGCATGCTCAGCTCGTGACCCGGAATGAAATAACGACCACGGTACTGAACACCTTTTCTGATTTTCGCGCCTATGATCTCGGAACACTGAGGATTTAGCCTTTTCCACAGCTAAGAATGTAGAACTCCTCGGGCTTTATCCTATACTGATCCTATCTTGGTGTTTATAAGCACTTATTTTATTCCCAATAACTGAGATTTAACCTCCCAATTTAAGATATTAAAAACTATTGTAGTCGTTCTTAGCGCTTTAAGGGTTATTAATGCCGGCGTGGACCCTGTGCTCTGGATATTGACCTATATACCACAGACCAATCAGCGTTCTATGCTACTATGTCAAGTATGTCATGCAAAATGCTGGTTTTCGCGCCAATAATCTTTCTTTTTCGTGTCCATATTTTTAATCCCTCTGACTGTCTCTAATCTAATTTTTGGTGGATTATAAAAGTGAAATAAAACTAATATACAAATTTCAAATATATGCAAGGACTGTTGAAAATAAAACAGCGATTCAAATCAAATAAAAGTAATAAATTGTTAAATGATTTCTATAATCCAACCAACAGTATATTACAGATGATATAACCTGGCTATAGTCATGTTGATTATTACCTAACATACCGTACACCAGCATAGATTGTAGCTTCTCAGATATAAACCTGTAGAATACCGCTCTGCAAAGCCAAAGGGCATCTCTGCCTACTTGTGAAGTAAGCAGATACTCTCCCTTGGTTTTGCACGGCAGAATAACATTCAAATGTTCAGGTTACCCATAAGGAAATATGAAATATTTCAGTTGTTTTGCTATTATTATGTGGGATCTGAAATTAGATTTATAAATTTTAGATTTTCTGAAGACAATAATTTAGGCCTACTTGTTTCGTCCCATTAGAATTAGAAGGTGCTAAACTGCCACTTTACAAAGTTGCCTTTAACACCATCAAACTCCAAGGGAACGGTTTGTGCCCCTGACCAAGGAAAATAAAATCTGATTCTATTTTCCTTGCTCTGACTCACCCTTTGATGGCCCATGTGAATAGAATTGTCCAGTCCATCAATTTATATAATATCGATTATTCAACAATGGTCCACCCTAGCTGACAATCAAATACAGATTATGTTGACCTTTCCGTTGCAATCACTGGCATGTATACATAGTCATGGCGAACACATTGCACACAACAAAGTGACTTTATCACTGTGTCTCTCTCCAGCCCGAAGTCGGTCGGGACTATGACATTGTACTTGTAGTGGGCATAATGACAATGATATGTTTTAAAAAGGCTTCTATACACAATTATTGAAGAAAAAAAAGGTAAAACAAAATTGCTTTCAAAACGCAATGCTCTGATAATTTGAGGCGTTCTATAACTTTTATAATTAGCATTATATAATTATAACCATTTATCTGATGTTCAGACATCATCATGTATAATCAAGCAGGCACAACTCACTGTGCAGTTTTTAAAAGTCGTATGCTCACCTTTCTGTAGTTAGCCTAATATCCAATTATTACGTCACACCAATAAGGGTCGATCTGCCTTAAAATCAATCACTCTTCATTCCGAAACTAACTGGACGTATCAGATGCGAGAAAGTAAAATGTGCTGTTTTCGTCCATGTCGCCCGTCACTGTACCTGATAGTGGCGACCAACCAATCATTAAATATTTGATTGGGCCAGGTAATCCTGAATAGCCGCGTTTATCGATCTTCAGCTTCATGAGCTGACATTGTCGAACCGGCCGACCTAAATATTAGGCATCTGATTGGTTGAGGTGGCCACCTCGACTAATCAGGTGCCTGAGATTTAGTTCATATCCTCGATAATGACTTGGATCGCACTGACCAAGTGCAAAACTATGCACGGAAACTCCACAATGGTCTCGTCACAAGTGATCGGCTTCCTGCACCACCCGTGGACAAATGACCTCTGTGCCAACTTTGCCGAAGCGGACTACCTCGGCGAATAAAAGAACTTTCGCAAATCTTCTGTGTGGCCTACCGTTTAGGCAAAAACGATTTGGACTGACATTGAATAGTGTATGGTTGAGATCTCTCCTTCCGTGTGTTAACCTGTTCACTGGTTTTAAGAGCTGATAAGCCTTTTAGTGCTAACTGATCTAACACATACAACATTTTCTCATCAAAAGCCTCGATTGACTACGGCTACCAATTGACAGGTATGGTATGTCTCATTTCTTTGTTGGCATTATTCTGGGGATGTTAAGTTTGGTTCACTTTATGCTAGCTGTGCACAAAAATAGTTATCTAGCTAGCGCACAATTTATTTGTCTATTTTGACAAATACGACAAGAAGCATGTTTGCAATTATAATAATGTGTGCAAGAATTATTGTTTCTTACATTGGAACCCTCGTTTTTCAAATCATATTGTTTGTAAGTTGTTGTAATGATCTCTCTCTGGAATATTTAGCTGGTTAAATTGGTTGTCATCACAAAGTTGTGGGCCCACCCGGCGCATGCGCTGCTTGGTTAAGGCTATTGGGAGTGGGGCTGTCACGAGATGAAAGTATTGAGCAGTGAAGTGCAACAACTCACTTGCTTTAATAGTATTATCATTATCTTATTTCAAACAATATTTTGTATGGAAAAATAAATATTCGTAGCACGAGACGTTGACCCAATGTTGGTTTACTGTTGGTTGATCGTCCGGGTCGCTGGCTCAACAGTAGCCCAACCACATTATATCAATCAATAGTGTTTGCTGGGATCATAGCGTTATGTGCTCTCACTACTAGTATTATTATAACGACGTCTCAGCCCATTGTCCAGGGATTAGTATAATCGTCTAGAGTAGGATCTATCTGCGGATATGTGTGACTAATAGGAAATTGATGTTGAATAACAGAGACGCTTTATTCACCAAGACTAGCAGTTCTGTTTCTGAAATTTTAACCCTTAAAGCGCTAAGCACGACCATTGTCGTTTTTAATTTGTTTTATTAGCCGATTAGATAATTGTCCGGTTACTATTCTTATCGATTATAAATTATGTAATCGTAATGTGTTACAACAACATTTTGTATGTCCCAGTGCTGTATTATTGTTGGTCCAGCGTCACAGACGCTTGGCCAACATTAATACATCATCGAGCGCTGTTATCATGATAATAGTCCAAATTAAAAAAACGAATGTGCTGTATGCATCACAATTAATCGTATTTAAAGAAAAGATAAAGCTAATTGTTATTAATATTAATTAAATATATTAATGCTGAGGATGTGAAATGCTGTATCGAAGATGAAGGATATATCCATGTTGATGCTTTGCATCCACAGACCAAAGATAGTGTTAATAAACAATACATTTAAAAACTAGATAAAACTAAATTTGTACAATGTTGAACCAACGTCAAAGACGTTGGGCCGACGTTGTACAAATGTTATACAAGTGTTTTGTGTTTGCTGGGCCCTGCCTAAGATTAACACTGACATGAATGCGTATGTTGTACCAGGTGCACCCGTGAGAGGCCTCTATTGGGCGCTTGATGAAATGGCGGACGAAGAGTTTTGTTGCAGAAATTCTTTTATTGGTGTTGATATTTCTGTGAAATGTCAACATATCTCTTCAAAAATATCTGTGTGGTGTCTCCAGCATGCAAGTGATCGTAAGAGAAATCGTACATACATTATCATAAAATGAATCTGGGAAAGGTCCAACTGAAGGGGGTGGCTTAAAAACATTTTGCCTCTCATAACTTTCAGATGTTTATAGTAGCACATGATATTGTATGCCACCAGATAAAGTTGGTTTTAAATTGATGTGGTGTAGGGGGATTTGACGTTTTGTAGAATATTTCAGAATTTACACATGCCCACATTTGTTTTGCAAAAGATGATAATTCTTTTGAGGTAATTAATTTAAAATTGTATTTCTCGGATCGTATACACACATACTGTGGTAATGTAGATTATTTATCTTACGCCATACATACGTGTTGGATTTGTATGTATCATGACGAGAGACGAGAAAACTTGTCTTACTACGTCAATGGCTCAATGTACTTTCAATACGTTCAAATATAATTATAAGGACGCTTTCTTCTTGGAATAAAGCTGTGCCTCTGTTGTTTGCATTACATCCATGAATAACAATATAGAAACGAACCGCTTCAAATGAGGGGAGACATATGGTAGACAGTGGAAGTGACATTTCTCTCAAGCCGGTCCCTCTAGTGTCTCCGGTGACATGTGGCGACCTCAATTGCAGATTTATCGCGGCCGAACTCGCGCCGGACGGAATCACTGATTGACGAGTTAGTCCTTCCGCCTGGCTCACGCCACGTGTGGCCCGGCCGCACTCTTTCATTCTGAACTCAACCTGCACAGAAGGTAGACGTGAGATCGCGTCGTCTGCAACCAGCCACATGGCTGAGTAGTCGCCCCTGCCGCACGATTATCTGACAAAGCCTGCATGATCATGACATGAATAAAGAATGAATAGAAGGAAACATCTGTTTTAACTGAGTTTATACTACGAAACATTACTTGCTGACCAGGCAAGATTCCAACAAATAAGATTGAGCCTGAGGCGATGGTCGCGTCTGTTGACGTGCCACACGCCCAACAATGTCGATGGTAACCCTTGCCACAAGTTCAACAGACATACCGACTCTTAAAAAAGATCAAATCCTGCACCTTTGCAATACTATTTTAATAACCCTTCACATGTAATTTACTATGTCTTACCTTCGCAAACATAGGTTTGATAGAAGTACTCTTATCACTTGTGGTAAAACTGAACTGAAGATTATCAGGGTGGACTCTGGCCCATTGTTTTAATCGTACATTTATTTTTTGTAAGACCCTGCGGCAATTCGCTTTAATGGTGTCTAATTCAGGGTGCTGTATTTGGGCATTGCTGCTTAAGGAATGGGCGAACAATCGCCAGTTGTGTTATTGTTCGTGTGGTGTCACAGGAGTCTGGTTGATGCGTGCAGCTTGACATTGGCCCTCTGCTGGTGGATCATTGAGATTATCGTTCGGTTGATTTCGTATGGTCTTGTTGTCCATTATGGACAATGGAGTGAAGATTGGCCTGGTCACTGTTTTGCTGGTTCAACATAGCATTGGTTATTTCTGATTCAGGATTTGAGTGAATGGAATAAACGTCTTCGTGCTCAGTTATTTCTGTAGTGGGGCAGATAGCTGATACAATCTTTCAAATGACGATACAAGCACCAAACTTGGCATGAACACTTGCCATTGGCCACTCTTACGATAAAAGCCATTAGCCAACTGAAAATTTAAGATGGCCGCCATTTTTCAAGATGGTCGCCATTTTGGTCCAGAGATACCACTTTTCACCATAACTTTTGACTCACTGTACCGATTTTAATGACCTTGGAATATATGTTTTCAACCATGCAGAAGAAGAATTTTACTACTTTAAAATCCATAGTGCCGCCAGTTTTCAAGATGGCCGCACTTAGCCGTCCGGAAAAAAACCTTTTCATCATAACATTTGACTCACTGGACCTATTTTAATGATGTTGGGTTCAAAATATATGTTTTCAACTATGCAGTAGCCAAATGTACTACCTCAACACCTCACTGGGGCTTCTTTCTAACATATAAATGCTATACCATGCTATTTATACATATTATTTATAAATACACAAATGACGTGCAACATGTTCAACGGAACTGTTTTATTATCAATATGCCAATTGTACAAAAATAATGCTGAATACATTTGTCCTGTTTTAGGGTCCATAGGAAAATTATTAAATTGTCTACCTCCGCATTACACTATGTCGAATGACTTGAGAAAAGTAAAAAAAAAGTTCACCACAACTTGTAACTCAATGTCATAAAACAGGCTAGCAAATGTCATATCAATATAACTAATATACCTGACAAATAGCTGAGATACAGACAATAAGCGAGGTATATTATATTTTAATATATATTTTTCGTTCTATGATTTTTCTATCGTCAAAATCCAGCCACGAGTTTTAACGATGCCTCATGGCTGAACTGAGTAGTGAGCACACTCAGTCCAATACTAGGGTTGAAGGACAACACAGAAGAAGACCAACCAGGCCGAAACGTTTCTTGTTTACTGTTAAACATTTGAACATCTAGTTTTTTTCTCATGTGTATCAATACCTTGCTAGTGCTGTAGTACGTGCCCTAATATCACTTATTACTGTTCAGGTGGATCTGGTCGCTCAGTAACTAATGAAATATGCTCATATATTACTATATTACTATATTACTATTGAACTAGATGAGATGTTTTATCATCTTATATGTCGTGATCAGTATGAACGATATATTCCATTTTTCCTTCCATTTGTTTCCAGAAAACACTTTTCTCGGTTGCTAACTGATGTAATTATCGCTATCAATGTCTCATTCAACTAATTACATTCCAATAGACTTACATGTATTATCGCCCACATGCTAGGTCTCACAGACCCATCAGGGACAGTAGAACATCTATGCAACTATTTATTCCTTCAAACTTCATGATGTTTTGATTCAAATAACCAAAGATTTTTTTTAATTGCAATGAAGTCGGAAGGAAAATGCAAGCTTCATTGATTCTCATGGTCAGAGATGACATTGTGATGCGGTCCCTCATATTAATATGCCACTCAGTGTTTAAAAAAACTAAAAAAAGTGCACCTATATTTATTTTAAAGGTAGTTTTATCAAAATTTTAATTTTAGCCTTTTTTAATACAAAATAATGTTGTTTAACATGCGGTATAGGTTAATTCTGCTCATCGTGCAAGGACTGTATTTTAGCAGATACAAATGGAACAAGTTCTAGATGTTTATGTAATTGAATGGAACAATAATGGATTTAGTTTTTTTGCCACTGGCATTGATCGCAATGCCGCAACAATACGCGATAAAAGTGGGGGTGTGGATAAAATCTGACAGAAAACATCAGGAAGACCATAACATGACGTTGTCATGCTTCATAGTGAACCACTTATTGAAGATAAATACTCAAATAATAAAAAGGCACATCACAAATGCAAAACAATGGTGGCTTAGTATTGGCCCAGCGACGCAGATTTGATCACGGACATTCAAAGACACCTCATCGAATATGTCATGTTTTTTATTCATTGTTTGCACTATTGTTATGCTTAACAGCCCTACTAATACTATATATCTTCCTTTAAAATGCATCACTTTAGAAAAATCACCACTTTGTGACACGCCACGGTGGTGACCACTGCAGGACGTCAAAGAGTGGTCAATTATTCCCACCACTCACCATAAATGCATCATTTTTTCTCATGCACTAGACAGGTAACCATGGCTCACTATCGATGCTTTCTGGCGACATGCTATGATAATTGAGATAGCGATTATTATGTTCAAAATGGCAATAGATAACATGAATTACCACTCAGTGACAACAAAACTGTTTTTGCTATATATCAGGCCATCACATCACATCACACCAATGAAATAATCGCTCAGTCTGTCACATGACGAGATCAGCCAATCGCTGCCGTCTTTCAGTTGCTACATGTATTTAAATTGGAGGGTAGAATACCATACTTGAGCCGCTTTTAATTTAATTTACCCGAAAAGTATCTTACATCATCTGAGAGTGATAGTTGGTCAATTAAAAATTTAACTTGTGCAAAACATTACATCAAGAATCAATTCTGGGAATACAATTTACGTCCGCCACGGAGTAGTTGCTGTTTTAAATGTATCTGTAGTGAGCTAACAAAGTTAAAATTAGCTTGTTCATACACATTTGGAATTACATTGTAGTTTACAAAAGATAGCGACTTTATTTACCTGGATGTGATACCTATTTTATTTGAGGTTAACAGCTAAACGTCAAGCGATTATTGGGTTTGCTAAATTTAATTCGTCTTTTAGTTTTCCACTAAAACAATATGCAATTTAACACACAATTGTTATTATAAAACTGGAACGAGTTATTGGGAGCGAGCACGAAATCAATCCTCTGCATAGTGAATGTGGCCGCCAAACAAAAAAACATGCCTATTTATAGGCCTAAATATAATCAGGTCATTGTTGTATTGAGATATATTTATCTAATATAGTAGCGCTTCGACAGTTTTGAATTTAATGGCTTTGTAATTTGTCACCGAGTACACTTGTCTGACACCTTAATTTTTGTTATATCATCATAGTCTGGCTATTTTTTAAAAAAATCAGACATCACCAAATTAAAAATACCCGCAATAATGTTGTTTTCAAAAAGCTAGTATGTTAGCTATCACTAAGTAAAGTAAATACACTATGGTGCTTTTTCCTCAAAATTTGTGATTAATTTTTTCATTGTCAGTATCCATAGTAAAATGTTAATTCTAATGGAGACGATAATTAAACAAAATATATTTCACAATGCAACGTAAGGAGGAGTTGAAATGATGAAGAAGTTCATATGTACTTGGCTATATTGACAATAAAACACAACGGCGGCGGCGGCGGCAGAAAGTGTCATATTTTCATACAAAAATATATACTACAGACAGGTAGGACATCTATCGCATGTTGTTTGAGAGAAATGTTCTCAATATCGCTAGCTCTTTTCCTTAAAATAAACCGGATGTTTATAAACATAACCTATATTAATAGTTCTTCTTTTTCTGATAAGTAGTGCGCACGCACAAATTTATTTATCTGCCATTTGAGCAAATGACATCCATCAGAATGCCTCATCTTGCTCATTGGGACCGGATCACATGTGTTGTAATTATATCGATGTCATCACCGAAGGGCCCTTTGCACACGACTGATAAGGAATGATTTGACGTGTCACGTTTATTATTGTTTATCAATAAAAAAACAGTATGCAAGCTGAAGTTCCCAAACACAACAAGACTTTGGCGCAATCGAGATGCTGGTCCACCATTGTTCCAACACTGGCAAACGTGTGTCATTATCGCCAAGGCACACAAAGAGCTGTAAATGATTCTAACGGCAGCAGCCAGCTCGTTATATTAATATATTCACAAAACAATCATGGATAGTGCAGCTATCCTGCTCTGCAAAGCCAAAATGCAGTTACTGCTCACTTGAAAAGTGAGCAGTTGCTGCATTTAGGCTTTGCTTTGCATTTGCGTCATTACCGAACAATACATATGAAAGCCAGTCTGCTTTGTCATATTCACCACCAGATTCTTCCATTGTTATTCTTCCCAATGGACGACCGGGATCTCAATACCATCGCTATCCATGGACTGGGAGAATCAATCCCATGGATGACTTGGCGGTTTATTCCACTGCGGTGTTTAAATGCTAATAGAAGTCATGGAATGCAGACGCTGTTTCTGTTGGTATTTACATGTTGTGTTGTCATTGGATGAAGACTAATAGCGATATACTGCATTAAGCTGTAGGGAAAGACAGCTTAATTTAAGGTAAATTATTTTTAATTGTGTGTGTCTATGAATATGTGCACGCGTGAGCGTCATTTAATATTTAGATCGTTCAATGAGAGCCGTCGCTTTTGTTTATTGTTTCTTAAGATCAAACAAATGTTGCCAGTTCGTTGACCTAGATCACTCTTATCACCATTTTTTTTAAATTGTGTTACAATTATTATGAATACAACATGAAGTTTTGGAATATTTAAAATTAGCATACTCAATAAATATACTAGGTTAAAATCCGACCTTATTTAATTTTCAGGTCTGTTGATAGTATATTTAAAATCTGGAAGGCGAAAGACTTGTTGACTGGCTTAATGATCTGCTTGAAATACAAAAACGATCCAAAGGATAACTAATGCACATGCTTATTTTGTCGGAAGAAATCATATTAATGTTAAAAAATAAAGTCATAAACATAAGGGCCTATACATTTTTCTAAAACAACAGTTTATCTGTTTATGTTGTTGATCTGATTTGACTCCATTATGTTCTTGGCCTGATGTCAAATTATTAATTAATTAAAATAAATAGCTAACTTCTAGTGATTTTTTCGTTTAAAGGGAATACTATAAACTGTTTGAGACAAATCAAACGTGTCACCGTATTTCTTATGGTTAAAAATCTATAACAATATAATTATTTTAATAAAGAATACCAGAAAACCTTAAAAAGAACTGAAAAAAGTTATCGGGGAGTTTGCCTCACTATTTGTGTGAATCATGATTAGAGATGTGTCAGTAGACAAGGGAGAGGACGGTTATTATATATGTTTTCTATCAGTTTTTTGTTAACCCGATGTAGTTCACCCATTATATGCCACCATGCACTTCGTGGACTGACGGCAGCTCGATACTGAACTACTTTTAACAATCATGGATATGATCCTATCTATCCCCATAGCAATCAGAGAGATTTAGTGCAAATGTTTTCGAGTGGTTTTTATTATGTAACTTGGCATAGCTGTAGGTTCTGTGCCTTCTATGGCTAACACAATAGATAAATGGCGGGACACATTAGCACTATTTAATAATTCCGGTGATATTGATTATTTATGTGAGATCCATCCCAGCAAATACGACACGTGGAAACCATGATGTTTTAATAATGTGCCAGCGTCGCAGACGTTGGGCCAACATTAAAACATCATTGTCTCAACGTGTCGTGTTTGCTGGGATACTGCCGTGGAAAGTCAAGAGGCAGTATCTGCTTACTTTACAACAAAACAGATACTGCCTTCTGGCTTTGCAAAACAGCACAGGTCTATCGTTTATGTTGTATGAATCAGGCATATACAAGTATCTCTTTGATAATATAGGTCTACAAATAAAATATATTGATAAAATTGATGCAATACATGCACGTAGACTCATGATGATACTGGAACATACACAAAGACAAGTAGTTATTGATCCATTAGTATTTGAACAGAAATTCCATGAACGTAGTTAAATTGAGGCGGGATCACTTAGTGGTACATTTGCTCATTATGCGTTACACAATACTTTACTGGGGACTTTATCAATCTGACTCTAAAAGGAATCACTATTGTTCAATACACCCGGTTACCAGTTTGAGCTCATTCATTGACCTCTACTGAGGCCATTGTCCACTCGCACTCTCTCCACGCTGATTTTCGTTATCTGCATCAAATAAAAAATCCAGGCAAACAATTTGGTCCCTACAGCTGAAACAGTTTTTAATGGAGTAATGCAGTGACATCAGGAGGGCAAATTATATTACATCTTATCACATGCCAGCATTATAATGTATTCTAAACTCAGTGCAATAACAATGACAAATTATAAATTACAATATGAAAAGAGAATTTGATTTCAATGACTACGTCGGCCCTGATCTATTTACTGGATCCTATGGGGTCTGTTCAAATGTAGTCTATTTGGTTCTATATCAGCCTGACATAATATGATTGTTTGTATTGTTTCACATTGATTTGAGTTTGTTTTACAAAGACATTGGAAATATATTTTTGTCGGCTTTATTTACTGTGACGACATTAGAAAAAATATTATGCAACACCACTGAAGTAAGTTCATATGCCATTATTATTATATGCCAATAATTCTTCCAATGTGTGATGAAAAATTACGATACCTCTACGATTGTAATGTGCCTTTTTTGGTTCGACAGATCACGACGCGTGTCATCGAGAACTAACTAAATACACTCAATTGATTGAAGTACGTGACACGCAACATGACGGAAACAAACCGAGCGGTAGATGGAGGTGTTCACAGAAATAGAATGAAGTGGTTAGAAGATAACCCCAGAGAAGCAGGGCAATTCCTGTTGGAGCAGAAGATCCGTGATTTTGGTGAAGAGGTATCAGTCGTGGGCATGCGCTATATAATAAGATCATCCGTCAATTCCTTCCGGAAACTGATCTGGATCACGCTGGTGCTGCTGGGAATAGGTTTCATGATTTATCAAATTCAGGATCGTATCGATTACTACCTGAGTCGCCCAACCTCAGCTGATTATAGAATCACTTACAACGACTCCATCGTGTTCCCCACTGTCACCATATGTAACGAAAATATGGCATTGGAAAAAAATGCTGACGCGCTAGGTAAGTGCAATCATAGGCTATTTCACAGCAAATATGAGACGCTGGTCCAAGGTTGGTTTACTGTTGGGCCAACGTCGCAGACGGTGGACTAACAGTAAACCAACATTGGGCCAACTTTTCATTTTTACTGGGATCACAGGGCATAATGCAATGAGTGAAATGGCGTGAGTCTCTGTACACAATTTTTTAGTGGATGGTTCCACGATGATCGCATCTATGTCCGTATTTCAATTCAAACAAACAACATAGGTCACCTGAGTGTGTGTCATAATGATAATCTATCATATAAATCCATCATTCCATAATTCCATAATTTGATTTCACTTCATTAGTATCATTTTGTTAATTACAAGCATAATTTAGATTTAGTATGGGTTATATAATAATTTTGATAAGCCTGATGGTGTACTTGAACTTAAAGGTATATTTAGCTGTTAAAATACTGTTAAATCCCCCAGAATGCAATAGTGCCCGTGGGTATACCATAATAATAGTGTATGCATTACATACATGTACGAGATAATAATCCAACCAATGTTCTTATCTGGGCTTTGGGTTTGAAAGCTAACTGACTGTGTTACTGCGGGGATCTCGAAACAGATGACCCCGCGCATGCATTGACATGAGGGCTTTCACAGCAAACATTGTACATTCACCCAATGTTGGTTTAATACTGGGTCAGCGTCGCAGACGTTGGTCTAACATTAAAACAGCGTTGGGTGAGTGTATCGTTGGTGTAGTATCCATAGTCTTGTAATGAGGTTGAATTACACAGCCGAATGCAATCAACCTGTACTGTATACTGAAGGCCTATACGTGACCTACGCATGCGAATTCAGAACATGACTGTATCTTTCAGTAGGGTTCTTCACAGCATAATTTTGTCAAAACTCTTCAATAAATTCTTACCAACATATTGTTTTGACAGGTGATTCACAGATAGCACATTTTGTAAAACACAAAGTATAATGAATAGGCTACACTTTTTTTTAAATAAAAATTATCATTATTTCTGATGGACTCAATGTAAAAACAGCCACGATATAAACGCAGATAATTATATCTTATGTATAATAATGTTTTTTGTGTGTGTATCAAGTAACCATAATGATAATATGGTACGCTTTATTATCAGATATGACAGAGCTGATCTCGGTATTGTTTCCACCACCTGTACCAGGGAATATCACTATAGACTTCGATTCTATAAATCTGGTGTTTGACAATGTGGACTGGTTGGATATTTATGAAAAACTAAAGCAACCTACAAAAGAAGCAATTCTCAGTGTAAGTTAATCGTCAGAGCAGGTCTACAGAGATTGATTGATCGAAATAATCATATCCATCATATCTTTGGATCTTAGGTCAAACGGTTTGATAATGTTGACCCAGTTTGTCAATCATTTGGGTGTGTTTTTTAGGGGTCACTTTTCAATGTGGTATGCCACCAAGGTCCATAAATTCACCTTCTTCTGCAACCCTAAGTCAAAGTCAAAGTCAAAGTATATTTATTAGTACTATATGGCCAAAGGCCCAATGTTCAACAATTTTACAAATTATTTTAGTTATATAAAATTTGCAATTAGTTTGTTTCTCACAAGCATTGCATGATAAATAAAACAAGCCACATCGCGCATTGCATCTGTGTCACTAGTCTTCATTAAATTTATAAATATTTGAAATCCGTTTGTTTTGAGTTTCATTATATGGAGGTAAGTGCTTCGTGACATAGCTATGCCTTAACAATTTATAGTCGTCACAAATTAAAAGAAAAAGATATTCATCTTCAACCACAACATAATTTCTAGCAATACACAAAACACATATCCTATCTGCCATAAAAATTTCTGAATGTCTTCCCTGCTCTATAGCTAGTTGGTGATTTGAACATCTAAATTTACTAAACGCAATTAAATATTTGTGAATATTAATTATTTCTAAATATGATTCTGGAATAAGATAACATTTAAACTGTGAATATATTGCTAACTTGCTAAAGTTCTTGATACCGTCCTCCCAATTTTATTGAAAATGACTGTTTAATTGTAAACATAACACTTCAAAAAATACATCTTCATTTCCGACTCCTTGTTGTGCCCAGACATGCCGAAAACTAAATTTTGTCGATAACAATGCAATATCAGTTGCCCAAGTGTGCCTACCATTATTATGCAATCGATATATCATTTGATAACAGACATGTGGATACCTCGCTGTAGGCAGTTGAATAACTTTTAGCCGATATTTTATACACCTTTGAAAATAGTGTAAACCCAGTGGATATCTCCCCATTTCACCCAACAATACTAGTTTGCTAGAGTTAGTCAATAAACCTGTAATTATTCTGCAAAAATTATACTGAACTGATTCACATATTTCTGAGTATTCAAAGCCCCACACTTCCGACCCATATAAAACTATAAGTAACATCATTTTATCAAACAGAATAATAGCAATTGACCTGGGTAAAACACCACTCTGATAACTGTATTTATAGAACATCTGCAGTCCTTTTTTAGCTTGTAATGATAATGGGTTTTTTACACATTGACCAATTCAAATTTGAAGTAAATAATACACCCAGATATTTATAAAAGACAACCACCTCAATAGGTGTGCCATTGTAATACTAACTAATAAACCCCACTTTTTACAATATTTTCCAGCACATTTATTATTTTTTGCATTCGAGACACAGTGTCCGCACCAGAGGCAATATCGTCTGCATACATAAGCATCAATATATTTGGATTCTGCTCATCCACATATACACCTTGACAACCTTCATTTTTCATTATAGCTCCAAGTTCACTTGTATATAGTGCAAAAATGAAAGGGCCTAACATATATGCCTGTCGTGTACCTACAGTACATTGAAAATACTCTGTTAAGACTTTCAATTTGCATACATAGAGTTTAAAACTTTTAACAATTTTCCATGAACCCCTGATTTAATTAACTTATACCACAACAGATTATGTGGTATGGTATCAAAAGCTTTGATGAAGTCAATAAAAAGAACATAAAATCTTCCCTTCTTTTTTGTAATATATTTTTGACACAACTTACGCTTGTAAGCTAAATATTTCATCAATTGTAGAACATTTTTTTCTATATAAACCAGCTTGTTCTTCTTTTTGCAAATTGCGGTTCTCAGCCCACTTTACAAGTCGGTTGTTTAATATTTTTGTGAACACTTTACTCAACATTGGCAATAAATAAATACCTCTATAATTCCCATTTTCATTTACAAAACCACTCTTATGCAGTGGGCATAAAATTGCCTCACACCATCCGTTCGGGTAAATGGCACTTTCAAAGATATTATTAAACAGTAGGCTATAAATAAATGAGGCATCAGAATATATTTTGATATCTTGAGCATTTCTCCTACTATTCCAACATTCCAACATAATGGCTTTTCAATTAATCAAAAAATCAATTGCTTTAAATATTTCAATTCTACTTTTCTCATCATTTGAAAAATCGACTGTATTATTATCACAAGCGTTACATAGCTCATTATGCTGTCTAGCGAAATCATCTGTCATTGTTTTAAAATCTTCATCAATATTCACATCATTGTTTGATAACTCCTTTAAGTAGTTATTCCATTCTGACCCAGTAATTTCAGATTTATCTATGACATTACCTTTGCTACTCATAGATTTAATATGTTATGTTTCTTCTGCAACCCAACTGATGATAAGACTAAGTGTAAATTAAATAGGTCACGTATATGCCTTTAGTATACAGTACAGGTTGATTGCATTCAGCTGTGTGATTCAACCTGATTACAAGACTACGGATACTACTCCAACAATGCACTCACCCATAAATACATGGCCTAACTTATTTAACTTAACTGCACATAAATAATTTGTGGACCAATGTCATGACAGGCACTTGCATTATAATTCCATTAGGAATATCATCAAGACTTATTTATACTTATTCACAATTTTAAAAACCTCATCGTACGATATATCTTGGTTCAAATACCAAGATTCTGCAAAATCATGATTACATTCAATAAACTGTTTAATTTCTAACTCATAGTCAGTGTTAGATTCATCACTTGAGGTTTCAACATTATATGAATTGGTAAAATCATCTTTCCAACAATTTGGGACAGTTTTTTCATCAACTATATCTTGATAATCAGTAGTAATTTTCATGGGAATAAATGAGCGTGCTTTCGGGCCCAGCTGGTTAATGTGCCTCTAGAATTCAACAGGATTTTCATGGTCAAGATATTCAATTTGTGATATTTTTGAGTATCGAAATTTCCGTTCATATTGCTTCAAGTGTTTGTCAAATATTCTCTGTTTCTGAAGGAAAAAAAAGATCGATTTTGTTTTCTAAGAATATGCCCACTGGACCTGAAAGCCTTTTTTCTATTCCTCATGGTAACCCACATATTTGTAAATTCTTAATGCCAATATGGTTTTGTAACCTACAAATACTTTAAGTGTTTGAGCTAAACTACTGTGGATGACGATCCATTTCTTTATTTATTACGTCACACAATGTTGACATGATTCTATATAAATAATAATCGTATACAACACATTCTTCCAAACAGCATTATTCATAAACTCAGCGGGAAATGTGTTGCGTTTGTAGCTATTAGTGTTCACCACCGTGGATATTATAACATAGATACTTCCTAGTAATAGCCCTCATACCGTTGTATCTACCACCAATAACAAAATCGGGGATATGGCCTATTTTTCAGTGTACTTGGCAAGGCGCTGAGTGTGATCATACCTGGTTTAATGAAGCATTTACTGAGATGGGATCATGTTTTCAATTCAATCCAGGTAAATCACTACACGTCTCCTTTGATATGAAAGGGTGTATCTACCTCCTTGTGAAGTAACAGATACACCCTTTCAAATCCAAAGAGACGCTACGTACTGTATATGTGTATTTGACCCGATTCTCAAACCTGTAAGTTGTAGGTTCAGTTATGTTTTTCACCAACAATAATAATGTTATCATAACTTACATTTACAAGGTAGCTTACAAGCAACGCAATTTGTAGTAGGGCTAAAGTGTAGACGGATGGAAAAGATATATACTCATATACTTGAAAGTTCGATTCTGAAAGTGTTCTTTTATGTGCACGTTATTAGAGATACATATGCATATGATTATAAAGTTTATTTAATATTGTTCTTTGGGTTCACATTATTAGAGATACAGATACATATTATTATACAGTTTATTTAATTACACTAACGTGTATACAAGAGACGTGTCTCGCTAGACCCAACTAGATGATGTGGGGTTTAATCTAATGTATAGATTAGACAAATAGATCCCACTTCTATGTTTCATACCCTCATACATCCTATTTGATATGTTGATAGATAAAACCATGAGGTCCAGTCGCCCTGGGGCAGCCAATGGACTGAAACTCATGCTTTTCGTGGATCAAGAAAATTACCTTGGTGTCACGTCATTGTCTGCTGGCTTCAGAGTGAGTGAATTACATCCTAAAGGAAACATCATTCTACACAATCAGTTCTACTAAAAGTACATAGCGATATCATTAATAATGTGGACATGGGCGAAGTTACAGTTCTGACCTTGGAATATCTGGGCAGGCTCAAATTTTGTTTCCTTCTTATTTGCAAAATAGGCACCAATCTGTAAAAATTAAAGACAACATCTTCTAAAACGATTACACTGGCTTCTGTCAAGTTTCGCATTCATTTTAAATTGCACAATAACTTTCCGAACCCTAAAATACAACCAACCTGCATATCTGGCTGACTTACATGTTCGTCCGAAATGCTCAAAATATCCATGTTTCAGAAATTCAAATAGATTTATTGTTCCTCATATATAAACTAAGACTGTGTCAAGAGCTTTCTCTATGTCTGGCACAGCCTTAATATGGAACGCCCTATCTGTGCCATTACGTAATGCTGAAACAATTTTAACATTCCAAAAATTACTTAAATCTCACCTATTTGATCTGGCTTTCCCACCTTAGCTCCTCAGCAGCCCGGCTCCCTGTTGAAAAACCTCCTTAATTGGTCTCGATTATGACACATAATCACGCCAAGGATTTGTGCGCATCTAAGCTCGGTCCGCTGAGGATATAGGCGCTATTGAAGTTTTATTGATTGATTGATTGATCGATTGATTGATTGATTGATTAATTGATTGATTGATTGATTGATTGGTTGATTAATTGATTGATTGATTGATTAATTGATTGATTGATTGATTGATTGATTGATTGATTGATTGATTGATTGATTGATTGATTGATTGATTGATTGATTGATTGATTGATTGATCGATTGATTGATTGATTGATTGATTGATTGATTGATTGATTGATGATTGATGATTGATTGATTGATTGATTGATTGATTGATTGATTGATTGATTGATTGAGTGATTGATTGATTGATTGATTGATTGATTGATTGATTGATTGATTGATTGATTGATTGATTGATTGATTGATTGATTGATTGATTGATTGATTGATTGAACCTACAAATATTATACAGCGAACCAGTCTTGTTTCATCCAATTATAAAGCTGTATTTGTGTTAATCGACTTCAATCTACTGGACTGGTCATCTTGTCCGTCATGGTAGCGTAATGAGCTCATCATCATCAGCTAACGCGGGTCTATATAGTATTCCACTGGGCGCACGACGTCATCGCGACGTTGAATCTACGTCGCGATGACGTCGTGTGCCAAGTGGGATGGCTGCTATAGGTCAAGCAACATCACAGTGAATATTGACTTGTTTGTAGGTGTTGTTACACACACCAGAGGAGCCAGCGTTGATGGAGGAATGGGCATTTAAGGTAAACCCTGGGGCGCATACTCTAGTTGGCGTCACCAATAAAATGGTAAGCTGAAATAACTTTTGCGATATCTCTCACAAACTTAAACATTTACTATAAAACAATTAGTATCACCATGAACAATGTAAGTTACTGCCTCGATTGTATAATAAACTAATTTCATCATCACTTTTTGCACTACATTGAACTAATTTCATCATCACTTTTTGCACTACATTGAACTATGGCATCCGGGTATTTCAATATTTTAAGAATCATACTGTTTTTCTTGACTTTATTTTATTCAGGATATTGCGATATTCAGAAAGAAAGTTTAACCATTTCACCGATCATAATCGTTTTTTTTTCCTTTTTTAATTAACACATCAAATAACGGTTTTTGAGCAAGTTCAAGAAAAAAAGTAACATCAACCAGCTAGATGTCAAAATCGTTGACATCCATTTAGTCAAATCTGATTAATTTGCCATCACTTGAAGTTGTGGATTGTGTCATCGAGGCACAACTTCAGGTGAATTAATTGTAAATTGAATAATTTTAAGGTTTAAGGATTATTGGGTTGATCACTGTGATTTGATGTACTTACTTCAGATAAAGCAGTTGCCAGAACCTTATGGCATATGCAGTGATACCAGAGGCGCCAATTTCAAAGATTGCATCTCACGATGTAGGGGGGATTTTACAGATGCAAGATGTGGTTGCAAAGCAATAGCATTTGCATTGGAAGGTTAGTTTACCCTTTAACCGCCAAATTATTCAATTTGAATTTTCACCCACTTGAAGTTGTGTCTCGCTGACGCGATCCACAACTTCAAGTGAGTGAAAATTATTCAGATTTGACAAAATGGAGGTCAACTCTTCTCAGATCTTGCTGGTTGATGTCACATTTTATCTTTAACATGTTTAAAATGTGGTACTTAATGTGCTAATAGAAAATGAAAACCCGAAAATATGCAGAACCGGCGGTCAAAGGGTTAACCGCTGGTTACAGCTATACCCATTCAAAAAATCTTAGCATATTAAATACCAGCTTTCCAACATGTTAATGATATATTGTGACATCAATTACTAAGATTTTAAAATTGTTGACCCCCATTTTGTGATATCTGAATAATTTTCACTCACTTAAAGCTGTGAATCGCGTCAGCGAGACACAACTTCAGGTGAGTGAAAATTCCAATCAGGTAAATAACTTAAGAGTTAGTGGATTATTACTAGTATGTAATTATTCTTCAATGGTCCTCCATTATTTCAAAATATTATTTTTCACAGGAGATCTTCCAATTTGCGATCCAATCCAATTTGCTGAATGTTATATGCCAGTCGTGATAGAGTACATAACTACAGGAGCCCAAGAGAAGTGCGGTTGTTCACCTCAATGTGAACGTATTGTGTACGACTATGTACTCTCCAGTTCTGATATATCCAAATTTGTCTTGAACTATATGGCTGAGAATTCATTTCCCGGTGTACCCGTAGAGTCAATCAAAGAGGATATCTTGGTGCTCGATATATTTTATCCTGATATTGCCACCGAGGAGACAATAACGAAGATTGGGTACACCTTTTTGGCTCTGCTGTGTGACGTAGGAGGGGCTATGGGCCTCATTCTAGGCAGCACCTTACTCACTGTGTTTGAGATCACAGACTTCGCTTTTGTCACTCTGTGGGACACAATTTTTTACGCAAAAGCCAGGCATACTCAGAAAAGGATATCTGTAAAACCCATGAAGACATGATACCGAGTGATTGTGGATACAAAAATTATAAAATTCATAGATAGTGTAAATTAGTGTAAAATACAATCAACTGTCCAGTTGTATGAATAGTGTAATCGATTACTATAATGGAAATATTTATATATAAAAATATGCAAAATTGAATGTATTAACGCAATGAATATCAGTATTGCTGATGAAATGGGTGATTGCATATCATAGTGTTACTGGTCTGTTGTATTACTATTTTACCATGTATATGTTGTTCTTGTTGTCTATAACAGAGAACACACAGCTAGTGGAATGGCATTTGTAGCGGTTCCATTTTCCATTTCTCAGACATAGAGCCCAGCTAACAAGGGCCGTTGGACAAACACTGTTTTAAAGCCGGGTATACACTATGTATAACTCAACATATTATTTTCTTTAGGGACCTACTAAGCTCAACTAGATTGTAAGGCTAACATTTTGTGCGCTTAGCTTTCAACCAAGTACCAACAAGCTGTCGTAGGTCATTTGTTTTTACTACAAACAAAAAGGCGCGTGCAAGGGGTAGGAGAAAATGTCTCTCTTTTCGACAATTTTGTGCAAGGTTAAAAACAAAACAGACTGCTAATTAAAAAGAAAAGGATGAAAGACTGCACATCTCATGGGAGATTGCAGTCTTGAAGGTGAGGAGGGATGGTGCACAGACTATATGTTCTGGCAATGTATTCCACTGTTTTTGGAAAGCGGCTGTTTTGGTACGAATTTTTGTTACATTGGAAGGGTAAGTAGGCCAGTAGGTTCGATCTTGTGTTTGTCTGATATTGATGGTTACTCAATAATATAACAATATAAGGTTGGATGGTACTTTCACCAGTTTATGGGTTATTTTATATAGTAGAGTGAGGCGGTAGCAGCATCGTCGTTGGGTTAGAGTAGGTCATTGGAGATGGTTCAGCATGCCTGAGACACTACTGGTGTTATGCTACTGTCTCAAGCATACATAGCAGCTATTATCTGGACCATCGCACTGTGGAGCAATACTCCAGGAGTAAACGCACTAGTGCCTTGTGCACTCTGGTTTTGATGACTCCGAATCTTGTTTGATGTTACGTTTAACGAAGCCTAGCGACTGATTTGTCCTAGCTGTAATATCATCGATGTATTCATGCCAATTTAAATCCAAAGTTATTATAATTCCTAAATATTTCGTCCGTTGATTTTGCTCTGTTGGTGGTTTATACATGTATTGTGTAGCTATAAGGTCTTGGAGATTTTTTCCTGGTCACCGATATTATTTCACACTTGCTGGGATCGAATCCCATTAGCCATTTCTTTTCCCATGCCAATCATTTTTCAGATCTTTTTTTAGTTTTAAACAATCTTAGAGCAAGTTAATTTATCAGTATACTATGGCATCATTTGCAAAAAGCCATACTTTTGACGAAAGAGAATTTAGAAAATCATTAATATAAATTAAGAAGAGGATTGACCGCAGAACAGAACTTTGGGGTATTCCAGATGTTACTCTGTAGAAATATTTACCCTCTGTAATAGTATCACTTTTTGAGTACGGTCTGATAGAAAAGAGCGGTGTGTGGAATCTCTAATACCGTGGTAGACTAACTTAATGGACAGTAGTTGATGGGACACCTTGTCAAACGCTTACTTCTCACCCTTCTTGAAGATTGGAGAGGCATTGACCTGCCTCCAATTTTCACGAACTATTCCAAATTTAATTGATTTGTTGAAAATGAAAGTAAGGGGGGTAGCGAGTTGATCTTCAAATTCAGACAATAGTATCGGCACTATGCCATCAGGGCCTGTATCTTTGTGGGTTTTAGATGATTTAGGTAATTTGGGGACCCCGGACACAGTGATGTTAAAGTCTTGCATGGGTCTCTATCGGATAAATCGCCGGATAATTTTTATTGAAGACTTTCTTGAATTGTTTAGTACATTCGCCTTGTCTTTCGTGTTTGTTATTAGTTTACCATCCACTTTGAGAGGTCCTACGCTTGATGAGTCCTTTCTATACGCTTTCTAAATTAGGGTTAATGAGGTCTTCTGCATAATTTTCACATTTTTTTCTGATTTCTTTCTGTACCTTTATTTTCAGATCTTTTAATTGCGGTGTGTTTACTTCTGACCTATAGTTCTGTTACAGTTTTAACTGCGTTGTCTCTGTGTTTTATCAACGAAAAAATATTTTTGTTAACCCATGGAAGACGATCAATTTTTTAAGTTTTCTTGATGATATGAACTTTGAAGTCCATGGTCAAGCGTATCTTTGAAATCATTTCACAATTTATTTGCATTTTGTGTTTTTTTTTGTTCACCAACCTTCATTCTACTGATTCAGAGTCAGTATTGTGTGGAGGCTCCGTGACCGAGAGGTAGCGTGCTCGGCCTCAGACCGCCAGGGCTCGAATGTCGAATCCTGTGTCTGGAGGACAGTGTCATCTCATCTCACCATCTTCAGGAGGTTCTCCTGGCCCAGTTGAGCTTATATGTGCACAAAGGTGGCCTAAAGCCCGATTCATTTCATTTCTATTGATTCAGAAGCTCTAAAAACCGATCGGACAGTCGGTTTAGCAGATGTTACGCAACATGCGTGTTACGTAACATGTTGAGTAACAAGTTACAATAGTGCTTATAGCGGTATTGACAATGTTGTCCCAATATTGAGGCATTCGCTGGCTGTCAGAGAAGATCAATTACTACTGGGGAATCATTCTTTAAATATTCTTACCAAGCGTTATAGAAATAAAGGTAAAAAGGTGCAATTGTTTATTGTCTGATATCAAGTCGGCAGATTTAACAGCCGACTTTACAATTCACCCCTTAGTCACTGTTCGTGTGCCATTTTAATTCCACGGACATCATACAGTCATGCAGCCATTTCGGCGCGTTGAACTTATCGTACATATTACCATCTCTGTCCTACATGGTACCTATTTACAATAGAGTCAAGAGAAGCATGTGAGGGTGAAGTGCCTTTCCCAAGGACACAATCTTCGAAACAATGTCGCAACATGAAGGGGGAGAAACATGATAAGCCATATATTTAGCAGAACACTTGTCCCAAGCGGGATTCGAACCCACACGGCAAGCAGTGCCAATAATGTGAAGCGCGACGCTCTAACCACTGCGCAACGTCCCTCTCTTGGACATAGACATACAACTATTTGTATTAATCAACTGTGAATTTTGAGGGATCATATCACCTTCCAGGCCCAACGGTTCAAAAAATACAGTAAACCGCTTAAAGAGGGTGCCAAATGCGTCACCAACAAAAATTGTTCAATGACCTTCAATTAGTTAATTTCTGAAGAGTTTTGGTCTGTAGATATAAAAGACTAGTCCACCATCAGTCACTAGAGCAGTGGTTCACAGTTATGATGCAATATGTTCGGATAGCGGCCATCTTAGATTTCCGCGAAAGGGGACCATACAATAACTTTAGAAATGTAATTTCCATGTCAAAAGTGATAGGAAATTACATCTAACACAATATTATGTGGCAAATGGTTCAAAAGTTATGGGGCGGTATGTGCCGGTGGTGGCCACTTTGGATTTTCTCTGATAAAAAAACCGAAATCATGGATGGTATTGTATCAAATCTGCTATCCAATTTAACAAGCTAAAACCAACTCTCAACTGCCAGACATTGTTTTTCGTTGTTGAAATACGAATAGCAAAGGATTATACATTGTTGACCTGAAAGTTGCAGCCTAGTAATTTGATGACCTCGAAACCCCCTGATATTTTTTTTAAACCTACGTTATATGCGTATTATCTCATGTTCAACTATAGCATGGTTGAAGATGCTTAATTACTAGTCTTGCTCAAGACAATACAGGTTATTTTTAATAATTTGTTAATCTTATTTCTAGCGGTATAGCATAATATTATTTTGGGAACCATTTGTATAAATACAGTACAGAATAAATTATGTAGGTTACATGGAAAATTCGAAAAAGTAGAAAAAGGCGTTCTTCTTTTCAAAGAACCACTTATTACGATATGTCAATAGAAGTATTTCATATACATGTAATTTCTTTAATCATAATCATGAAAAAATAGCACATAAGAAGACCGGGTTTATGATTATCCAGCCTACTGTTCTCATGATTTTTGTAATAATTATTTGTCCATGCTCGCATTCCCATGTTTTGTTTCCAGTAAAGTATTTTCTCGATATTTTAATGTCACTGTCACTGTCATGATATATGGTATTGATATAATGTTAAAAAATATTCCTCATGTCTGCCTATGCGTAGTACTCGAGACATATTATATAGCCCTACGGTAATACACAGTGGCGGACGCGATGCTACGTCCCCTGGTAGTGAATTGAAAAATCAACATCGACCTTTTTTTTATACCGTCAGTACTCATGTACTGCCGGTATAAAAAAAAAGAACGATGTTGATTTTCATGATGAGTGTTGTATCATCCACTACTTGGAGGCCTAAAAACGAATGGCCCAGTCGCACTAATCAAATTCATGAAACGGGATGAAGACAGGTTGAAACGTGCAATTTGCCTACTACGACACAACAAAGTTTGAAGTAAGTGCATTATGATTGCACACAGTTTGTACAACCCTCGCACAAAGTTTAGAATGGAAAGACGGTATGTTTAATGTCGCTCGATAGGATTCTATCCATCCTATTCTCGTTTAAGCTCGTTCCCAGTAAGTTTTGGCCCGTTCTTGGACCGTTGTAGGCCGTTTCTGTTCAGTTTTCACTACGACATGTCCGTTCATACAAGTTCACGGTCAGTCTTGCATTTCCCGTTTGCATTGCGTTCTCAGGCAGTCAGTCTTTAACGTGATCAAAACGGGTTTCTGGATATGTTGCAATCCGATTGGCTATAAATACGACCACGTTCTAACCCGTTTTATTTCGATTGAGGTACTTTGTGAGTCAACAGGAAATGGAAAGATCCAAGAAGCAGAAAGGGCAATGTAGAGGAGCCAATCCCTCACCCAGCATGTTCTAATTCTCCTCATTCTCCTTAGCTCTTCTTTTTCTTCACGTTGTTCTCTGATATTGTTGCTCTGATCCCGCCATAATTTATAGGAAACTAATATTCACCATATTTAGTTTATTTGACACTTACATCGGATCCATGCTAAAATTTACCATATTTATAAGCTTGCAATTGGATTTCCAAATATGGAGTGCATCATTATTATGCACTATATATTTATACCAAAAACTTAGCTGATCCGACTGCAAACTTGTAGTTGTAGTTGAAATGTAGTAGGAACGAGTATATCTGTTTTCAAACGGATTGGAAGTACCGACAACGTTGTAGAGACGAGTAGATCTGAATGAAAGCACTTTTTAGAACTGATTAGGAACGTATCACAAACTTCATAAACTGGTTAACACTGCTAAGAAGTGAAGACGTAATGAAAAGTAGTAAGGTCTGTGTGAGGACGGGTAGGACGGGGTAGAACGTAACAGCATTGGTGTTATATCATAGTCATGTTTTTTCCAGGTTCGCACGATCAATCAATCAATCAATCAATCAATCAATCAATCAATCAATCAATCAATCAATCAATCAATCAATCAATCAATCAATCAATCAATCAATCAATCAATCAATCAATCAATCAATCAATCAATCAATCAATCAATCAATCAATCAATCAATCAATCAATCAATCCATCAATCAATCAATCAATCAATCAATCAATCAATCAATCAATCAATCAATCAATCAATCAATCAATCAATCAATCAATCAATCAATCAATCAATCAATCAATCAATCGATCGATCGATCGATCGATCGATCGATCAATCAATCAATCAATCAATCAATCAATCAATCAATCAATCAATCAATCAATTATTCAATCAATCAATCAATCAATCAATCAATCAATCAATCAATCAATCAATCAATCGATCAATCAATCAATCAATCAATCAATCAATCAATCAATCAATCAATCAATCAATCAATCAATCAATCAATCAATCAATCAATCAATCAATCAATCAATCAATCAATCAATCAATCAATCAATCAATCAATCAATCAATCAATCAATCAATCAATCAATCAATCAATCAATCAATCAATCAATCAATCAATCAATCAATCAATCAATCAATCAATCAATACTTATAGCAATCGACTCTTTAAAGCATGAATTTTGGGGCCACTGTATTTGGCCTACTTTTGGTTCAGTAATATGACCTATTTAGTTGTTATGACATACATTTCCGGACCATATATGCGGAACTACTCTTCTGATTGTCTTCACAACACCTCTGTGGGGTCTAGATGAGAATTTTGGGGTAACTGTACTTTGACCTGCTTTTTGACGTGCATATTTGTTACCTTCTTTTTGTTATCTCAGGACGTACTAAGTCTTGTCTGATAAGCATAGGCTTATCTCAAGAACTATATGTTATATTGAATTCAAAGGTAGGCTTCCCTCTGACATAGGCGATAATAAAGGATTCTGTCATTCGATATGGGCGATAAGGGGGCCACCATTAGATTCCCAGGGGGGGGGGAGGCAGGAGTATTTTTAAAATAAATAATTTCGGGCGGACTCTGCGTGAAATAAATAATTTACTTCAAGAACTGTTCCATATAAACATGTAACAAAATGTGAAATTTTCAGCGCGCCGCCGAGCCCGGTTGAAATAAATAATTTGCCCGCGACAAATACTCCTGTCCCCCCCCCCCCTGGGAATCTAATGGTGGCCCCCTAAAATATGATTCAACTGACGGAGGGGTACAGTAGAAATCCATATTATAAAACAGCAGACTAATATAAACAGCTCACATCATTTTACAGCGTTCCAGCCCAACGCACACATGCTATATTCGTTAGTCCGTTTCAGAGGCGAAAGTCCCTTTCCGAGACTTTGGAACGCCCCTCGGCGCTGACAATCGTGTTTTTATGAGCACCCGACGCAAATGAGCCACCACACAAAAGTTAGTTAAATATGTGTTATAACAAATGGTTTATCCTACCGAGAGTGAAATAAAGATTTAAATGATACCTTTCTTAAAGCTCTACATAAAATACAGTTATCTAGAAACCCGACATAAGTCGAAAAATATGTGCTATGATGTGTTTTTATTGCACAATAGGTACACTTTATTCAGTTATCCAAGCCATAACCTCATTATTAAGTAAACTAAAGGTCGTAATGTATATACCCACAACACTTTATGAATTTAGTTTCATTTTGCATGTTGAATCCATTGGCGAAAACAGTAATTAAGGGGACTATTAGTCAAATATGACTAGGCAGCTCCTCCTCGCAGACAATGGCAAATCCCTATCACAAATATACTGACACCTTCCTTTTTGAGTAATTATGTATTATATATCCTGTACGTCGGCATATACGACATGTTTGCGAGACGGGGAACTGAAGATGCAACTGATGATGGGCCAGCTTCGAATAGGGTGGCTCAACATTAAACCAGCATTGGGTGAATGTGTCGCGTTTGGTGGGTTGATGTTGAGAATAAGAGAGATATAGCAACCTTCTCGGACCTCACAGGTCGCAAACTTATATTATATATAGTCAGATTCACATCGTGGTGAATGATTTTCTTTGATTTCTAAGACAATTCTCAACCAACTATCATGAAATTGTCTAGTCACGGGGCGACTACCACGAAAATATCATAGAAACATATTGTATAGTCCTACTTTAAAAGTTAGTCTATCTAGCACGTAGCATTTAGAGGTCTGGACGTTTCGACACACTTTCTGATAATGTAATTTTATTTTTCCATCCAGGTTGACATTCCGTGGATTTTGCCATGGTTGATATTAAAATTCCACAAAACCATCTAAATTGCATAAAATAGCATACATTAACATAAATCAGCATATTTAAAGCCAGCATTCTTAAAGGTTCCCACATTGAAGTATATTCTGATGGAGTTTCAAAAACATGACTTTCAGGCTAACTATGATATAAATTGCCGCGTATATATGGCCATACTGCATCATTCAGGACTCTCATATAACATGTTTTAATGATTGTATCGCCGAGGGCGGGGGCCCTAGGGTAGTGGTTAGCACCGCTGCCTTTCACGCCAGAGTTTGGGGCTCGGTTCCCGGACTCGGCGGTTTGAAAGAAACAAAAAATGTTTCTTCCCTATCCACGTGTGAAAGTCAGTATTGTGGGCAGCCTCCGTGACCGAGAGGTAGCGTGCTCGGCCTCAGACCGCCAGGGCTCGAATTTTGAATCCTGTGTCTGGAGGACAGTGTCATCTCAATCATCTCACCATCCTCAGGAGGTTCTCCTGGCCCCGTTTAGCCTATATGTGCACAAAGGTGGCCTAAAGCCCGATTCATTTCATTTGTATCGCCGAATTATGTTCAAACTGTCGCTATTTGAATTTGTGTGTAAACACGTCATATGCTAATTTTAGTCAAATGAACGTGGTGTACGCAAACCGAGCGAGCAACTGGACCCAGCAGAGTTCAGATGTAAGCTCATACAGTCTGCCAACTGTAGCGACTGCATCTGACGTCAAATTGGCGCCAACTTCGTGGAAGACATCTGCTTCTATCTACACCTATCTCACATATATCTATAGGCTAGGTTCCTATCTAGGTTCCTAGTTCAAGTAAATACATCATCTAATAGTACAGCAGCAGAGGGACCAAATTTTCGAGGTACCTAAACCGGCGGTACAACATTTGTCCACATGTCTAGAATTGTTTTCAGGGATCTCTAGATACAGAATCTGGTTGATGACATTGCCGGAAATGGGGGCGGGCTGAGAATTTGGCACTTTTGTACACCTACCCAATTATTAGAGAAAATATTCGCTTAAATATGATTTTCGCGTCATTCTCACTCTATCACAATGTCGGGCCAGTTAAATCAAATATTGTTGTAGGCCCCTATTTAATTTTTTTCAGTCCATCAGGTCATATATCTGGTTGGATAAAATAGTAAAAAATATAATTTTGCAGTAGCATCCCACCTCGAAGACCTATTTTGAATATTGTAGATATGTCGCAAATAGCAAGTTTTCAAAATTGCTGAATTTTTCCATTTCTTTGCATATAGTTTATGACAACAGGTTCGTTTCTGCACTAAAGTCTCCATGAGCGGTACCATTTGGCTCGGATACATCCCTGAAGTCAGAATTAGGTTACCAATGCTTGATTTTTCGAGTAATTCATCATTATGGTCAATTTCAAAGTGGCCGACGTAAAATCTATGATTTCTCCTGAAATGTATTATCAAACATGGTTTTCTTAAATTTTACATCACAATCACAGTTTTGGTATCTAATATTACATTTTAAGGCTCGCTTAAGTATTTACAAATGCTGTAATGTGACATTTACCACCGAATCCAATATGTCCGCCAGAAAATGGTGACGAAAATGCTCAAAATTTCACTTTTTGGCAAATAGTTTATGAGCACAGGCTCTAATGGTGTACGGTAACCTCCATGAGCGGTATCATTTCATTGAGAGACACGTACCCATGAACATCAGATGACTATTGCTTGATGTGTAGAACAATTAATAATTATAGCCTATTTCAAAATAATCGCTGAGAAATCAATTACCGGTAATGCTCATAAAATGCATTATTGAACATGTTTGTTACACAGGTATCTCACAGACACGATTTACCGGATAAATGTCTAATCTTACCTTTTAATTCTCACCATGTCCATTAAAAGTATAATAACATGGGAAAAAATTAGAAATTTAAGATGGCCGCCGCGACATTGCCAAAATGTCGCACCATTTTACAAATAATTTATGAGCTTTCGCTCTATTCTATATCTGTATGGAAACCTCCATGAGTGGCATTATTTATTTCCGAGACGTCTTATGAGTTAAGATCAGGTTATTAATGCTTGATTTGTTAAGTAATTAATAGTTATGGCCGATTGCAAAATGGCCGCCATAAAATAAATGAATACTCCTAAAATGCTTTATTGAACATGTTGTGCATAATATAATAGTCATTTTAAAAAAACACGGTCTTGGTAATCAATTTTGAATTTAATTTTCAGTGAATCCACTAAAAGTAATGTTAAGTACTTTAAGATCTAAAATGGCCGCAGTGAAAATGACAAGAAAATATGCGTTTGTTCAGCTTTGGCCCCGGTGACCTAAAGCCTTGTCACCTAAAAAATGAACATTCAGTTCCTATTAATTGTTGTAATTGTTAAACATGTACTACATAATATTCAGGATTTACATAATGTCCACAAGGTTCAGTTTCACAAAGGTTGTTTCATTTTTAAAATTTTAAATATACATCAGTATATCAGATTATAAATAATGTAAGTATTATTAGCAGTGTAGTTGTGTAATTGAGTATATCAAAGTATTCCGATATTAACATCGTGTACACATGTAGCGAGAGGAGGCGTTGCCATAAACTGCGAGGAGGAGTTGTCAAAATATTTCACTTATTTTATTAAATTCTGATATTAAACGAGTATTTCCAACAAATTCCTAAAACTGTAAATATTTACTTATGTTGTATCTATAATTGTACCTGGGCAATTCTATTGAATAGTATGAACATACAATAGGGAAATATAATAGGTAGTATACTGAAACTATTACCGATTTTTCATGTTTACATTAAAAACAGCATGTTGTCACTGCTTATGTTGAGTCCACAGCTTTCAGGCGACTACACGAGGGACATATATTAGGTTTTTTAAATTGCAATATTTGTGCACAGTTGGATAAATGTAAAATGAAACATAAATACCTGCTCATTTGCTGAAAATATGGGTTTTTATTACGTCGCCTCATGTTTTAAGACTCGGAGGCGGACGTTTATCCTGCAAAAGGGATGTTTCGCCTCTGAAACGGACTAATGATTATAGCATGTGAACGCACCCTGTCAGCACTGAAACAACAGTTGCTGAGATAGACCTGACAGGCCGATGAATATATCTAAATCAGATATAAATTTCTTCATGAATCAGCATTTTACCCCATAAAGTAAAATGGATGGGACGTTATGATTAGCTGAGTAAATAGTGTGGGCGTACGATGCAATGGAACGCATGCGCATTCAGTGAATCATGAGTGAACCATAATCAGCTAATGATAGGGCTTAACTACAACATAGTTATATATTTTTAGAAAGAATCACATGGTAGTTGTTAAGATAAAAATAATTTAATATATATATTATGGTCAATTCTATAGCGAGGGGATGACAAGGTTGTAATTGCTTGTAGCCATTCATTGTAAACTCTGTGCCAAATTATCACTAACGGAATGAACTTTAACATGGTTAATTGCGTTATCGTGTATGCTAATGTGTGTATCGATTCAAAGAGGAACAGTAATAGGCCCAATAATAGGCCTATGTTGGTGTATGGCGAAGAGCAATATCCCTAACAATTGCCTTCCAATATTCCATAACGTCCATTCCCTTTCCATTATTTACTAAATCAGATGCAATACAAATGATGCAAGCAATCTGCTTTGGCCTTGGGTGAAGCAGCTCAATCGGCTGATTAGGCCTACCCAACATAACTACATTGGCTAAACTCTGAATCAATCATGTGCCAACGTCTGCTACGCTGACCCATCATTGATTCAGAGTTTCAGCAGCATTTTGTGCGTGAGTGACAAACCGTGTCAATACGGCGTTCTATATATCCATCGTACCTGACATTTTGCGATCATTAAATTAAATATTGTTAGACAATCTGATTGATCAGTCGCAGTTATTTCCAGCGATGCATTGCGTCCATAAACACGGTTAAGAGGATGCATGTTTTACCTGACGTGTGAGCTGGGTGCGAGACATCGCGCCACATGGTGGCAGGATACAATATCAAGGTAATGACTTGTCGTTATATAATTCCGTCAAAATGCAACCATGATTATTTGTAATAAACTATTTGTTTTAATAATATTATTTTAGTCTTCAGCATATCGTCTCTTTGTAGATGTTTAACTAAATACTAGAAACGCGAGCATGTCATTACACAATTAAGGGATGACTTCAATATGGTTCTATGTAATAGTTATATAGTCCAGTTGTTGCTCCTATATGTTCAATAGAGACCTAGAAATTATGAGAAGTGTAGGGTGTTTCGATTGATTCATATTCTTATGATTTCACTGAACAAATTTAGGTTTGTTGCCCAAGTGTCAATTTTGGGCAACTTTTTTATCAGCATATTTAAACATGTTAAATAATTAAAATTATCGGGCTAATATGCATTTTGATCTAAGGTAAGCAAACGTTTGTTGCTGATGTTCTGATTTATCAATCTACACGAGCAATATACAACATATATATAATGATGTATTGCATGATGCAGTGAAACATGTTCTTTTTTTACAAAATAATCATGATTTGGCATGATTTGGGTGTGCTGAATTCGAATACCGGTATGTCGGTTAACATTCAATCTTTTGTGTCATTCACCTTCAAATAAGTAAAACAAAAAATGACCGCCAAAACCACATCTGTTTTATATTTTTGTTCCATATTATTGCACGATTTCTGGTCTCTGCATGATTTAGCGTTGATAAATTTATGTCTCATGTTTTTCTATGAAAATGACCTATATTTGACATTTAAGTTCAAAACGGTTACCGCCGCCACACAAATAAAAACTGTTTTTATGTACGTGAACTATAATATCATAAACAACATCTGTTTAATGTAAAACTAAAAAATAGACCACGTAATACGGCAAATTAGGTTGCAAGGCATTCGAAACTGTGTTTAATATCAGTATATTCTACCATGCTTTGATGTGCTTAGTATTTAAAATTACGTCATCATTTTAATAGTAAATATGTCAAATGGCGTCCATCTTGGATTTTACGACAAACTATAGGTCAGACGACGAGCCATAAACATCAGAAATGTTTTTTTTTTCGACCCCCAAGTCATACAAAATAAAAAAAATTGAGCAATTTCGGGTCCCATCTAAAAAAAAGTTTATTTTACATTTTGATAGATAGTTTGTTTCTTGTTCATATGAAGGTGAAATTCGCGGCCATTTTGGATTTTTTCATTAAAATATATTCGTCAGTACCTTTTATTTCTGGTCCAATAAGTTGACACAAATAAATCATTCTATTGTCAATATATAAAAAAAACGACAGACATCTTGTATTTAACGGTCAAATAAAGGTCATTTCTTTCGAAAGACACTCGAAAAAAATTATAATAAAAACGTTGCAGAATCTATCAATTGTGCTTTCATGTGCGAAAAAAACATAGAAAATGCAATGATATCGTTAAATTTTGGCAGCCATTCTGTGTTTTGCTAATTTAAAGTTGAAGGTCATCAAATATAGGATGTTTTATCCGACAGATTCGAATTTAGTACCGACAAATTATTATGCTAAATACACATATTTTCTTGTGAGGCTTAAATATTTTTTCATTAAAAAAATGAATAACACCCATTTTTAGGCATACACACATCTGGACTCGTTTTCATTTACCATGTTGGTTTTGCTGTTCATTTTGATTATTTTATAATAAAAAATCATGCTTGAGCGTATGTGAAGAGACAATTTCTTATTCTATTGTAATGTCTGATATGTCATTAGAATGAGAATTCAATTATATGTTACAATGGTATATCGCAAGTGCAGATTGGTTTATCAGAGCATCATCGATATACGTTTGCGTAACCCTACCCCCTAATTTTAGACAGAATCGCCTAAAGTTGCCGTCAAAGTTGAATATGTTCATTAACGCATTGGGATCATGAATCGATCAAAAAACATTTCACATCTCACAATTTCTTAGTTTTCATGGACGGTAACTGGATTACATAGCATTAGTTTTCTGTTATTTATGTCAAGAGTAATCGAAAAAAAAAAAAAAGTTTTCCGACTTTTGTCACGATATCTGTTCTGCATTTGACAAAGCGTTCTATATAAATTATGTCAATACAGCATAAATAAAAACTTTTCCAATTGAATGACAACCTACTTGAGATGAAATGTTATCATGCAAAATACCAAAGCTAGTGCTTGGACCACTTTCTTTTTGTATGCATTAACGCTATATATTCGCTTATACATTTTAAAGATATAATAGTGGGGCATATCATTACGTTGTGAGCTAGATGAGATGTGAAGAACAATAAATTTACAAAGTTCTACACCTGAGAAATAACCAAACATTGAATAATATTTTGAATACATTCCTTTCACAAATTAGTTTTATCTGCTAATCTAGCTGACTTATTTAATCTCATAATTGATCGTAATTTTGTCTTGAATTTCTGCTATTTATGATATATATACTCCAAAACAGCATCATCCACCATTAACTTTCAAGTGTATTTTTTTATATTGTAAAGATCAGCACCATTTACAAAAAAAGAATCTATCCTGTGCATAGGCCTATAAATCCATAAAAAAATCACAGGCTAATGGACAATAATTTCCAATGGAGTGAATTAAATTTGCATTACAGTCAAATGAGTCAGCTAGAAATATCGTCATATTTAAATGTGACCATGTGAAATAAATTGGTGTCATTGTCAGGCTGCTTCCTGCTATTAGCGGCGATTTGTCATAATATAGATATGTAAGTATTATTATTACAGCGGCTAATGGCTTGCCATCAGATATTTGAAGAGTGGGATTTTTCTCTGTTTGACTATCCCCCCATCATTAATTCATATCCGTGTAAACAGACATGTTCACATCGGCATTACTCTGTCAACCAGAGCGAGTGATCTATTCTAGGATGTGGTGATCTTTTGCCACATTTCACAACGAAATCACGTGACGCTAAGCGAGTCACGTGATCAGATATTGAAAGATAAGAGTAGAACCTCCCACAACTATCATCATGGCGTATGTTTTAGACGTCATTTCTTTTGAATAAAATCGAATAAATGGTTTCAATACTGTAAATGTAGCACCAGACCTGACATATTTGAAATAAAAATGATAAATGTCTTTTGGATTTTTAGAACATCGTAAGCCCGGTATTAGTGATGTTATGAACAACCGCTTTCTGTGAGCACTACAACCGGGCTGCAAGCGCCTTCAGGGCGCCATGACATCATGAGAGACCACGTGCGGTGATACGACTAACAGAAGCATGACGTCAAATGGAAACGTGTCGTCTATAAATCGCAACAGTTCTCAGCAGGACAAAAATGCTCTGGGGATGCGATTGTTTAAGGATGATGCGAATCAAGCCGGTCAATTCTTGATCGAGCAGAAGATACGTGAGTTTGGTGAAGATGTGTCTGTTGTGGGTGTACGCTACATAATCCGAGCCGGCGTGAACACATTCAGGAAGCTGTTCTGGATCTGTCTAATACTACTTGGAACTGGTTTCATGATTTATCAAATTCAGGATCGTATTAATTATTACCTGAGTCGTCCAACCTCAGCTGACTATAGAATTACTTACAATGATTCCATCGTGTTCCCCACTGTCACCATATGTAACGAGAATATGATTCAGAAGTCAAAAGCAGAAGCAACTGGTAAGAATTAACTGAGGCATAAATTGTCATAGGCCTCTACTTTGAACTGCTATGAGTGTTGACTTACTTGAATTGTTTGATTAATTTGAAGCTGTTATTGCTGACACAATTTCTAGCTGAATTAAAAATAGCATTAACTTTACGAACTGGATATATTTCAATTAACAATAATATTGACTCTTTATTTGAGATCTGCACTTGCATATTAGTTTAGTTTTATTTAATATTTCTGTTTCTGTCGACGTACAGAAGGCGTTGAAGTTAATTATCATAACAATTTTTCATCCACACATTATAAAACAGCCTACTAATTATATGTATAAACGTAGCCTATAACAACAGTTGAAGTTAATTATCATAACAATTTTTCATCCACACATTATAAAACAGCCTACTAATTATATGTATAAACGTAGCCTATAACAACAGTTATCATACTCATCATACGTCATACATCTTATAAATTTAGATTTTACTTTCAGGCAAAGTCGACATGATAACGGCGCTATTTCCACCCATCGCATCAGCTGATACTAATCTAAATTACAGCGTGTATGATACTAGTGACGACGATGGCAACACGGATTGGTTTGCTTTGTTCGAGAACCTAGCACAGCATCCACAAGATGCGATTCTTAAGGTCAGGCTATCAATTATGTCTAGAATTTTGGTTTTAACCCTTTGTGACAGCTAGTGTTGTTGCCGTACTACCCCCCGGCCCCACGAACTGACTGTCACCATTGACTGCCACTGTCACTGTATCTAGACCGTCGTGTTTATGTATATATGAATGTCATTAAAATGTTTTATATATTTATTATTATTGTGCCTTTTATTACAATCTAATATGTTTTATTTGATTTGCATCTTAATTATTCATAATCTATTACGAGACGTTTTATCGTTTTTAATAGGTTTGTCTCGTGTCTTGATGGCAGAGGCCATCTTGTTTGTTTACATCTTTTGCCAGTAAATCTGGTGACTACTTTCGAGTCAAATTATAATGCTTCTTTCCCTCTGATCTTATATAACTATGATGCTATAATGATCATCGGGAACTAAGCTAAAATTACATATGTTTTATTACCGCTAACTTTGAGGCGTTATAACATGTATAAGTGTATTTTGAGTGACTTTGTAAGAATATAATGTAAAAGTACAAGTCCCGGGAGATCCCGTTTTATCTCGTTTGTTTATATGCAGCTATTATTACTATTACTGATTTAATGTTATGTCAAGATTACAATTAGCTACAGTATTATTATAGGAAGGTATCGTATGGTAATTATATAGCGTTATTTGGGCTAAAAGGGAGCTTTAGCGTGACGTCATCCAGCTCATTTCCGGTCCGAGGTCCCATAAATAAGAGGCTATTTCTGCCGCAGATCCCTAAGCCCTCTCCTTTTCATTATCTATGTGAATGATATCCCAGACATGAGCTCACTCAATGTCAGGCTTTCCCAGTTCGCAGATGACATGGGAATCTGAACACATGCAACCAATGCCAAATGGGTGAAGGCAAAGCTATCAAAAGCTTTAAAACTTATTGAAGCATGGTGCTCCAAATGGCGGATAAAACTAAACGCAGGAAAAACTCAGCTGATTGTGTTTAGTGTCGGTCCCAAACCAGAACTTATAGATCTGGAACTGTTTGGTGAGCCTATTATTCAAACTCAAACAACCAAACTGCTTGGAATCCTATTTGATCGTAGGCTAAGCTTCAAAGACCATATGAAAGACCTAATGACAAAGGTCTACAGGCGACTGAACCTGTTGAAGTTGCTCAAATGGACAAACTGGGGCGCCAGTCCATATACCATTTTAAAAGCCTACAAGTGCTTTATACGCCCTCTCCTTGAATATAGTTCACTGATAACTGGAGCTTTAAGGGAATCACAGGTGAAGGAAATGCAGATCTTTCAAAATAAGTCCCTGAGACTAGCACTTGGTATAACCTACCTTGACAAAATGAGAACAATAGATCTGCATGATCTCACTAATGTCACTATGATCAAAACTAGGATGACGGCACTGGCGGTTAAAACAAGATCACTTGAAAACACACAGTGTTTCAAGGATCTGTTGTTGAATCATGAGATCGTTCAAAACGATCAGGCTCTGATACAATTCTGGAACAATTGATGACGCTTAAACACGGTTGACGGTTGACGGATAACGGTTGAGCTCCTGTTCCCACAGAGAACAGGGGCTCTGGGGGCGCCGTTCTGTGTGACATAACAAAAGCAGTGAGCTCGCTCTCTATCACACCACTCCATGAGACAAAAACACGGTTGCGGTTGACGGATATCGGTTGAACTCCTGAACTCCTGTTCCCACAGAGAACAGGGGCTCTGAAAGGAGCCGTTTTGTGACACATGAGACAGTGAGTTCATAGCACTGCAGGAGGCGGAGTCTGGTCTTAAGCAATTATCTCTTTATCATTACATTGCTAGCTTGGGTGATGGCACGGCGGACACGGATGGTTGGCTAGCGATGACAGTTCATGATGGTGTTTTCAAACACACTGCTCAGAAAGCAGAGCACATCTCAAAAGGGTCAGTCCTTGCCCTTTACTCTTTACTCTTTGGTGGCTGGTGGCTCAAACGGCTGTTTCTTTATGGTTCAGCAGCCCTGCCCTGGTTCCTTGTCTCCCAGACTTACTTGTCAATGCTTTGTACAATCACCTACCTCCCCATGTGAAAAGAGAGAGGCGCTATTAGGTTTATACCAGAACTTGTGCATAATCTCGCGTCAGCCCTCGCGCTGCGCGCTCCTCTAGCCCAGATCATTTCTGGTCCAAACCGACTCCCAGTGCACTCCTGGTCCCAGCTCACTCTGGTTTACTTCTAGTCTTACAACAGCCTTACTACAGCCTTACATCCAGCCTCTTTTCAGAGCCCATTAAGAGAAGTTCACAAGCCCCTGCTCTGTGCAGACTGACCCACAAAGAAAGCAACAGAGAGGAGTAGGTCACAGTCATAGTCTATAGCCATAAAAAGGTCCCACGTTTTAATGCGATGATTGAAAGTAGGTCATGTCGTGTCCTGACCTGCTGATCTAGTATTCCTAATCTGCCACGGGTTTTCCTAATATAGTATGTGTGTGTGATAGGTCACTGTAATAGTGCTTAAAATAGGAATTAGGAATTAGGTCAACAGTGTAGCAGAGGTTCTCGACCCCTCATTATCTAGTATTCGAATATATATGGTGTGTGTGAGAGAATACATTTAATGCAGGGTGACCTGGATTAGTAAATTATAACATAGGGGAGTGTCTTAGACTGACCTACATTCTTGTCCACATATGAGAAGGGAATGACCCAGCTTAAATATAGTTTAAGGCATGGATATGTTATTGCTAGTAATCATACAAACCAGTGATGTTTACAAGCCAGTGATGTTTACAAGCCAGTGATGTTTACAAGCCAGTGATGTTTACAAGCCAGTGATGTTTACAAGCCAGTGATGTTTACAATCCAGTGATGTCTTACAAGCCAGTGATGTCTTACAAGCCAGTGATGTTAACAGATCTAGTTCACAAGATATTTTACACTTTAGCTTAATTACTTAATTCACATACACCTCCCAGATAGGTCCCAGAACTAGGGTTGGGAAATAACCAAGTTAAGTATGATATATTGTTCAGTGTATTATTCCAAGTATTATTTTATATATAGTATTTCTAGTGAAATACTATACTTGCTGTTAGTGCAGTACAGCACTAGCACAAGGCTATTGCTATTCTAGCTTGATTGTACATTTCGAAATATCTGAATGATGTGTGTCTGACACTTGACATACGAGTGCCAGATAAGAGTATATATATATATTATATATACAGATATATTTTTATTGTCAAGATTTACCTTTAGGTAGATAGTGATAACCTAATAGAGAGAGAGAGATTATAACCTGATAACCTGTACATTATACTTACTGTCTTTGTAAATAAATATATGTGCCTATGTTAAACTTGTGTCCATAAACTTTTATACTGATAGCTTTATCAGTGTATTGCGTATTGATTTTGGATTAGATTGGACAAATCTTTCGTTAAGATTTGAGTATATAAATTAAGCGTTGGAATACCTATTAGAATATTTCTTTCTTTGACAATCCCGCGATTATTATACTGGATGACAGGAAGCTAAGATTAATTATTTATTTAATTATTCTTTGCTCCAAGCTCATCAGTCAGATTCCATCTGCCCGTTGAGTGTTATCCTATTTGGTATCTTATGGTACCTGGTATCAGAAACTGATTATTTAAGGAAAGTGAGATATCCTGACATATTCTTTTTGTGTTAAATTAAATAGCGCTAAAAGATAATATCTCACACGTCGTAAGTGAGGATTTTACAAAACCCGCTCGGAATCCCGCGACACCTTGAAGCGCTGATTTTGTTGTATAAACCATGAAAACCAAAGGGTTTTTTCAATTTGAAATCATCATAAATGTCTTAGTTAGCTCTTTCCGCTTCATTTGAATACATATGTTATGGATCTACAGCCATTATAAATATTTTTACTCCTACAGTGTGGGGATCGACTTTAGACGTCAGAATCTGACGTCTACAGACGTCAGAATCTGACGTCTAAAGTCGATCCCCGCGCTGTAAGGATTAAAGTTCTAAGCACGACCATAGTCGTTTTTAATTTGTTTTATCAGCTGATCAAATACTGTTACTGGGAATAAATGAGTGTAAGCAGCAAGATTTGCAAATGTTTGGTTTTAATTGAAACATAATTAATTGGGTAATTTTTACTCATTTGAAGTTGTGGATCGCGGTGGAGAGACACAGCTTTGAGTGGGTAAAAAATTAAATTATTTAATTTATCGCTTTAAAGGTTAAGCTCCTGTGTCATATTTATTCATCACGCCCCCTATTTTAAATAATTAATCAAAGACAAAACTAGAGTCTATCGAAATAAAGAAGCATGTACTTTGCATTTTATATATTACAGTTCAACTTCATAGTTTGCATAAGCATGGGCTTTGACCCAGAAGGTCACCCATCGAGTATTTATGTTTTATTAACCTATCGTAAGCGCTCCCGGTAAACACAAGATGTTGAAGCAATGTTGGTTTCATGCTGGCTAAAAAGCACGAAATACGGGGGACGTGATGATGATTACTTAAGTCACATGTCTCTAGAGGAGTCAACATATTATGAGCAACAGGTTACCTATTATAATTCAATCACTTCTACCTTCTCACTTGTAAGTTTATATATATATACATACGATGTCATAAAACACACTGAACCAGATTTAGCTAGTGAATTAGTATTTTCATCAAAGTAGCCGTGCCACTTGTGGTATTTTTTTTATATATTGTTTTACAAAACATTGTAAAACATTTATAATACAACGTCGGCCCAACGTCTTCGACGTTGGCTCAACATTGTATAAATATCATACAAATGTATTATGTTTGCTGGGAAGTAATTATTTTTATAAAAGCTAATACTTTGTTTTAGTGTACATGGGAGGGTAAGCCGTGTGACTACACGTGGTTTGACAGAGTGTTTACTGACAGTGGAGCTTGCTTTCAATTCAATCCAAGTAAGGCATTATTAAATCTATATTTTATAACTATTGAGCTGTCGTCCCGAAGCCCGCAACCATGAGTCACTTCGACCCCTTGGATTAGAAAGGATCACTTTGTAAAGTGGCAGATACACTCTTTCATATCCGAGGGCATGACTTCATAACATGTTTAAGATGACTAGAAACAAGAGTGTATAAAATATGTTACATTTCAAGTGGCGGCGGGGGGGAGGGGGGTGTGGCATTTTTTGTGAATGTTGGTGCATCCTGTTGCACGTCACGTTCTGGGGAGGTTCTGATCATCACCCGTATCATCTATGAGCTAATAATTCAAAGCCCTTAGCCTTGGTCCCTACTTGGTCGTTGGCTTGCAAACAAACTGACTGTATTACTGTGGGGATGTGGAAACTGGTTGACCCCAAGCTTGTATTGACACCCAGTAAACACAAAACATTTGTATGACATTTATACAATGTCGGACCAACGTCGAAGACGTTGGGCCGACGTTGTATAAATGTTATCCAAATGTTTTGTGTTTACTTGGCTGGTTTCGGGCAAAATAATTATCCGATTTGTACTTCATGAAATATAACTTTACATCTAGCCCGAACATTGTAGTTTTCATTTCTTAGAACGATTCCTGCCAATTTAAAGCTAGAATTCCAGATTCACGCTAGCAGAAAAACGTGATATAAAATATTCAGCAATCACATAGGGTATTTTCTTCTGTCAATCCTATTTTACACAAAAGGAGATATAAGAATAATTATAATATACAACGGACTGGTGATTATGCAAATTTATTTTTGAACTTGTTTGATGATCCTACGTTTTTGTGAAAAATATTGTTTTCTTTTACCAAAACTTTAGACAAGACATTGAGGTCCAGTCGTGCAGGGGCGGCTAACGGTCTAAGCTTGATCCTAAATGTGGATCAACACGAATACCTGGCTGTGAACTCACTCGCCGCTGGATTCAGTGTGAGTATTCATTCAGACATAATAATATTGTAACAGGTTTTGCGCACATACCACTGTCATGTGTGATTACAACAACACCGTGCAGACGGAATACGGCATCCACAACATTCAAAACAATTTGATTTAAATGCGTTATATTTGGGTGAAATGCAGTTAAGTAACGTATTATCCCATCATGTCCTAACCTGTGAATAAAAACAACGTACATGTACTTATATTAGTACGTAGTTGTATCCCATTTAATGGTAGGCCCTACATGTTTTTATGGTTCCTGCAAATATGGAGGCCAATTAGTTTCAAATTTTCACCCACTTGAAGTTGTGGGACAACTACAGTCAATGTGTGACCTCCGGTGATGCTCATGACTGACTTCACAAAAAGTATACAATCTGAGCTAAATTAGCTCAGATTGTATACTTTTGGTGAAGTCAGTTAATGCTGGTTCATCAGATGTCAATACTGACACGCTTTGTCTCTACCAGCTTCCAATACCTACATTACAGATACTTTGCACTTTAATATAATGCGATCTACAATAATCCCAACTTAGACAATTTACACACAACTGCTAGAAACCTATCGCATCAGGCTTATTGAATGAGCAAAATGACTATATTTCAACTGGAAACATTTGTTTTTCTAGGTGTTGTTACATCCTGCAGAGGAGCCACCGTTGATGGAGGAATGGGCATTTAAAGTTACCCCCGGAGCCCATACTCTAGTTGGTGTTACCATGAAAAATGTAAGTTACATCTTATCTGTATGACATCACAGGTGGCGCCACTCGCATGAACTGTAATTTAGTATACAATGAAGATTTGAAAGCGATATCACACATTTTAAACAGAACTTTTAATAGACCATATATCCATAAACAACCGCGTTTATTATATTTCTAACACAATCACCTGTTGGAATAAACATATAATATTAACATCACTATTAACACTGTTTGACAATAAGAAGCGTTTTGCTGACCTTAACTGACCGACGGATTTCCTATTCTCCAGATTCATGTTTCGTTGGTGATCTGTGACCTCAACTAATTTATATGAAGAATGGAAAATTTGTCTGTGTGTGACATCGCTTTCATATCTTCATTGTATACTCAATTACAGTTCAAGTGAGTGGTGCCACCTGTGATGATATAGGCGCATATATTGGTTAAATCGACACAATCAGGCTAAAATCATAAAAAAATCGGTGATTTTATTTTGGCTTCTTAATCTGACCATATGATAAAACTGCAAAAGTTGGTACATTTTTGTGTTGCGCATTTACCAGTCAAGCGAGATATAGAGACGAAATTCCCGTATTGCTTATTTTGGACATGTATATCCGAAACATGTTCATATCATATGGTCATATTACGAAGCCAAAATAAAATTACAGATTTTTGGATGATTTTAGTCTGATCGTGTCGTTTTAAAGCGGGGTAATCGTTTGAGCTACTTCCTCGTCAAATGCATTTCCGCATCACAATATTTAACAGAAAATAGTCTAATCTATCACAATAAGCAAAGGATTTGTGAGCTTCTGTTTAAGATCATAATTATAGTTGGATATTTTATGGAATCTGGTCCCTGTTGTTCATCTTGAACTGGGATTGACGGCAGTAATTCCCAACTCCGTGTGAATGGGAGGTAAAGTTGGTGCTACACGTGCATAAACATGCATTCTCATCTGTTGGGCAATATCTATGTGGTAATTTTCCTCTACACGACTGTGTATATTGATGTGTAAGCAACACGTGTTATTTTGACGTTGATTTACCTAAAAAAACGTGTAAATTTGCTTTTATATGAGCGTTATTATGACGTCAATTTACGTCAAATTAAGCGTGTTTGTTATTATACGAGCTATCACTGTGATGTCGATTTACGTTAAATTAAGCACTGAATCATACTAGCGTTATTGTGACGTCGCTTTACGTCGAAGTAAACGTTTATTTTCTTATTTATTTTACAGATAAAGAAGTTACCCGCACCTTATGGTATCTGCAATGACACTGAGGGGTATAGTTTTGAACAATGTATCCAAACATGTCAGACTAACTTTACCATAGATGCGCGTGGTTGTAAGCTCTTGGTAATGGAAGGTATGTCAAGTAGATAGGATCGACCACAGAAATGAGTGAAAAATATAATATTATTAAACCAAAGTTATATATTCTTACCATAGATTACGTGATCTTTGACTACTCAATAAAACCAATCTCAGCTAAATATAGGCTTTATGTGTGAATAATGCAGGATGGATGTGGTGGTGGTCAGCAGCAAAATGAGTAGGCCTTTGTGAATCCTGGCTGTTGCTTATCATGTTTACTATGAAATTGTATGAGAAAATATATAAAGTTCTCTCGTATTGTGCTGGTGCGGAGCACCAGCCCGCGAACTGTGGGCTCGGCCTTGTGAACTAAGCCAGTGCCGTAATCTCCGCACCGGTACTTTTTGAGGACCTTTATCCATATACATAAATTCACAAACAGAATGTGATAGTGTTCATTATTCACCAGGTGACGCTCCGGTCTGTGATCCAGTAAAGGCATCCGTTTGTCACACCGACGCCATGTCAACGTATGTGACAACAGGAGCTCAAGATGCCTGTGAGTGTAAACAGCAGTGTGAGAAGATTGAGTACAACCACGCGCTATCCAGTGCTGTGACCTCTGAATATGCAGTTAACTACATGGCAGATGTACAGATGGGAGGAGTGCCACCGGATGTCATCAGAAAGAACTTTGTCGTTCTTGACATATTTTGTTCTGACATTTACATTGAGGAGATGGTTACTAAGGTGGCTTATACTTTCCTGGCGTTGTTGTGTGATGTAGGTGGCGCCATGGGTCTCATTCTGGGCAGCACATTGCTGACTTTGTTTGAAATCACAGACTTTGCTATCATTACTTTGTTCGATATAATTCTGTATTTTAAAGCCAAACACACACAAAGAAGAATTTCGATGCATAATAAAAATGGTCACTGAAGTCTATCAAGGTGATAGACACTCCCTACACCGCATACTCACACTCAGACTGATAATTGATATGTTCACTTGTTTACGTTACACCAAGCCTGCCTCTATTACTGTGCATTGGTGTCTACATGATGACCCCATCTTTATCGCTGTACGCTGCAGCATCGAGTCGCTATCCCTTTTAAATATGTAATTGTATCCATGTCATAGTTTTTGTTTGTTATGCACCATCGCATTTTCTTTCATTGATTCTAATAATTGATGATAAGTAATACTATTATAACATTTTTTGTTGTGTATTCATTTTCTTTTTGTATGTTTTATATTCAGCTATGTAGGTTCTCCTATAAAACTGTACCACATAAAACATACAAAAATAACATACATTTGTCCAAGTAGTTATAGTCTTTTTGTATATTTTTGCATAGGGTGCTGGTCACCTGTACTCGCCATTCTGATGTACACAATTTTACTCACAATTGCATATGTGTACGATTATTGTATTTATTTGTGTATATAAAGCCTAATAAATAAATATATATATTTGTATGTGTAGTTTTGTAGATTTGAAAAATATGCTTTTACAACGTCGAAATGATTGTCACATCGCATATGTTAGTTAAATTAATAGTAAAATAGGTAATGTATAAAAATGGGTATGTGAATTTGAAAATAAATTGTGACCCGCCATGTCAGAAGGTACATCCCGGCGGCTCTGTTACAATTATTTATGGCGTCATCTAAATTTGAATTTTAATGATTACATAACTAAATTATTTTAGTTAATGAAACAAAGACACGGATATAAAATCAACTAATAAAATATATTTTGAAAATGTTGACCTCACTGCCCTTTTCTTGTGGCGGGTCACAATTGTGGAAGTATTTTAGCTTGATATCCGTCGAGTAGTATATCGGCGTGGAGATCACTGGAATTATATGGCAGTTAATGCGTCGGAGGGGGGGGGGGGCAGGGTATTCTCGTACCCTGATGACATCGCAATAGTCAGGCAGAATATTGGCAAAATTTACCCTATCCTGGAAATTCATACAGAAGTTTATATTTTGATTGATTTGTGTTCAGCAGAGGCTAGAGTCATCATTTCCACCAAGAGTACTAAATTTCACCCAGTGGCAATTTTTTAATTTGCATAATTATTTCCAAGATGGCCGCCAATCGCTGAACGCAAATCTAAAAATGGCATATCTCTACGCATATTTGTTCAAATTTGATGATAATGGAGTCGATTTCCATCAAACCAAAAGCCATAAGTACATTTACGACATTACAATAATTAATTGGAGGTCAAGGTCAAAGGTCAAGGCCATTTTATGGGTCTGGCAAGGTTAGAGAAGGCATCTAATGCGGCTTGTGACCTATTTTCTGATTACGATTATTCACAAAATCACAGAAGTTGAAAGCGTAAAAAAACATATTGGTGAAAACAGTCGGCTTGAATGAGCAATATTCTAGATGGCGGCCGTTTCCAGCATGAAAATCACTTTTCAGATAGGTTTCTCCAAACTTGTGCGATTTCACTGATCTTGGTATCAAATCATACATTTTTGACTATGCAGAATTCGGCCTCCGGAATTCGGTAGACGGCTATTTTACAAAATATGGCACAAAAAAATAAAATCATGTTGGTTAGCTTGAAATGTGGTCTCGATCTAAGGCAGAAGCAGAATAGACTTTTTGTTTAGAGGTTATTTGTGTGAGGTATCATTTCTAAACATTATTATGTTTACAGTATTGTACTGTATTGTATATTTTTATTATAGTGACCTGTATAAATGAATCAATATGACCGTATAAATATGACGACAAGATCGTACCCAGCCCATGTGGGCTTATAAGTCACTCCAAAATATAATACTGGTAACAAGATGTATATATGCTGAACTAGAAATAACATATTTTTACATAATAATGTTATATTCATCCCAGCAAATACCAACATCAACCTACTGACGAGGACAAATATAAAAGGAAATTAGGTTATACCTGCCACATTTCACCTATTATACATACTCAGTACACCTATCCCACGCCTGACCAAAAAAATACTTAGAAATAAAACTACTTAGAAGTAATATACTGTCATGAAGTAATGAGCATAACAGTTTCAGTCAGATTTCAAGATATCAACGTGAACAACTAGTGAACCCTGGTCATAATTGACTAGTGCATAGTGTTGTGCAACCCATACCAAAGCGGTGGCATTAGCACCACGCATGACATTCTGATTTGCAGCCACATTTAGTCAGCTGCTTGCATCTCTCTGCAAGGTATGTCCAGAAGATCTACCAAAAATTGTCTTTTTCGTCCACACCCAGTCTGCAGAGCTCGCTATGTCTGGCTGGAATACTGTTGACAGCATGACTCTTTATGATGACCACCTAATGACAGCTCCTTGCAAACATCTCCAGTCTTGCATCATCGACATCCTCAGCTGTGCTGGATCTGTCATACATCCTGACACAAACATCACAAAGATCTCCATTTCATCGTTAATTACTGTTGATGAGAACTGACTTAATTTGTGGAAGGCATCAGTTCTCATCACATGCATCACATGCATCACATCTTCTTTCCTTTGTCGCAGAAGGTAGACACAACATCAAATCCCTTGATTGGTAAAGGCGTGACTACCCCTGCTCTCCTTTGGCCCAAAGGAGACGCAGAGTTCATGGACCGGAATCCATCTCCAGTGCTGACCTTGGGCCATATGTAATTCACAGCTGCTGTAGACCAGTCTCTCGGAGAGCTGACATCATACTGACTGCTATGAAAAGAATGTTAGTGTCACTGGCTGTTGCCATCAGGACTCCTTCGGGGCTTCCTCCTGTTGTCCCACGATTGGTATACATGTACGAAGATCATCGTGTCCGCCTCCTTATACAGAGGGCAAATTGATCTAGGTCGATCATGTGGTTGCTGGCGAAATCTTATTTTGATATCAAAGATCATATTCTATCACTGTTTTTTGAGAAAAATGTAACAGTTGGATGGAATTTTGCACTTGTTTGAAACCCTTCATCTCACTCACTTGATTCAGTTGACTAGGCAATTTTCACACTATTTGACCTGTATACGTTGAACACAATGTCCGTTCTATTGTGCTTGGCAGAGTGTGCCTGTATTGTGGAGAGAACATCAAATGTGGCACATTCTTCAAATGTCATTGAGCTCCTTGGTGACTTGGTGCTCATGATGGCTGTATGGTGGGCTCAGTACCTTCGATTATTGATCAAGCATCTGACTTCAGGACCAGTGCCCATCCATCTTCTGAGTGCGGCAGGATCTCCAGTCACACCAAATGCTCCACCATCAGCCTTGACGACTGTGTTCGCTTGCTCAAGAGCCTGGTCAATAATTATAAATTAGAACTGTCGGCTCGATTTATGCACAATAATATTCTAGTTCAGAACTCCTGAGCCATTTGAGGTTGTTTCTGTTGAGTCATATTGTCTTTGTAGTGGACAGGAGTATATTGTGCATAATGTACTTTGTTTTTAGCAAATAAGAATGGTATCAGCTCGGTACGGATTGAAGTTGGCCTACTCGAATAATTGGATCAACAAGAGGATTGCTAACACCAGGTATCAAAACTGAAACTAGGGACTCTGAAGTTTGTGACTCTCACACCACAATTCGACCTCGAGAGCTTCCTCAGTGTTTTCAGTCTCGCTGAAGAAGTCAGGATAGGCTTTGCAAAGAACTGCATCCTGTTACTTGGTGCATCGGCCGGGTGCTAGTGCATTATCCCCCCTCAGTGCTTTCTCTGCCTTTGTCAAGCCTTGTATGATCCAGAACAAATGATCCCGAAGGCATAGAAGAGAAGTACTGCATGCTGGTCGCAATCATTGTATAACAGCCATACTCAGGAGAAAAAGTAGGCCTATGGGTGAGATCTTCATTTTTCTCTTCTTGAAAATACAGCACTTCTTCCAGTCAGTCTGGAATGTCCCATTTCCCTTGGCTTTGCTCTCGGACAAACCTTGTCTATTCAGGCGCGGACATCTAACACCATCTAATCTAACTAGTTTACTACAGCGGACAGATCCGGGGTCATTAGACACCATTTCTGACACTAAGTTTAGACCTAGCTAATGCTGAACCCCATGATGAGCCCCACAGCAGTGGCGTCACTAGTGTGCCCTGGTTGTGCCATGACATTACTCCTATGCCTAGCATAATCATCGATCATCAAGAGCTTGTATTTCACAACGGCCAGGTTCCATTGCAAGGACCAGTGCCAGGAATTCATCCAGAGGATGTGCATGACTCCTAAAACACAGCCACTACATCTATGACACAGCCCTATTCTGCAACTGCCGCGAAAGTTGTGGCAAAACTACCCCGAAAAGTAATTTTAATGCTGGAAAAGGCAGCCATCTTAAAAATGGCCGCCATCCTAAATTTTCGGTCTCGACAAATATTCAGATTCCTCATAGCCAAAACTATATGATTTGACACCAATATCATTCAAATAAGACAATTATCTGTGGTTTTATTCAAAAACGTATATTTCGAGTATCAATATGGCGACCATCTTGACAAATGGCGGCCATCTTGATATTTTGATCGGCTAAAGTTTTTTCCAAACAAGTAGCCCACAGGGAGTATTCATGCCAATTTTGATGCTTGTATCCGGATTTGAAAGATTCTCCAGAAAAAAACACTTATAGCTGCCCCACTATGCATTGTAGGTCTCCGCGCAGAGTGTCCGCGTATATTTACCATGTTTAGGCTACTTTGCAAGCAGCTATGAGGATGTGTGCTAAAAGTATGTCGGTATGCCCGTCATGCTGGTCCATAAGTTGCACTAATCACCCGTCATGGGTCGGGTGTATCCGTCATGTTTGACCTGAAGGGGTTAAATAATATGTTGTTTTGATTGGGTGAAAAAGGTCACGCGTGCCACATTTAATGCCTATTTTAACCTTATCAGACCCATAAAATGGACTTGACCTTTGACCTTGACTTCCAAATAATTTTAAAATGTCATAAATTTATTTATGGCATTTGGTTTGATAGAAATCGACTCCAAGATCATCAAATTTGAACAAGTAGGCCCAGATATATGTCACTTTATAGATTTGAGCCTAGTGATTGGCGGCCATCTTAGAAATATGCAAATAAAAAAATTGCCACTGTGTAAAATTTAGTACTCCCAGTGGAAATGATGACTCTAGCCTCTACTGAACACCAATCAATCAAAATATAAGTTTCTGTATGAATTTCCAGGTTATATCAGCATTCTGCCTGACTACAAGGCTCTGACACATTGACCTCCATTTTCAAATGTAATGTAATAGTTCTAATAAGATCACAAGTTTACACCTGCTAAAAATGACCTTCCTTCTGTGGGCAATTGAAATATCCGTCTCAATTTCATGGCATCAGAGTTTTTCTGTAACGGCTGGCTGTGGATATAAAATTGCGGTCAATGTGACAGCTGAATTTAATTTTGTTTTATAATGTTCAATTTTCTCTGGGGTAAGAAAAACAATCAGTACCTAAATATTGTCACCAACGACCAACGTGTTGAAGTTGTCATGTCAAAATCCAAATGTAATAAAGAAAATAGTTTATTATCTTCATGTTACACACCATAATAAAGACTAAGCTGTCCTTCTTCAAAAACTGCTTCGAAAATGGTATGCTAACTTCCTGCGTTTTGAGTTACGCTCCCATGTTGGTAAAAAGGTCCATTTTGCCCAGATCTCCCGAAATATTCTTGCGCCCACTCCCAGAAAAGACACAAATCCTTCTCCCCGCATGTGTCCATCCGAACATCTCACATAACAGTTATACCTCATATCACAGATAGCGAAAACAGTGTGTGCTTACAATTTATCCACATAATTACAACATTCCTGTATTTTTCTTAATTCACCAGAGGCGGAAACAACCATTTAAAGCAGTAATTTGGGTAGGGATTCTCTAGTAGCCACCCCGCTTGGATTTCGGCTCATTTAGGGTGGTGAGACCATATATAAAAATTTAATTATTTTTGTTTTATTTTTTTCAAACAAGGATGGAACAGCAAGTTGTTCTGATCAATATATTTTTTAAATTTTTCGAATACATCGAATGATGTTGCTTAGGGAGCTCTTTCATTAGGCACTGATATTGTGAAAATCAGCCCTTTTTCCGTAATTTAGCACTGCGGGAAACGTGGTTAGATGAAGTTGCAGTTCCTACTCTTATTTAATCACAATAGGTAGTCATGGTGACCATTTATTATTTAGAATTATGAAGAAAAATAATATATCAATTGGGATAAATGGTTAATGACATTACAAAGGATTAAACTTCCCGTATTTTTCTATGTAGTTGTACCCATACAACAAGTCAAAGTAGCAAAACAAAGCTTGTTATCTACGAATTACCAAACAAAACACGCCCTCCTGGGCCTATCTTCCAGTTGTCACATCCATCCATCAATTATATGTCTTTTATTCGAAATTTTACAGCCTAATTTGTTGCATCGACTATCAGAATACAATTAAACACAGTTTGCATACTTTGTATTTCTATTCAACAGCAGAAACATTATAATATATAATCCTAATCCTGCTTCAATGCCCTATACACACATGGTCTCACCACCCCAAATGCCAGTCCTATTGAAACGCATGTATAATGCCAACATTCCAAGGGCCGAAATCACCACTTTCGTCCCTAGCTGCCCCCCTATGTTACACACCATAATAAAGCCTAAGCTGTCCTTCTTTAAAAACTGCTTTGAAAATGGTATGCTAACTTCCTGCGTTTTGAGTTACGCTCCCATGTTGGTAAAAAGGTCCATTTTGCCCAGATCTCCCGAAATATTCTGCGCCCATTTCCAGAAAAGACACAAATCCTTCTCCCCGCATGTGTCCATCCGAAAATCGCACATAACAGTTATACCTCATATCACAGATAGCGAAAACAGTGTGTGCTTACAATTTATCCACATAATTACAACATTCCTGTATTTTACTTAATTCACCAGAGGCGGAAACAACCATTTAAAGCAGTAATTTGGGTAGGGATTCTCTAGTCAGTAGCCACCCCGCTTGGATTTCGGCTCATTTAGGGTGGTGAGACCATATATCGTAACTTCTACGAGAACACGGGCCTTGAGTAACTTGAGTCAACGTCTCACCACACATAATACCCATCCCATAGATTTACATGTTTTATGACCCATACGCTCAGGCCTCCCAGCAACCTAAAATGGGGAAATCTAATTAACCCTATATATTATTTTAACCATCCTGGTGTTCTCTTTCAAAATACAAGGTATGTGAATCTGCTTGCTTTTCTGTTATTTTAGCCTAGAATAAGCTCTTGCCCCACTCTCCCCCGGGCGACCTAGAAAAAAAATTGACCTCGTTTTTTAGAAGAGCCTTGTTACATCCAGCGCAAGGACTTCCTGTTAGATCTATCTTTTATACTTTTGATGCTTTTGCTACAACAAAACATCACAGAATCGATTTAAATTGGTATCAAAAAATATATCCGTAATATTCACCACAGGAGCTGCTGCAAAGAGACACAATTTTTAAAAAGAGACTAACTTTCTTATTCTTACACTTTATAATGATATGCGCGAATGAATTTGTGTGGTGAGACCTCAAGATTAAAATCCACAATATTGAATCTTTACGAATGAGCAAGGAAGAAACATTTTGTTTTTTTGAAACTTGAATGCCAGATCGGGGTTCGAACCCACCATCTCCGACTTTCCAAGCGGGTAGCTTTAACCACTGCACCAGGGCCCCTGCCCTGGCGGCGACGGAATGATTTCAGCAAACAAGAGGCAATAATCAATGTTGTTTTATTGCTGGTCCACCGTCTACGACGCTGGACCAGCATTAAAACAACATTGGCTTCATGACTCTTGCTGAGAGGTTAATGAGACGTGACTGACTTTAACGGCCATGGTCATTACCTTGCTATACATGGGAAGCCCTGGTTGTGTTGCTATGTCAGTACATTGGTATCGATCGGCTGTACAAATCCATTTAGGCCTGTATCAGGTATCCAGCTGAAATCCAGCTGTGTACGGCTTGACCACACATACGTAAAACAATTATATACGCCATCATCTCACCGTCTCACGTGTGTTGTGCCAGATCGGGATTATCAGGCAAGTTGCACGAGGAATATCTGATTTTAAAATGCATTTTTGTTTCATATTTAATATGCTGCCTATCTATTTTAAATACACAATGGTGTTATCATTGACTACTTAATTAGATCTGCCGTCGTGATTAAATGTGCCCCTTTGACAACTCGTGATGAAGGTAGATAATAATATTGTCAACGTTATAATGTGTGCATGTACAATTCATGTTCTCGCATGTCATGCCACATGCATGTATATTAGTATGTGGGTTATTTTCCGTAAAAGGCATATAATAGAATCTCATCGAACTCCACTCCTTATTAGTTGTCTTGGTACCCGAAGAAAGATAACCATCTTAGCAAAAAATAAAGTGGGGAAGGGGTGAACCCCCTATCATTACCGAAAATTCATATATCGTCCAAGATCACAGATATCTGCATATATGAGGTGTACATACCCAGGTTTTGATGGTTAAATAACATTTTAAAGCCAGTTATTAAGGGAATCTTTGTCAAAATTGTTCAAAAATGGTAAATAAAACTGGAACGAAACATTCCGCCATTACCAAAATTCATATATCTTCCTATATGTGTAATATTCATTCATTCAAAATATAATTTTATTTCGACTTTGTTGAGATTATTTCATTTTACGAGCTGTTGAAACCTCTTTTTTTCTGATCCAAGCATGGCCCCGATCGAAGTATAGCAAAACCAAGCATGACAGAATGCGACTAACATGCAAAAAAAAGGCAACGATTCAATGCTGTACATCGCCATTGACCCGTATCGAATATATATTTTTTTTACTACCACATCACGTACTACCTTTCAAAAATGTTAAAGATAAAATGTGACACCAATTAGCATTATTTGAAAAGAGTTGACCCCAGTTTTGTGAAATACGAATAATTTTCACTCACTTGAAGCTGTGGATCGCGTCAGCGAGACACAACTTCAAGTGGGTGAAAATTAAAATTATAAAAACAGTTATCTTAATTAATTCAAGTGGGTGAAAATTACGCACATTTTTTTTTAATTTCAGACTAATCATTTACAGATTTTGATGATTAAACACTCATTTCACTTCCAATAAAAGTGATTTAACCTGCACACGACTATAGTCGTGATTAGCGGCGAAAGGGTTGCATGTTAAAGGGTCTAAATATCAGGTCTAAACTCATCGAAAAATCGGTGATTTAATCTCGGCTTATTAATATGACCATATGATGTAAACATGTCCATAGACTAGAACTGCAAAAGTTGTTTTAATTTTTGTGCTGCGCATTCACCAGTTAGGCTAGATATAGAGACAAAATTCCTGATTTCAATTTATTGACAACCATGTCAAAAAATAATAAATACGGCAATCTCGTCCCTATATCTAGCCTAACTGGTAAGTGCGCAGCACAAAAATAGTCTATGGACTTGTTTACATCAGATGGTCATATAAATAAGCTAAAATAAAATCACCGATTTTTTATGATTTTAGACCTGGGCATGTCCCTTTAAAGTACTGAACTGTTCTTTCTAAATAAAAAAAAAAGTGTTTTTTCAGTGTTCATTTTAGTAATCATAATTTTACACCATTACTATATCAGCTATTCACGAAAATTGCACATGACACTGCGAAGCCGTCAGGCAAGGCTGACGGCCTCGCGAAGTCAAGACTTGCTGTAGGGAAGATGGATAGGTGGTACATGTGGTGCAGACAGTGCAGGGAGCCGGATAGAACAATAAAAGATTAATGATAACAATATAGCCTATTATAGGTCTACCTAGGAGCATGTAGTAAATATTCAATAATTACATTACTTACATAGTGCTAGTAGCTACTACCTACTACTAGTACCAGGCTAACATAGGCGCGCCGGTCCAACACTACCTAATTATTCCTTAAAACGCTGAAATAGGTTTATGTAAACCAAGAGATCAAAGGGTTATTTACAATTTGAAATCATTATAAAATGTCTTAGTTAGGTCTTTCCGCTTCATTTGAATACCTATGTTATGGGTCTACGGTCATCATGAATATTTTACTCTTTCGGTACGGGGATCGACTTATTTAGACGTCAGAATCTACGGAAAAGGTAATGGTGGGCTAACATCTCCGGCAATGTCTCAACAATTGAGTCGACTTCGGCTGGGTACACATGGGTGTGCAGGCATTGTGGCAGGCTCTCATGTAATTAGACATTCCTGCTTTCTAATTTTCTATATTTTCTATATTTTTAGTACAATTAGTGTAAAAATGTATATGCTTACAAAAAATAAAAATAATTTGGTTTACTGTTATTAATGTAGTACAAGTTAAAAGTAATCACATTGTATAATAGATACGAGCATTTTTATTATCTCAGACTCCAATAAATAGAATGCGGGTATTTTTAGGTGAAAAACAATAAATAAAATAGACCATACCTGAATGTCAAAAGTGCACACAGTTATTCTGTGTGAAAACGTCAACAATACAACAAGCCAGTAAGTTATAAAGTAACAAATACCAGTGCCTTTTTTCATCAATATCAGGATCACATAATGACGCGTATGATGGGTAAGTCGGGTGAGCTGGATACAGATTCAAAACTAATAGTAAATTATTGGCATTGCATCTCTTAGACATACTAATCATAATAAAATTGTCACATTCAATACACAGCTCGCTAATTTCCGTTGGTATGACACTTGAGAATCTCACACTGCATTTCGTAAAGTTGTGTCCCAAAAATCCGGTGCGCGGACGATCGCTTGCGCAATGAAATAAGGCGTCCTTGTTTTATCAATGATTTTTCTTTTGTTTTATACGGACATTCATTCTGTGAAACTGTATCATTGTCTATGGCCTTGAACTCCAATATTTTCACCGAACTAGCTAATACAATGAAGTATGGGGGAGGGGGTCTTCTATAACACAAATGTTTCTCGGTGCCTCGAGACTATCAAAAATTGTAGAATTAATCTGTGGAGTGGGATTTTTAAAGTGGACTCACCACTACGTAATCTATGCTGTTATTTTGCTGCCCGTTATATTGAGCATGGTGATGTATTTCCTCAAACTTTGGCTGCTAACGTAATTAATATGGGGACTCCACTGATTTTGAATGCATTTAAATGTAAGCACCACAGACGAAATGTAGTCAAAGTCGAAGAAGATGGTGTTGTGGACACCCTCAGAGTACTGTTACATAGTCATGACTATGGCCTTGGACACTCCTGACCACACACTCTAGTCACACTTCTTACTAGGTTTTAAGATATATTATTATGCCATTCACATATTACATTTTAGTATATTTCTATTCTGATGCTCTTATAATATGTTGTGATTGTATGTTTTATTTCTCCAAATCCGGAGGTGCAATAAATAAATAAAAATACCATCGCTTTCACCGAGCTGCCATTCAAAACGGTTTCCGGTGACGTCAATGCGTTTCACAGAATTGGAATATTTCTTTAACCCTTTAACCGCCGGTGTCGCATATAATCGGGTTTTTCATTTTTTATTAGCACATTAAGTACCACATTTTAAACATGTGACAAAGATAAAATGTGACATCAATTAGCACTATTTGAAAACAGTTGACCTCCATTTTGTCAAATCTGAATAATTTTCACTCACTTGAAGTTGTGAATCGCGTCAGCGAGACACAACTTCAAGTGGGTGAAAATTCAAATTGAATAATTTTCACGGTCGTGTCCGCGTGCATTCAAACTAGTATGCTACAAACCCGAGAGGTTGACTTGATTTTGGTTTAATTCTGGGTTTTGTTTACTGAGAGCTGCGGGTAATTACCGGCACTCCCTGTCACGGTGAAATAAAATCACCCTTTTTTTTAACCTTTTCACTACCATACTTGACGGAAATTTCCGTCGTCATTCGTCAATGAACGTAACCATAAAATGACACAAATTTTCGTCAAATATATACTACATTTATGTATTTTTCGTCATTTGAAGCTGGAAATTGCGTTAGCAATTCCAGCTTCAAATGACGAAAAATTGAACTCCTACACTAGTATATCTGGATCCTGGCATGCACCCCGGCCTGGAAGTCAAAGGGTTAAATACTTAAGTGTTATACTAAATTATAGAGGCAATATTTAAAATACGTGCATATATACCAGCATATAATATGCGTCACCAAAATGCGTCAATATTGTGGCAGACAAAGGGTCGGAGCCGAGACACTATTACGTGCGCAGTATCGACTTTAAACCCTAAGTTAACCCTTTAGGTCCTCACGATGCATTAAAGTATCATTTTACATTCCTGGAAGCAGACTTAATTTCCCTACAATGAAGAGTTTTAGAACGAAAATTTCCATGAAACTGGTTTACCAATGCATGGTGATTTTCTTTAATTTTTAAACTACATCAAATCATCTTCATCCACTACAAGTCGGGAATTGCGACAGCAATTCGCGGCTTGTAGTGGATGAAGATCACAATGGTAAATTCTGTCTTTAAAGGGTTAAAACGGCAACTCGAATACATTTTCCCACTTGAAGCTGTGTCTCGCTGCCGCGACCGACAACAACTTCAAGTGGGTGAAATTATCCAAATGTGTCCCATTGGTGGCCGATTATTTTTAAATTGTACTGTCTTGAGACATATTTCACTTGAACTAGACGCATTTTTGGGTGACACGATTATAGTCGTGCTGAGGGTTAAAAATGCACATATACCAAACCCCATCATGATCAATTATAACATGGACTATATATGTGAGTGGTGGGCTAGGTGGCATCTTGCCGAGGCAATGTTAGACACGTGCGGAACGCAGGTAGTTTGTCTGCTGCATACATCTTGATAGCTGTAGGTGGGTAGGTGGTAGCATTTAACCTTCTATTCAGCTAATGAACAGTCCTCATAATTAATTTTCTACACACACTAATGAAGGGTACCTCAGCGTAGTCAAATCTGTTCTTAGTGGTCGTGGATTCGAGTACGTTTGCAGGCCGACAGTGTGACATACAAATGCAGTTTCAGTCTGTCATCTCACATGAAACACGCTGTAATTTGAACCCTTGAAGCTAAGGGGTCGTATCTCTCCTTTTATTGAGTGGCAGAAAGGACACTAGGTCTGAGTGAGTGAATATACACATCCCAGAACCTAAAAGGTGTCTATTAAGTCAGTGTGGTATAGACGGCATCATGTTGACCTCCATCTGCCATCCTGCAATACCTCGACATTTGTCCGTGGCCGTTCAGTATAGGTCTACATCTGCTATCATTTATATATCTCTATATATCTATGATTTAATGTACATGATTTGTGAGTCAAAGGTGACAAGTCAAAGTCATTGTTCGCTTTCTGTATCAACATTCAAGATCATCACTCATGTTACTCTAGATAGCAATTACTGTCTACCAACAACCTTTCAATTACTATAGGCGCGAATATTTTAATCATTACCCAGCTTAATCGACATCATGTTAAACAGCTACAACAGGTGTTTTCTGTTATATACTATATCTTATTGGTGTTTTCCTTTGACGTTGTTGATACTGCGCACATGATACCCTCATCACTTAATCAGTGAACTTATTAACCCGTGTCCTGCTAAGTTAATTCATTTATTTAATTTTAGACCAAATCGTCTCCTTGGATATGTAAGGGTACACCCTTTCATATCCAAGGAGACAAAATATTTACAAATTTTAATGTTTAAGCAGTCATTTTCATTCCCAATAACAGTTAATTAAGCGGCTAATAAAATGGATTAAACGACTATTGTCATGATTAGCAGGCAAAGGGTTAATTATATTTTTTCGTTTTTATATCAAGTCGAAAGTGAAATTGATGACGCGATTTCCCGTTTCGATTTGATAAAAATCTTTTGAAAACACTAAAATCTTCTTTGTGATAAATAGGGCGGGGGCCCTAGGGTAGTGGTTAGCACCGCTGCCTTTCACGCCAGAGTTCGGGGTTCGGTTCCCGGTCTCGGCGGTTTGAAAGAAACAAAAATGTTTCTTCCCCATCCACGTGTGAAAGTTAGTATTGTGGGGAGCCTCCGTGACCGAGAGGTAGCGTGCTCGGCCTCAGACCGCCAGGGCTCGAATTTCGAATCCTGTGTCTGGAGAACAGTGTCATCTCAATCATCTCACCATCCTCAGGAGGTTCTCCTGGCCCAGTTTAGCCTATATGTGCACAAAAGTGGCCTAAAGCCCGATTCATTTTTTTTTGTGATAAATAATACTGTTATATGTGAATACATTTGAATACCTATATTATCAGTGGTTATGGGTTTACGGCCATTATAAAAATTCCATTCTTTCAGTGCGGAGATCGACTTTAGATGTCAGAATCTGACGTCTAATGTCGCTCCCCGCGTTGAAAGGGTATAGATATCGCCGTTGCATGCAAAGGGCTCTACACATGTATGCTGCTACCAAACTAACCGTCATTTGATGAGTTAACCCTTTAGGCGCTTAACTAAATAATGAAGTTGTGATTCGCTACCGCGACTCACAAATTCAAGTTGTAAAAATTAGTTATATTTGTTATTTTGAATCAAAATATTTGCCAATTTCTTGAACAAATTTTCTTTTTTTAAAGAACAAATATAAAGTCTAAGAACCTTACATAATAGTAAAATTAGGCTGATTTAGCTAAAAGAAAAGAAAAAGTTATACTAATAGCACTACAAAAATACAACGGTGTTTGTTAGCGTTAATACATGTGAGGTGATATCTCAGTTCATGGTTGACTATATAGATTGATTCAAACATGTTAAACAGTGCAATGCTATTCAATAATTACCTGAGCAAACATACAGGCCTCAACCATACTGTGATAAAATTTGTGCTTCTAGATAACGACTTTGACGATTCGTGCAGTAAAATCATTCTATAATTTGATACTTTACTTCAAATTGAATTGGTGATGGATAGAGATAAAAACACAATGTGTATCAAACGTATTTTTATAGATCGTGTAGACGTAAAGTGATGTACGGGTCTCATGATGAAATGGTACACAGTATTTTACCGTCCAAAACCAAAGGCAGTATCTGCTTACGTTACAAGTTAGCATATACTGCCTTTTGGCTTTACAGAGCGGTATTTTGCCTTGAGGTGCGTCATGTGTATAGTGTGTGTCTACGTTTATCAGATGGGACGGCAAAGAGCATGAAGATGACGGAGAAATCCAGTGAGCAGGAGACGAAACCCAGCTCGACACAGAGGATACTCACATCTGCTGTTCTCTACATCCATTACTTTGGATTGGTAAGGTTTCTCCAACGGATCTCAAATATTTTTATACAAACAATACAGAGCAAAGGGTTTTTCAATTTTAAATAATCATAAATGTGTTGGTTAGCTGTTTCTGCTGCATTTGAATACATGTACCTATATTCTGGGTCTATGGCCATTATAATGTTTAATTCATTCAGCGCGGGGACCGACTTTAGACGTGAAATTCTGACGTCTAAAATCGATCTCCGCGCTGAAAGGGTTGATCCAGCCTTGGTTCAACATACTTTCATATATGCATATGGGTGGTGGACTGCTGGGCCTAATATGCAGATCGTATAATATTATTGCCTTGTGGCTGCGTCGGTGAATGTATCGAATGTAGTTTGCAAATTAAATTAAATTTGATGTTTACCAAGTAAATTTTTAAATTGAAGAAATAATTTGCTGGTTAGTACTGTCCGGTATATACCCAGCCAGCACGAAAAGTTGACCCAATGTTGAATCAACATTGGGCTGGCAGGTATATTTTCTGAACAGTAGTTTCACATTAGCGGTAGCCAACGATAATCCTAATACATCCGTTCAGCAGCGGTACTAATAAAATAATTGCACCAGTGTCTTCGCTGATGCTTTTCTGTTCGCCAATAAAGCCTCAGCTCATGTCATCACTAACTGTTAATAACTTTAAGACTTCTCGACACTGTCTCTCTATATTCTGATTCATATTACAGCGCAACTACTGGTTTCAGTATTTAATGGACACGGCAATGAAAACCAGTTTTCAATCTACCTGAGCATGTCCATGCAGAGAGTGGTAAACCACACAGAAGCCGGTCGAAATATGCCAACGTGGATGTGTCGGGTAGTCGTAACACCAAGCGTAAACCCAATGTTGGTTTAATGCTGGTCCATCTTGTGCAACGCTGGCCATAAGTAAATCAAAATTTGAGCCAATCTTTTGTATTTACTGGCCTACGCACTGTCTCACCTTGTAGCCATGGCTATACTTTTATTTTTTATGATCGTCCTGACATTTTCCCTTTTAGTACAAGCTAGAAGGCACTTAACCTTGTTCTGACACACACAAAACGCAAAAATATAATGGCCGCTAAATTTTTCACCCGTATTATCGCCTTGTTTTCTTTAAAATCAACAAATTTGTTTATATCAATTAAATAAGAGACAAATTAGTTAAGTGACCTTTCTTTACTATAATATTATAAACAAACACATCAATCATGGCTGTGTTTATAAAATAGTCTTTAGAATTTACGGTTCCTAATAGATTGAAAGTCACTAAATTATATTATGCAGCTGCTAGCCACTGCACTGTGAGAAGAATGCGTTAATTCAGCCGCCTAAATCTATATAGTATATACTCGTAGCTGGCCGCTGTACTGCGACAAATAAGTATGTCTTTCTGTACGAGTTTATGGGCCATTTTTCAAAATATTTGCGCAAAAACGGTGAAGACATATCTTCAACATTTTTTCAAAAAGTTGGCAATATTTCATAATTGTTATCATTTAATCAGATAAAGACATGTATTTAGAACTCAGGATTTTTTTTACAAGCATTATCTTGTAAAATCAAGTTTTTATTCGATATAATATGCTTGATTTGTCTTCACCGTGAGGTGTCCGAAATGGGTTTGCGTTTTTTTTAAAACTTGTTAATGTCATATTATTACGTTATTGCGATTCTTGACAGGTTGGTCCTATTTCTAAAATCTCTTTTTTGATAAAAAAATAAAATATGTATAAATAGGTTGACTGAATCACCAGTTATTCAATATTAAGCTGTGTTCCAAGTTTTGGAATGCCAAATGTCTTTTATCGTTAACAAGAACCCATAAGGCCTATTATTTCTGCAAGTATTCACCATATGGCTCTAGCACATAAATTCCCGGATCTAGTCAACTATATTTTCTTAAAGTAAACAAGATTTGATTTATAGACAAAGATAAATGCAATATAAGTGCAAAATAGGATGTCACAAATATAATGTCGCAACAATAGGATGTCATTACCGTGTGTCTGATAACCTTGGTTTAAAAATTAATTAGCTGTTCTAGATTATTCTTGTCATTGGTACATGAAGAAAACAACGTTGTATAGTCAAAACTATGCACATATCTTGTAAAATGTTCATTTTATGCCAAATACTGTGTCTTTACGGTTACAATTATTTGTCTTTACTATTATAACGGTAAAGACCGACATGAAACGGTAAAGACAAATACTACTTTAACCCTTTAACCGCCAAATTATTTAATTCTAATTTTCACCCACTTGAAGTTTTGTCTCGCTGACGCGATCCACAACTTCAAGTGAGTGAAAATTATTCAGATTTAACAAAATGGAGGTCAACTGTTTTCAAATATTGCTGATTGATGTCACATTTTTATCTTTAACATGTTTAAAAGGTGGTAGTTTATGTACCAATAAAAAAAGGAAACCCCGAATATATGCGGCACCGGCGGTTAAAGGGTTAAAACACAAGTTCTGTGGTAATTCAATGTCCCTTCAGTCATAAGGTGTGAGACTATAATACTGAAAACCAGGCCTGCTATATAAAGCTTATAACACCTATGTTTTTAACAAAAATATTTCTATACCGTTGCAGCAACATCTTTACCGTTGTAAAACCGTCTTTACCGTTTAATGTTCTGTCTTTACCGTTATAAAATTGCTTATTATTTAAGCCATACCGGTAAAAACGAGAAAAAATTATATTATGGTCTCTAAAAGTGCTAATATATAACATGCTGCTTGGCTATTGCACACTGATGCTTGCAATAGTATCCAATATACATACATATCATTTAAATTCATAAAATCAGAATTATTTTTTCTAAAAATGGCTTTACCGTTATTGCACATTTTTTTTAAATGGTCCATATTGAGTTCTTTTTTCGACTTAATATACACCAGTGACGTTACTCTATTGTTAAAACAGTACATTTACTGTTATTTTTAATAGTGGCCACGCCTGGACAATATACGGGTGTACTCATAAAACTGCATGTATAAGGTTTCGTGATTGCTGACAGTGAAATTGAGTTTTTCTATATAAAATCATGGGACATATGTATTTTAAGCAAGGGTATCTTGAAAAAACCATCGAGCCACGACCCTGGAGGGTTTTTTCGGGATATCCCATGGATAATATTGGAGAGCTATATTAGTGGAATTAAATTGATAGATAGGCTGCTGACTATCAAAGGTCACGCTACTGATTTGTGAGCACATGCCCAACATAAACGCACCTGGAGCACTATCTAATAACCACCCTTTACGGCTTATATCATTGATTATAATATTATGTTAAAACAAAATACTAGTACATAAATCTATATAGCAGCTCAACCGGATATATACAAATATAATTAAGACGTATATGCTAAATATGAAATGCAAGCTCAGCGAAACATTGTACTGAGTATAAACGCTAAAAACTATATTAAACATGCATTGATTTTTTTTGTACTGAAAATGTGGATTGGCCGTATAGGCATTTATATATAAGCATGAAAATGTATTTCTGAGCAAAAATGTGAAGAACGTTCCAAAAAGTAGCGAAAATCTTTTTATTCCCTGACCTGATTGCGTCAATATTCAGTCATTCCACCGTTCACGGCGTCCTTCTACCGCTCATGTACCGCCCAGTCAACGTTCTTACTACGTCATATGACGTTCTCCTGCCATTCGTCCACCGTTCTTGATGACCTTCACTCGCCCGTTCTCCGTCCACGTACAATCCTCTACAGCGGTCATGTAGCGCCTCTCCTCCGACCTCCAACGTTTTTCTGCGTTCTGTCACCTTTTCATGAACTTTAGACGAACTTATCCAAAACGTTGTAGTGTGACAGGGCCTTTAGGTATTATTATTTCTCCAACATTATTTTAAAATAATAACGTTGCATGTATGGTGAATATATAAATACATAGTATACGAGATGATGTATTTCATCAAATACTATCAACCAATGAAATTTATGTTTTACAAAAGTAAAGAGTTTCAGATCGCTTTAGAATGCATGTAGATCGCTAATGCATGTAGACCGATTTTGGATGTCAAAATCTGACGTATACAGGCGTCAGATTCTAACGTTCCCCGCACTGAAAAAATTAACATTATTTATAGTGGTCGTAGACCTATAACATAGGTATTCAAATGAAGCGGAAAGTACCAACTGAGACATCTACAATGATTTCAAATTGAAAAAACCCACATTTTGGTATGCATGGTTTGTAGATGAAATATTTCAGAGCGAAAATGTGTAATATTTGTTATAGGCGTGGACACAGGGCGTATTTAGACCGTCTCTTCTGCATCTTGCCTTATTACCTCCGCGAAGAAGACTATGGTTGTAGTCTTAATTGTTGTTTAGTCTGTCTGCAGTGTCCCCATTTGCATTGGGCTCACCAGAGGTGTGCTTCAAGTCAAGGAACAATCGATTAAATTTTGGGGATGATCCTGATTACGATCCGGATGCAGATTCGCATTACGATCAAATAACAAGGATTGGTAGTAAAATACTATTTTTATCTGATTTAACTGTATAGATATTTTCTGACGTCATAGTCTCACAACTGTTGTGTATGGTTGCTAGACATATACCTAAATGAATGAATGAATGAATGAATAAATGAATGAATGAATGAATGAATGAAATAGAGTTAATCCATGACGTCATAATTGATCATCTAAAGTGAAGTTTTACTATATATCCTGTTAATGAATGCAATACTACTACTACAGATTTTACAGTAATTAATTTCGGCGGAGGTTTGCCGTCTCTGACTGACTGACTGTCTAGTAATATGTATGTTTTAGGCCTGGACACAGGGCGTATTTGGATCATGTCTTCTGTATATTATATGAATGTTTAGGCCTGGACACAGAGCGTATTTGGACCATGTTTTCTGTATATATATATGTATGGTTTGGGCCTGGACACAGGGCGTATTTGAACCATGTCTACTGTATATTATATATATGTTTTAGGCTTGGACACAGGGCGTATTTCGACCATGTCTTCTGTATATTATATGTATGTTTTAGGCCTGGACACAGGGCGTATTTGGATCATGTCTTCTGTATATTATATGTATGTTTTCGGCCCGGACACAGGGCGTATTTGGACCATGTATTCTGTATATTATATGTATGTTTTAGGCCTGGACACAGGGCGTATTTGGACCATGTCTTTTGTATATTATTTGAATGTTTTAGGCCTGGACACAGGGCGTATTTGGATCATGTCTTCTGTATATTATATGTATGTTTTAGGCCTGGACACAGGGCGTATTTGGACCATGTATTCTGTATATTATATGTATGTTTTAGGCCTGGACACAGGGCGTATTTGGACCATGTCTTTTGTATATTATATGAATGTTTTAGGCCTGGACACAGGGCGTATTTGGATCATGTCTTCTGTATATTATATGTATGTTTTTAGGCCTGGACACAGGGCGTATTTGGACCATGTCTTTTGTATATTATATGAATGTTTTAGGCCTGGACACAGGGCGTATTTGGATCATGTCTTCTGTATATTATATGTATGTTTTAGGCCTGGACACAGGGCGTATTTGGATCATGTCTTCTGTATATTATATGTATGTTTTAGGCCTGGACACAGGGCGTATTTGGACCATGTATTCTGTATATTATATGTATCTTTTAGGCCTGGACACAGGGCGTATTTGGACCATGTATTCTGTATATTATATGTATGTTTTAGGCCTGGACACAGGGCGTATTTGGATCATGTCTTCTGTATATTATATGTATGTTTTAGGCCTGGACACAGGGCGTATTTGGATCATGTCTTCTGTATATTATATGTATGTTTTAGGCCTGGACACAGGGCGTATTTGGACCATGTCTTCTGCATCTTGCCGCATTGCTTGGAACTGATATCAAAACTCTAGGAAGTATATTTGGCGGTTCAAAGGCGGGCTACATGGTTGGTGCCCTGATCAATGGTCCACTTATCGATAGAATCAATAGGTTAGTGTAATAGTATAGATACGTAGATATAGGCTACGCTAGCCACAATGTTAAGTGGGTGAAAATTACATATAAAAAAATGCCTTCATGTATTATTAATCAGATACATGTATAGGCCTACGTATTTTATTGTTCATGGACATAGGTCATAATCTCGGGGCTGAATAAATAATGTACTACTCTTGTATATAATCCATTGTTGAGCTCCCATGGACGCATATATGAGGAATATTCCAATTATGAGGACATTTACAAGTGCCGTATCTGTCATTTGTTAAAGTGTCAGATACGACCTTTTATTCCAAAGGTGGTAATATATATGCACAGTTGTGATTAATCATAATCATATTGATACTGTCAAATAATTTTAGGAGTCTCTTATTTAGAAAATATGCACTAAAAACATATAAAAGATAGGGATAATAGTAATATGATAAATCATTATGCAGAAGAGGTCATGTTATTTAATTATTTCATCTCCTTAGAGACGAAATAGTGTATCTGCCACCTTGTAGAGTGGCAGATACACCCTTTCATATCTAAGGAGACGATTTATTGTCAACTATATAAGAGTATGATATAAATATTGCCACAGGGGAACAGTGTTAATTGATCAAATCAGATAACACATGTTTTCTATTTCATAACATAATTAATGTTTTCGATGAGCTAAATTCTCCACCACTCACTGTTATTATTTGCTAGTAATCAGGTAATGGATTGTATGGACGTCAACTCATTAAAATGCAGTTAATCACTATACGCTTGATTTAACTATAACCATGATAACTATGGAAATGCAAGTCACCCAATAAGAATAGGTGCGCGGCGAAGGCAAGGGCCTACGTGACCTGCCGGACAGTTTGATCACAGAGAATTTATTTGTGAGTTATACTGTCTCTTTTTTTTTAATTTTGCATGTTGCTTGTACTAGCGTTTTAGAACTAATGTTATAATTTTTAATAATATTTGACTTACCAAACAAGTCCTAGCCCTTCCCAGCAAACACAAAACATTTGTATAACATTCGTACAACGCCGGCCCAACGTCTTCGACGTTGGTCCGGCATTGTACAAATGTTATACAAATGTTTCGTGTTTCCTGGATTGGGCGCCTTATTGTTCTGACTCGTGCAATCAGCCATGATCATAGTTTTAACCCTCAAAGCGCTGAGATATTTTTGTATAAACCATGCAGATCAAAGGCTTTTATCAATTTGAAACTATTATAAATGTCTTAATTAGCTCTTTCCGCTTGAATACCTATGCTATGTGTACAATAGCGACAAGTGAACAGGAAAACAAATTGGTGAACATTTATAACGGTTTTTTTCGCAAACCAAGTTTGATACAACCATGGGAAATTACATAGAGGTTTATGAACATACGTAGAATCGATATAGATAAGTGATATGTGTTATTGATGGCTAGTGGCGGAAGGAGGAGACCCAGAGTTTCTTCTTCAGATTCTGGAGGTTCATCGTCGCCATTTGTACAGCCTACCAAGATGTCCAGACCGAATCAACCCCCTGGTAGCCAGAGTGGCTCGCCACCAAGCGTAGGCACTGAATTAAAAGCCCTGAGGAAGATAATGAAAGATATTCAGAAGGAGCAACAGTCAACATCAGAGTCATTACACCTAAAGATTGATGATATGGAAAATAAAATCAGCAATAATTTAGAAGGTCAGATGAAAGAACTGAAAGATTATATGATGATAGAATTAGCAAAGGTGAATGATAAATTGGGAGAAATGGAGAAAAGAATTACAGAGCTTGAAAGGTCACAGTGTACAAGGGATCCCTTCTCAACAGATGTTTCACTGGTAGCGTTCAAGGTGGCGTATTCAGCAGGTGAAGATGTACAGGCAGTGGCCGAGGAGCTGATTCAGGACACACAACAAGGTCTAGGTCTACGCGATGTCCGTATTGTGAAAGCTGAGCGTACACCTATGAGAGAGGGGAGACCTGGTATTGTGAAAATTGAGCTGCGGAATGTGGATGACAAGAAAGCTGTACTTCGAGCCAAGACGGAATTACGCAAGACCAGAAAATTTCGCCATGTGTACATTAAAGGTGCTCAAACACACGCAGAACGACTGATTGATCTGAACTTTAAAACTATTCTGAACGAGATGCCAAACGGTGATTCATATCGCGTAACTGGTAATGGTCGATTGGTGAAGAAGGCGGAAGGTGAGAACGTAGAGAGGAGAGGGTGGCACAACAACAACAGACGACCACCACCGAACGAGGCCATGCAGCACAGCCCGGAAAGGCACGACTCAACTGCAAGCACGAGTTAGGATATTTCCCAGCCCTATGTTGAAAACCTTACTGTATCACATCTAAATGTGGCTGGCTGGACTACAGGAAACTCGGATTTAAGAACTGCTTTTATCAGCCTGTCAAACTCAGATATTTTTTGTGTAAACGAGACTCATTTACTGAGGGACACACAACTGTCGGTCGAGGGCTACAGATATTTTGGACATAATCGTACTGGTGTACATGTTAATGCAAATAAAGGATCTGGTGGTGTCGGGATATTTATAAAAGACACATTTTTTAAAAACTACGTTGTGTCAGTTGTTGACAAGGACTATGAAGGAATACTGGGGATCAAGTTATGCAACAAACATTCCGATTACACTTGTATTGTTTACTCTTGTTATTTACCACCTGAAACGTCTCCATGGGGCAGAGATGGGGTAAGCTTTTTTGCACATATAATGAGTCAAATGTACATATTTTCAGATGCAGATAATTTTCTTATTTGTGGAGACTTTAATGCAAGGATTGGATCGAAACAAGATTTTGATTGTCAAGTTGATAATATACCAACAAGAGATTCGATAGATACTGTTGTTAACCAACATGGTAATTGTCTTATAGATTTTCTGAATGATTCTAAAATGTGTATTCTCAATGGCAGGACTGGAAATAATGATTTTACTTTCATTTCACCGAGAGGGAGAAGTGTAGTGGATTATGTAATTATTCCGCACGATATGTTGCAGTCTATAAGTGATTTTAATATTGAAACATGTCAGTCTTTTATGTCTAGAAACCATCTTGAAAGTCTCCTTCATGAGACTAGTAAAATACCTGATCATGCGATTGTTACTGTCACAGTTGGTATAATTAGCCACAGGCGTGTATTTCTTAATGAGCCAACAGCAGATCATCCAGGTGACACTAACTATGCGGGGCAGGATGAAACCAGATTTAAAATCCGTCAGATACCACCTGATTTTATGACATCTGATAGTTGTCGAAAATGTATTTCAAATATTATTTCATCTATTCAGAGTAGTAGACAGTCACAGCTTGATATTGATGATATGTATAAAAAAATGTGTGAATGTATTTACTCTGAGATGAAAGAAAAAATTCCCACCTACTCTCCGGGCAGAAATGTTCAGAGAAGAGGGAGGAAATGCCGTTCATATTGGAATGAAGAACTTAGCAGTTTATGGAATGAGATGTGTCTTAAAGAGAAATTGTTTAGTATATTTAGAGGAGCTAGAAGAGAGAAAACAAAACTTCTTACTGATTTTAAGATGTCAAGATCAAAGTTTGATAAAACTCTTAGGCAATATGACAGAGCTCATAAGAGATCCATAATGTTAAATATTGAAGAATTTTGCACTGATACATCCAATCCAAGGAATTTTTGGGATCATGTCAAAAAGCTAGGCCCTAAGAGAAAAAGTCATATACCAATGGAAGTAAAGATTAATAATGTCCAATATACTGATAATGAAAATGTGTTAAAGAAGTGGCTGTCAGATTTTTCTCAATTATATAATAATGATGTCAGGGCATTTGTTGATGATAATTTTTATCAAACTATGCTTCGAAATAAAGAAATATTAGAAAGTAATATTGCTGATCCACTGTATAATTATAATAAAAATCTTAATGCAAGTATAACAACTCAGGAGGTTGAAAAAGCTATTATGAGCAGCAAAAATGGTAAGTCTGCAGGTCCTGATAAATTGCCTTATGAAGTTTTGAAGAATGATACTATAATTAAAGCTTTGCATAAGTTATATCTTTTATGTTTTTCAACGGGAAAGGTACCCGGGGAGTGGCTGAGAGCTACTATCTCGCCAATACCAAAATCCGCTCAACTTGATAAATGTGAACCTTTAAATTACAGAGGAATTAGTTTACTTTGCACAAGTGCAAAAATTTATTCATCTATTCTGAATAGCAGAGTAATGGCATATTTGGAGAATAATAATTTATTAGTTGAAGAACAGAATGGGTTCAGAAGAAACCGAGCCTGTATAGACCATGTTTTTTCTCTTACTTCAATTCTGCAAACAAACGCATATAAAAAATCTGGGACTTTCACTACATTTATTGACTTTAAGAAAGCTTTCGACTTGATAGACCGTGAAGCACTTTTTTTATAAACTTCTACAGAATGGTATAGATGGCAAAATGTATTGGTCTGTTAAATCAATGTACACTGACACTATTAGTAATGTAAAAGTAAATAAGCTGTACACTGACTGGTTTCCCATTAATAGTGGAGTGAGACAGGGGGATACACTATCTCCCACACTTTTCTCTCTTTTTATAAATGATTTAGCTAAAGAAATAAAGGCTGCTGGTTATGGTATATCTGTGGGTAATGATAAAGTTCCGATACTATTGTATGCAGATGATATAGCACTGTTATCAGAGTCTGAAGATGATATGCAGAATATGTTAAATATTGTATATGAATGGTGTAGGAAATGGCGCCTGGAAGTGAATTGTAGTAAAACTAAAGTCATGCATTTTAGGAAGAAAAACTTGTGTAGGTCACAATATGTATTTCATCTTGGTGAAACACCGTTAAATTATGAAGATCATTATAAGTATCTTGGAGTTATACTTGAAGAACATTTAGATTTCAATACCTGTGCTGAGACTTTAGGTGCTGCAGGAGGCAGAGCTTTAGGCTCGGTTATCAGCAAATTTAAATCGATTAAAAATATGGGATTCAGTACCTTCAGTTCTCTGTATAATGCAGGGGTTATACCAGTGACTGATTATTGCGCTGGAGTATGGGGCCATAAACTATACCAAAAAACGGAAGCTGTTCAAAAACGTGCTCTACGATTCTATATGGGGGTGCATAAGTTTGCGCCTATTCCCGCCATAGAAGGTGATGTTGGATGGTTGCCAACATATTATCGTCATAAATTGGAAATCATTCGACTGTGGAACCGTCTAATTTTAATGGATAATAGCAGACTGGCAAAGAAAATATTTTTGTGCAATTATTCAAATCCCAAGGCAAATGATTGGCCCACACAGGTTCGCCGTATATTTGAATCTATGGGGGAGCTCGATATTTATAATAATGTTCAAGTGTGTGATATTAGTTACGCTAGGAATATTCTGTTTAATAATTATGCAGAAACCTGGCATGCAAGTGTAATGAGTAAACCAAAACTACGTATTTACAGAGAATTTAAAACTAATTACGGGCTTGAGAATTACATAGCTTTTAATCTTTCACGCCAGGAAAGATCTTATTTAGCCCAATTTAGGTGTGGTATTCTTCCTCTAAGAGTCGAGACGGGTCGTTTCAAAAATGAGCCACTCAGTGAGAGAAAATGTATGTTTTGTGACCAAGAGTCTGTAGAAGATGAGTTTCATTTTATTTTACATTGCCCGAAATACAATATAGAGAGGCAGAATTTATTAGAGATATATTTGTCCAATTTAGTAGGTGATAATGTAACAAAGCTAAATGCTCTTATGCAGCAGGCCGTCCGTCCACTGGCTAAATATATACATAAAGCATTTCAAAAACGCCGAGAAGCACTGTATGTTTCATAAAATGTTCAACAGATTATATTGATTACGAATTTTCATGTTTATAAAATTTATAATAGCAATGTAATATTGTATATATATATACTATATATATGTCTATATGAAATATTATATCAATACGCTGAGGCGCGGGGTATTGCTACTGCGTCTCAGTGTGTTGCCAAATCTGTATTTTTTTACAAGTACACAAAGTTATAATTATATTTTAAAGTGACTTATAAGCCCATTGGGCTGGGTGTTAAAACTGTTTAATTTATGCTTGATGTAACAAAATCATTGTAACACAGGTCACTATAATAAAAAAGATCGTTATCGTTATCGTTATCGTTATCGCTATGGGTCTACGGCCATTACAAATATTTTAATCATTTCAATGTTGAGATCGACTTTAGACGTCAGAATCTGACGTCCACAAAGTCGATCCCCGCGCTTTAAGGGTGCAGAAAACATATTTGAATGTGTTTGGTCATGTATTGCATGCACTATTATACAATTTTAAATAGATGTAGATAGTTCGCGTGCACCAAAATTTTATCAGCATGCCATTCCACTTTTGTAGCTGACTTTATGTGGGCCAGTAAATTCTATTTGGTATTTCCTTATTTCACTGGCTAGCACGAGACGTTGATCTAATGTTGGGTTGAGGTTGGCCCACCGTCTGCGACACTAGTTCTGCATCAACCCATTATTGTTTCAAAGTTTCGTATTAACTGAGATTGATGCTGCCAGTCTGGGTTAGTGAGTGAACGACTCTGACTTTATGGTGTGAAAACTGGTATATGAATCCACTCTGATGGGGCAACTGGTGGTGGACATGCAGCACTGTGTTTCTTAATTATTACCGATTTTGTCATCCTTAGTACTGGCCAGAGTACTGGCGTTAGCCATTTAGCCGCTATTTCCGATTATATTCGTTGTATTTATTTTTTTAATAAAAACCAGCATCTGAACATGTTAAAGACACAACAATAACGTGACATAATAACGTGACAACAATAACGTGCCATAAATCAAGTTTTCAAAATCGTATACCTCCATTCTGTCAAATCTGTATAATTTTAATCACTTGAGGTTGTGGATCGCGCCAGTGGGACACTAACTTCAAGTGGGTGAAAATTCCAATTAAATCATTTGTAATAATAATTTGAGAGTGAGAAAATAATTTAACTTCATGAAATCCCATATCTTGTAGTCTTATTTGATTATCAGTTTATTGATATAGTTCTCATAGTGGCAGACCAATATATTGCCATTACATGAACTCCAATGGCCATAACTGTTGACGTTAAAAGTAGCTGCCTTTTGGCTATACAAGGTAGCATTTATCACAATCGCATATACATATTGATGCAATTACATTAATTATCTTATTATAAGTAGAAAATGAAAAATATCTGAGCAGGAATAATAGTATACAAAGCTTGCGTTGCATATTAGAATGAGCTAAAAAGATCTTCCTCTCTTTTGCTTTTATTTCACATAGACATAAACGAATGTCATTATATTATATGTCCACTTAATTAACACTGATAATTACCTATATAAAGTATCAACATATTTATGATGCGGGCCACGTGCGAATATAAATTAAATGTAACGTCAGTCGTAAAAAATGTATAATAAAAGCTCAAAACAACCAATGTTACGACTATGATGCTAAGGTTAAATATATACTAAACTTATTTAATAGCCTAGGGAATTATATGATGTATGTTTTATTTAAAGGTGTGTGACTGACATATCTTGTCGTTAAAAAGTGGTTACAGCTTCATAATATATATTATCATGCTCATATTTTTATGCTCATATTATCATGCTCATTTGTATGTTGCGTCATTTTATTTAACAAAAAAAAATATTCAAAACTGAAGGTATCTGACGATGTGGGTATTTTCCATAAATTAGGAATGTGGCTGTCGCGTGCTGGTCTACCTCAATATTTTGCGCATTCTTTGCGAACTTTTTGGGGTTGGTCCAATTGTGTATAAAGTCGTCCATTTTTTCCACAATGAATGAACATACAGTTTACAGACAATCAGGTTGTGTAGGGGCTGGGGCTGTAATGCTCTCCACATATTCATTTACGCCTGCGTTTCTATAGTTGCACCTGTTTTTCAGGAACTTGCTGATGTCACCCGTGTCGCTGGTCCTGGGGGTGATGATTGTGGTGATTCCGTGGACTCGGCATTTAGCTGTGTTTGCTATTTGTTTCCTCGTACTAAACTTCTGCATAGGATTTTTAAACTCTGGTCAGTAGGATTTCATCATCTTACGTTCATTTTCACTGTGTTATGTATAGATAACCTTTATCAAGGTTCTCTATTCATAACACAGTAAAATTAATTTAACAACATTTTCTGTTTTATGGGTGAAAAGGTTCAAATTAGACAAGAAGGGCGTCAAATTATCCCTCGAAATACAAACTAATGTTATCATTATTAAAATCTTAAGGGCGTGAATGTTCACTCACGCCCTGCTGCTGACCATGTACAGCCTGTACCTCTGGTGTGACTGAATAGGCGACAGTTTACAACATATTATTAATAATGAATACATTGTGGTTCATATTTTATTTTACTTCTAGGTACACAGGCTACAATGCTGAATCTATGGCGGGGTACGACATCGGCAGGTCCCACATATCAAGCTCTGCATGGTATATGGGGAATAGGCGCTGCCATAGTCCCCATCGTCATAGCGCCGTTCTTAATTCCTCTCAAAAAAGAACCTATTTGTGATGTGACACACGCGCTGAACCAATCAGATACGGTGACACGAGCGCTGAACCAATCAGATACATCTGTGTCGTGTGTCATCAAGGAGGTGAATATAACCTCTCTGGATGGTCCCAGCGTGAACAGTACGGCGGAAGATGATAAAGACGACATTGGCATCATTGTCTATGGATTTCTAATCACTTCCACCCTGTTATTTGTCACGGGAATTCTTTTCATCGTGTTATTTTGTCGAACGAAACCAAAGGAGATTCTACAAAGAAAAATACGGACCAGCAGAGGAGTGGAAGAGATCTCTCAAAGTCGTTGCTTACGAACTTTTATCATCTGTTGTGGTATCAGCCTGGTTTTCTTTGACATGTGGCTTGAGGAAATCAGTCAGATTTACCTGACAGCCATTGCTGTCCGGGGCTTTAATTGGCCAGTGAAGCACGGCTCCTGGCTTACATCTGTGTTCTTCGGTTCACTCTGCTTTGGTCGTATTCTGGGTATACCTCTGTCCAGAGTGGTCAAGCCGGACAAGCTCTTACTGGGTAGTCTGTTGTTAACGTTACTCTCCTACGTGCTGATGGTGAATGCTGACAGGATAGGGGACGCTGTATTATGGCTAACAGCTGGTATGTCAGGACTCTGTCTCTCTACTACATTCGCAGCAGCTGTGGATCTAGTTAACCGGAAAACTCAGGTCAGTATTCACTTTCACTGCATCAGTTTATTTGTTAGACAAATTAAATAAAATGTAAAAGATTTTTTATCGGGACACAATTATCAAGATACATAATTATCTGTTGCTAGATGGCTAGACCACTACTATAAAATAAAATGTGAGCTTTCTGGGGTGGATGCACCCTGATTTTTTTAAAACTCGGATTTCATTCAAAATGGCCGATAAGCAGCTATTATTTACCTTAATAGGCCTGATATCGGGTAAACAGTGCTAGTTGAAAGCTGAATAAAAGCTGTTATAGACTCTATATCTAATAAAATTATTATTTTTAGAAATTATTCGCACTGCATGTAATGATATACGAGGATATATATTCCACAATGTAGGCAAAATAAAATCTTTGAAGTACTCTATACGTAGTATAGTGAGAGAGTTGAGAGTTACATTTACAGATGTAAATCTGCAATCAGACCCTCTACTATTGATAATTATTATTTTAGGTTGTATTATCTAGCGTTTTGTATTTTGTCAACGCCGTAAATTACGTTATCAATACCGGCTTCAAACGACGAAAAATACTTCTATCAAAAATATACATCTCTCAAATGATTTTTTGATTAACTGAGCATCTACCACAAACTGTTTTTGTCAAGAATATAGTCTACCTTCTTATCTGCATTTTTTCGCCCACTTGAAGTCGTCATGCGCTATAAATAGGGCAAAGTTAGTCATACATAGTAATTACATGTGCTTTAGTAAAAATAATAGGCCAAAATGAGAACACATTTTAGTTAAAAAAGAACTTAATTATGTTAACATTTTCCAATTAAACTTTTAGACGCTGACCATGGCAGCTTATAAAAGTGGGCATTGGTAGCGATAGCGTGACAATAACAGTAGAACAACTGTACAACATTGGTTTACTGTTGGCCCACCGTCTACGACGCTGGCTCAACAATAAACAACGTTTCATGTTTGTTTGGTACAGATCATGCTGACGCTTAGATTTGCTGGTTGGACTTGTATCTCACACCAATAATACGCTCCCTTGGAGTTAGAAGGTGCTAAACTGCAGTTTAGCACCTTCTAACTCCAAGGGGACGACTAATGCCTCTATTTATTGTGTTTATTTTGTGTATCAGGTGAGTGGTGTTGTGATGTCCTTCATCATGCTGGGATCGGCATCAGGAGCAGCAGTGTCCAGTATCCTGGCAGGATACCTGTTCCAGACATACTCCTACAAATACCCCATCTACATGTGTATTCTAGCCTGTTTACTGGACCTGGCCATACTTACAGTATTGTTGGTGGTCTTGAAAGTGACTACACGTAGACAGCTCGCTGTTAGAGCTGATGAGAAAGTGGCAGAGCTCACCATTCCAATCACTTCAACAGAAAAAAATGACACCGTTTAACTTATTAAATACATGTTTTAAAAAGCGATGTGTGCTGCTTCATTCAATTTGGTTGTTTTCATTAAGTTTTGAATGAGTAGGACATATTCAGACGGGCTCGTCCGAAACGTCTTCATGGTAGTATCTGAAACTCTCACGTCACAGCGTAGAACACGCAAAATAGAACACGCAACATTTTTAAGCGAAAATGTTGTGAGCTCGTGTACATTTGCAAATATATTTTACCCAACAACTACGTCGTAAACGTCCTTGAGTAATACATTGACTAATTGTCTTTACTTTTACACTTACAGCAAGAGTGATATCGATTACTTATCAAGGTCCAGTGCAACATTAAAAAATGCAAATTGGTTGTGTCCAAATAAATTCGCAACATCAGTAGGCTGCACATGTGTACGAGATTTAATTGTATACATAGGCATGACCATAAAACGTCTTGTGGGTTATCTGAGCTTTAGAGAGTGCATAGCTACTGCTATAGCCATATAGTAGAGGGAGGCCTTTGGTCATGATAGTGGGTATACCACTGAGCACACGACGATGCAGCGACGTTCAATAAACGTCAATCACGTTGATTCAACATTACTTAGTTGGTAGCGCTTGTATGAATCAATGGTCAAAGATAGAATGGCCTGTCTGGACCGGAATTAACATAATTAAAATAAGATTTTGGGGGAATGACAAATATCGAGCTTGACTAATATTATTACCTTGACCAAGAAAGTTATACAGCCTCGACACGTACATTTAAGTTGTACAACAAGTGAAAATCACCAGGTGGGGCTGCTATGATCACCATACAATGATCACCAGATGTCACTCATGTGTTCCTAACCTTTATCCTGCTAAATTAATTTACCTAAATTTCCAACCACTTGAGGTTGTGTCTCGCTAGCAAGTTCCACAACCTCAAGTGGTTAAAAATGACTAATATTTGTTTAATTTGCGACCAAATATTTACAAATCTTGATGTTTAAACAGTTTTTTCACCCCAAATAACAGTGGTTTGATAGGCTGTTAAAACGGACTAAAAGACTATTGTCGTGATTAGCAGGCAAAGGGTTAACATGCCGGTGTATCCAATAAAGACATAAAAAAATATTTAGATAGTCTTGGTGTATCATAATCATGATAATAATTTATTTTTGTATTATCACGATTATCATGATAACAATACACAATTCCATGATACTTGTACAGTACCTGATTACCACCTTAGTCTCTTCTGATCATTAAATTCAGGTCTTAAATGACCTTTTGGGGAACAGGCCTATTCTAACGTTTGTTTTTCAGTCCCAATGTTCCTGCAACTTTAACCCTTTAACCGCCGGTGCCGCATATATTCGGGTTTTCATTTTTTATTAGCACATTAAGTACCACCTTTTAAACATGTTAAGATGTTAAACAAGATAAAATGTGACACCAATCAGAAATATTTGAAAACTGCTGACCTCCATTTTGTCAAATCTGAATAATTTTCACTCACTTGAAGTTGTGGATCGCGTCAGCGAGACACAACTTCAAGTGGGTGAAAATTCATATTAAATAATTTGGCGCTTAAAGGGTTAAAAATGGTCTGAGTTTGACGCAAAAACATGGGTTAGCGTCAGAGATGGATAGCATAACAAAAGCTGTATGGTGGTAAAAATGAGATCAACAATTTCATGACAAATATGAGGGTAACCCTATTGAAATGATAAATTCACCTAGAAAGACCGACGTTTAAATCCCCACGTTATGGCATTATTCTAATAAGATGTAAATCTGTCATTGTAAAATTAAATAAAATCATTCATCAAACATCGATGCCTTAAATCATTGCGCAATCAATCGTTCTTGACGAATGACATATTATGGACTACGGACTAATCTGTTATTACGGACAGCTTTAAAATCGTAGATTATTTTGAGGTCTGTATGTAGTTATTCGCCAGGTGTCGCTGATCCTCACTAACTCTGTGAGCGACGGGGTGATTTTCTATAAAATTATACTCAAGTGTTTTTTTTTGCTCATGATGTTTCTTTATACAGAATGTTCATGCAGTGATTTTGCAAAGCACAGTCTTATTAATTAAGATTATCTCAGTCAACAAAGATCATAATTGCAGTCCACGAGTTTGGACTGGCCGCCTACATCAGTTATTTCGAAATTATTTCGAAAGTGTTAATTTAGAGCAACCATCTGACATATCACATTTTTTTTATTTCTTTCGTCATAGCCACCTACATCAATTATTTCGAAATCATGTTAAGTTAGAGCAGCCATCTGACATATCCTCTTTTTGCTGTTAAATACAACTAGATGAGAAAAAAGGAAAACGCAGCCAAAGTCTAATAATTCTTCTAGGAGCTTTATTTTAAACACTCACATAAACGTGACACATGGAGACCAAAAAAGATGTTAAAAAAATATCCTGTGAAGCTCAATAGCCTTGACCTGCAAGGTTTTCACCTAGCGATCTAATACAATGAAGTATGAGGGACTTATATAACATTGCTTTCACCGAGGAGCAATTAAAAATTGTTTCAGGTGACGTCACTGCGTTTCACAGAACATCCACACTATATAATATAGGCCACAGGCCAGAAACAGTCATCTTGATGAAATCATCTAAATTCAGGTTATAACACAATGCACAAAAACATATTGTCTGGTGACATTTTAACTCTTTAAGCCCCCTCGTCCCATTGATGTACCACATGGCACAATTTGAACAAAATAATTTCAAAAATCATCAAAATAAAGAAACCCCAAGCGGTGCCGAGCACTGCTGAACAAATGCGATTTTATCCGGGATAATGTATGTGTTGTTATTTTTCTGCTGTACAAAGCTGCAGAGCACTCTTTAAGTACAACTCGATACAATACAATTGTCTCTACACTGCACACAGCGCTTGGTGTACTCTTCAATATGTCCTTCAATATCTATTGTTCCACTTCCCAACGCTACGATATGTTCCATTGCCAGGATACAGGTCGTAGCTTTATCGCAAAAGTTGTTAATAAGCTTCCTCCGCTACTCACGAGAGATTGAACCAACGCTGTTTTAATGCTGGGCCGACGTCTCTACTGTATATGATGGCCCGCAGGTGATGTTGACAGTGGTGATATTAAAGAAGTTACGATTGCCCGGAGTGCGAAACCCACACACGATGATAATGAGACGTATCCAATTGTTGTTGGTAATTTATATGTGTACTTAGGTTTGAAGTTTATCGATAATGAAAGTCAAATATAAAAAAATACCTCGTTTTATGTAATCCTGGTAATGCAGTACAATGATTTAGGACACAGAAATATATTAGAATCACTTAGTATAAGAGTTCTTTCTACAGTCGGCATCTTCCTTTATTTTTTTTTCAATTAACAAGATTTGTTATATCAAACCCTGCTATTTTTATTTTACCACTAAAATAAATGCCACAAACAACACTCTGACTGAGGGGACGATATCGTGTTATGCCCGATTATCTGCTTTTTGGAATAAACGAGGCGCGAGACCATTTGGAGAGCAGGGTTGGAATGGTGGGTATTCGTTATTAGACGTTTCAAGTGCTACATTGAAAATGTCAATTTTTCCCCCCTTCAGTAATTGTGTCTCGCTAGTGGCTACTGCAATTCACAACTTCAAGTGGGTAAAAATGTATCATATTTGTGGCAATTTGAGATCAACATTTGCAAATCATAATGTTTGAACACACATCTCGTTCCGAAAAACAGTGATTTTATCGGGTGATAAAACGGATTTAAAGCGACTTTAGTCGCCCTTAGTGGTTTAAGGGTTGAGTGAAATAAGAAATTTTCAACCACTTGAGGTTGTGGATCGCGGTAGCGAGACACAACCTCAAGTGGTTGAAAATTTAAATTCTTCCTGCTGAATCCTCACAGCGTGGAATATTCTACGTGGAATCAACACTACGCCATTTATTCACATTTATTGTTTGGCGCAAAATTTATATAGACCCAATAAAGGCAACTGGTAGAATAGATCATTTACTAAGCCTTAAACATGTCTTATCTCGGACGGATTTTGTCATGTGTCTGTTAATTGTCAAGTCAATGTTGATTTATTTATCGGGTTTCCCACGTACTCCCCCATATCATTGCAAGTACCACTCTTAACACTATAAACAGATAAATCAGAAGATTCCTAAGACTTTCTACGTCCACCTGACGGAAGGCCGCCATTTTGTTTATCGCGGTTCCCGTGGAATTCTCCATGCGATCACGCGTGGCGAGACACTTGTTCAATGTGGAGTACGGTGCTTTGTCCGGGTACTTGGGTACATACAAATATTCACAGGGTTGTTTGCGTTTCGAGAGAGCATATACCCAACAAACACGAGACGTTAAATCAATTTCGGTACAATGTTGGGCCAGTGTCGTAGACAATGGGCCAACATTGTACCAACATTAGCCGAACATTTCGTGTTTGCTTGGTATTCACAAGAGAAATATCAACAGTAGCTCCGCGAATATTTTAGAGCAGTATGGCTTCCCGACTTCCTAGTTATAGTTCTGTCACAATTCTCTACGGACCCGTGGGCAGAACAAGAAACAATCAATGTGTTAAAGATTACTCCCTATCCACCCAACCAGCAAACACAAGACGTTCACCCAGTGTTGGTTCAATGTTGATCCAACCTCGTAGACGTTAATCGTCGTAAATAAATAAATCGGTGAATGAGAAGATACGAAGCAGTCAATGAACACTACCGTTTTCAGCATACCAATTGTACAGCTTCGTAAACAGTCTCTAAGTGCATATTTCAAGAAAACAAAATACCAATTGAAAATATATTTAGGTGTTGTCAAAGTGGACTTCTCTTTAACAGAGACAGATGGTCACTAAAATCAACTCCAGACTCTCTCTCAGTTCAGAGACTGGAATCTTCAGCGGGTTCTGTGGATAATGGCAGCTTGCAAACTCCAGGTGTTGGCAGGTTGCCAGGCCCACTCTCGCCATGGTTTTGGTAGAGCTGATCTGGTTACAGAACATGGCATTATTTTCTATGCCACAGACAAAGGTTATCAGGATCTACACAGGAACAGATGACATTACTGAAGGAGTGTAGATGATAATGAGGAATGCCAATGATGGTACAAGTGAATCAAATCATTTGATGCTTGCTTGCATGGTCACATGACTCGGAGCTACCTGTTTATGCCACATATATTGTACTGGCATGACATTATATTTAATTTTAAAAAATACCGTATAATACCATGCATATAGTCATATGATTTTAACAAATTAACAATCTTGTATATACGTGTACATATATCTCTTTTATTTCTATGACAAATAAGTCTGTAATGACTTTTCTTTTCTGTCAATAAAATGTAAAAAAAAAAGATAGCTGCTCCCATATATAAAAAAGTGCTCCGACCTCACCGATTTAATGTGATGATGAAACAATAAAATATATAGTAGGTCTTCTTGATATTGAATCAAATAAACATCTATTACAATGTATTTGACCGATTTCAGACTCATTTGGTTTGGTTTTAAAGCATACAAGAGGTTGATGCTCTCAGACCTCATTTGAAAATAAATTTCCAGATTGCAAACTATCTAAACTAAATATGTCGGCATTGTGGCTAATATTTGTTTAATCTCTTTATTTTCTTTATCTAAATTATTTGAGATATCACATGGTCGTTTTGTAAATTATATGTTTTTTGAGTTTTGTATGAGATGCCGTAGCCAATCAAGTTGACTCAATATGCATGTGCATATTGAATGGCTTATCATCACTGGTCACGATTCTGCCATTCATAAATAATCCTAATTCCACAGAGAGCATAAATATACAGCCCTACAAGGTTTACCTGCTAGAACTTGGCACCGACTTAGGCCATTTTCGCCCCCATCAATTAGACATCACCTGAGTCTGGTAAAGCACAAGCTGGTGGAGAGCCGCCCAAGGTCACTGGATCACGCCATCCTAGGAATCATACAAGGAACTGTTTCGCTTGTACTGGCAATGCGCCATGTCACCTCCTCAATGGCTTTCCATGTCGACCCCCAGCATCGTATGTCGTAAGTGCCACTCTTTTGAGTTGCACATACCGTACCCTTGGAGTTGGACTGCCACTTTACAAAGTGTCATTTTAGCACCTTCTAACTCCAAGGGACGATACACTGCTAAAATATGACATTTATATAGAGACACAAGCTTTTCCCAAAGGCTTCAACAACAATCCCCACCTTTGGTCCAGCACAGCATGTCAGCATGTGAAAGTTTCACAGTTGCAATCTTTAACAACACGGCTTCAACTGTTGAAATAAAATATTCGCACTGATGGTATTAACCCTTTCCTCGCTAAGCCAGACTATGATCGTTTAAAATCCTTTTTATGGTATAATATGCGTTTTTCGCATAATTTTGTTCATGCACACTGAGCGGTATATTCACCCTACATAGTAGGCGTCCATCTACCAAGTTTACGTAGTATCTGGACCACCAGTCATACCGGAAGGGAGGGGGGAGCTCAGATTCTGTGCGCGGTGCTTTCTGGGTTGTTACGCGAACCCGATTGTCCCCGTACGAGATTAACCAATCAGGATCAGGGTTGATAAGGATCAGAGCGTCCCCCTAGCGTTCATGGAGCACGTGTCTTGTTTCAGCCTTAGCGCGCGATCGGCACGCTCAGACTTATAGAAAGTTTTAAATAAACATGTTACTAATTTCTATAAGTCTCCTTACGTGTTTTATTATTTGCTTTGGAGATTGTGTCGAAATTTGTCAATCTATACCATATATTTGGCGGGGTTGGCCATGAATTACTCGATCAAATCACTGATATTAAGTGTTTAAAAATCAAGATTCGCAAGTATTTGGTACATCATATTAAGCAAATAATGAGTAATTTTCACCAACTTGAAGTTGTGGGTCGCTGTAGCGACACACAACTTCAAGTGGGTGAAAATTAAAATCAGATAACTTGGGGGTAGAAGGGTAATTTCACCATGTACAATGCGGCCTTGTGAAATGCTTCCTGCTCCTGGAAGGCCATGCTATCAATAATACAGAATGGTGTAGTTCTATTTTCTAGATAGAATTTAAATCGGCAGTTGTGAAAACACCATTAGAGGAGCGCGCAGCGCGAGGGCTGACGCGAGATTATGCACTAGTTATGGTATAAGCCTTATAGTGCCTCTCTTTCTTTACCTGGTGAGGTAGGTGATTGTACAAGCATTGGCAAGTAAGTCCGAGAGACAAGGAACCAGGGCAGGGCTGCTGAACCATAAAGAAACAGCCGTTTGAGCGACCAGCCACCAGAGTAAAGGGCAAGGACTGACCCTTTTAAGATGTGCTCTGCTTTCTGAGCAGTGTGTTTGAAACACCACCAGACAAGAGGAGTTAATAAATGATTGCAAACGTGTACGTGATTGATGAAATATATAAACCCTCTATACATAAAATCCATCATCACCTGAATACAATATCACTGATAATACAACAAGGAAGTGTTCTGGCAGTTGTCAATACTGCTCCATTATTACCACTATTACACATATATCACTGATAACAGAGGGCAATTAACCAGGAGCGACACATTCTAGTTTGCTTCTTCTAGTAACACGAAACGTTGATGCAATGCCAGTTTATTGTTGATCCACCGTCTTCGACGCTGGCCCAATATTTAACTAACACCTGGGACATGACTATCAGTCAGCCATGCGTCGTTTTTAATCCGTTTTTTGGCCGATCAAAATTATCACAGTTATTGGGAAAGAAATGTGTGTTTAAACATTCAGATTAGCAGGTGTTTGGTCTCAAATTATACAAGTATGCGTAATATTTTCACCCACTTGAAGTTGTGGGTCGCGGTAGCTAGACACAACTTCAAGAGGGTGAAAATTTAAATTTAATAATGTAGCACTTTAAGGGTTCATATGCCTATGACTATACACTCGTGACTGATCGGTGAACCAAAATACAAGCTGCAGATTTGAGTGATCAAACTGTTCCTAGTCCACTGTAGAGATTCATAACATCAGAAAGACCACGTAGCGAAAGTGAGACACAGCCATGGTCTTCATTGTGCCCGGGCCATTGTGTTACATCTGGATTGTATAATGTTAGAGATACATAAATATATGTAATAAATGTAATTTACATATTGGAAAATGTAATGTCATTAGACAAATAAACTGATACCAATAAGAAAGTGACAATTTACTTTTCCTGAACACAGACACACGACGGTTGTTAACACATGTCTAAACTAGAAGGGTCTAGTTTTTTGTGAACAAAAAACTTGAGATGTCTCCCCTCCAGCAGCATAACCATAAAGGTTGATAGCTAATAGATGTAGCGTCAATGGCCTTGAAATAAATGTTCTCCTGTGGACAGTAGAGACTATGTATTAAGCGGAATTTATTATTCTGTTTTGGTGCGAACCACTTGTCAACACTCCCAGCAAACACGACGTTGACCCAATGCTGGTCCAATGCTGACCCATAATCTGCGACGCTGGCCCAACATCAAACCAGCACTGATTCAACGCCTTGTGTTTACTGGGCTGCGTTCAACCCAGTAAACACAAAACAAATCTTGTTATGTGTCCTTTGTGGAGTGTTTTGGAATGTTTTGAAAATTTACGAAACTACAAGTAAGAGACTAGTTCAAATGAACAGAATTCTTCTGCATAAAATATGTTAGATCCTAGGTTGTAGGCCTGCGTAATCATCACCAATTGTGAAACTATACAGTGGCTGATTGATTAAACGTTGACCCTATGTTGTTTTAATGTTGGACCAACGTCGTCGCCGGTGGCCCCACATGAAGTATAAACATGTTGTGACATCTCCCTTCATTATACCCAGCAAACACTAGATGTTGAAACCATATTGGGCTAATTCTGAGCCAACGTGGTCTTTTGCTTGTTCTACCGACTTTTAGGCCTATTCAAATCAATAACAAAGGCTGGGTTAATGCTGGCACGCCATCTGTGACGCTGGCCCACATTCAGCGTGGCGTCAAACACGACACGGTAACCCAAAACTTGGCTAATGTTGGCTCAGCGTCGTAGACGGTGGGCCAACAATAGCCCGGCATTGGGTCAACGTCTCGTGTTTGACTGCCTGCTCGATAGACGGAGAGAACACACAGACACACAACTGATCAGACGAACAACTGAGCGGTGAGAGGTAAAGCAATATGTCTCCACCTCTATAGAGGGGAGACATAATAATAAAAGACACACCCATATCTCTGAGGAGTGTGCAGCACATCGTATGTGATAGATATAATTCTAGGCACATTATAGGGGAAAAGCCTATACCACACGTTTCAAATAAGACAGGCCCACGCATTGTCAGGCAGTGTTACACCAAATATATACCCCGATGTTTTCTCATATTTATTAGCTTAATTTTGTAAAAAAGCGCAATACGTTGTTTCGGACAGGGATCAATGTTCCCTTTCAGTACAGAGACCGTGTTTAGACGTCAGAATCTGACGTCTATAGACGTCAGATCTGACATCTAAAGTCGATCCCCGCTCTGAAAGAATTAAAAAATTATGATGGCAGTACACCCATAATATAGGTATTCAAATGAACAGAAAGACCTAGCTAAGACAATAATGATGATTTCAAATTGAACAAACCCGTTGGTTTCCATGGTTTATGCAAAAAATATTTCAGCGCTTAAAGGATTATTATCACTCTCATCCTCAGGATGTTGCCAGTCATAAACAAACAGAACTCTAATTCTGGGTGGTTGTGTACACTTTGTTTAAGTGAAAAGTGCTTCATGTGGGAGTACCACTCTCAATGGGAAGATAGGAAGTGTATAGAAAACCCCTGTTTTGACACAACCGAGGGGAACAATAGACAGAAAATGGTCGCGGCCATCTCAATCAATAGTATTGACGAGCGGCGATGCCAGGTACACAGGTTTCTATACATTATGCAAACGTTTGTTTATTACTCCGCCGCCAAATGGCCGCCGTTTCTTATACATGTTATACACGCGTACTCTGTGGCCGGTGCCTTTTCATACTATTAATGACAGATTATTTGTAAATAATAAGTTATGCAGGCTCAGCCTGAAGCTGTGATAAAAATGTCAAAAGTTGAACGAGTTGAGTGATGCGAGATCCCAACAAACAATAGTCCTTGACTCGATGTTGGGCTAATGCTGCGACGCTGGCCGAACGTTAGCCCAACATCGAGTGAACGTCTCGTTTTTGTCTGAGATATCGGTGATACATGACGGTCGATAGCTTCGTGTCACGTGTCTTCGTATCAGTGGCTGTTTGTCAAAATGCCTCGTAAGTGTCGAGTGGTAAGTTAACAGTTGAAGTACCACGATGTCGTAATATGCTGCCATTTTTTTACAGTTTTAGAAATGCTCAATATTCCGTCGATGCTCCCTGATTTGAATGCAATTTGTTTCCGAAAAATACCTTTATTTTCTGTACTAATTTATGCCTCGTGGTGACAAAGCTGATCATTCTAATATTCAGTCCTGTTAAAATTATCTGATTGTTAACAAAGCTTTCGTGTGTAACGCTTTTCATCAAAATCAATTTAGGAACAGCTTCAACAAGATCTGAAGAAAACTTAAAACGTTCTTAAACATCTTGGTTTGAGGAGGCTTGAGTGAAGTAAAAATCGACTTAAGTTTTAACTTAAATATAAGATGTGATGAAACCATGTCCCAGTGATCCTGGGCATTAGAGTGTTAACCCTTGTCCTGCTGAATTGTTTCAATTGTATTTTCCGTCATTTGAAGCTGGAATTGCTAACGCAATTTCCAGCTTCAAATGACGAAAACTATTTATATTTTTTGAAAATATACATCTTTTAAGTTGAGTAATTTCACTAGCTGATCATCTACCACAAACTATATTATCCATTTCAATGACATAATTTATTATGTGGCTTAAAATCCGCTTAAAACTGTATATCTAAAGGCGTAGCGTGACAAGGGTTAAGGACAGGAGTTGGTGCGGTAGGTTGTCTCTGATCCTGTTACAAGCACGGTGATAATCCACTGTCACCGCCCCCACCCCCTCCTCTAGTGACCTTCTTCACCCTATGGCCTCACCTTATCTCATCATATTGGTATAAATGTGTGTCAAAATGACCGTCATTATATTTTCCCTTTGTATTATGTCAATGTTGTTTGATCCGTTACAGTTGCTTTGTGTTGTAGCCTAAGCTTTGTAACAAATTCGGGGTAAAATAGTTATAGCTTGTATAAATGAGAATGTCAAGTGGACATTATCTTTCATAATTTATTATGCCTGGCACCACGTCACTTTCATCACAGGCGCCAGTCAAGTGGGACGCAACATGGTCATGACAACCCATAGATGATGTCTGGTAATCTTCATTTCCCGGAAACTAACCTACTTCAGTTGCTGTTTTGGCAATGCCATTGATTTGTCATCTATGGACGAAAAAACTAGCCTACCGGGTGCGAAGGGATAACGAGCGTGTGTTAATATACGAATGTTGGCGTATGTTGTTTTATACTGTCAGAGACATGATTATGGTGGCAACACACCTCAATTGAACACTTCCACGGAACCGAGCAACTGATGATACGGACTGCAGATCGGGGCTTCTCCACCCGCTGTTAACTGTTGAAACGGATGATAGAGAGACACACGGTTACTGGGCACGGTGCTTCGGGATTAAGAGGACGTGCGCGAAATCAAATGCGGATGCAAAGCATTTAATCTACTTAAGCAGAAAGGTGAGTAAATCTTCTCAAATGTTAACTAAACTGTTTATTCACTACCCTTGAACTTTGGTGAGGTTGTTGTGAATAATATATTTAACGTGTGCGAAAAAGGGTGTCACTGAAATCCACTTTATGCCTATATCTCATTGCGCTGATAAAAGTAGGCTACATAACTTAGATCGTGTATTATTGTGAGTTTTTTCTCATAGTTACTGTTAGCATGGTTAGACACACCCATAATGTGTATGCTTATTATACTTGGGTCAACACTCTATGGTGAATATATTTGACATATGACTAGAATTAACTTGTTGTGACCAGGGGCCCATCCCACAAAGCATCTTAAAATTAAGATCATCCTAACTTTCTCATATTTGCATTAATGCAAATAAGAGAAAGTTAAGATGATCTTAATTTTAAGATGTTTAGTGGGATGGTCCCCAGATACTATAAATCCTAATCTTTTCAAGTTAGTGTTTCAATCATCAGCTATTTACACCAAAAATAAAATCACTTTGTTTTAAAACATTTTTTCTATAAGTAAAACATGTTGTTATTATCGCCGCATCATTTGAGTGACAGATAGGCCACCTTGGTTTCAATGGGAAGATGTGTGGGTGGGACTGTAACTTTATAAATACACAATTGTGTGATAGAGATGCAGAACTGACACTGTCATGCCTAATGTATATTGATCAAAACATTACAAACAAATATGATTCTCTACCTAAAAAAACTAGCTCACTGATCCGGAAAGATGACGATATGTGACAATCCAATCCAATATTCTTGATGGATCGGCGTGCAAACAAGCACTTTGTTGGAAAAGTTTGATGTATATCAAAGCTCACTATTTTTTCCAAACGAATTATTTGCAATTAGTTTTCGTGCTTCCATTGCAAAATAATTAAAAATAACTTGATTACAATATATTTTATAATAATATATGGGTGGTATAATTTGGCTGGTAAAATATTTACATAGTCGTAGGTTTCGATGTATGTAGATTTTATCTATAATATTTCCTTTTCAAAATATAATAAACCACTGGATTATAAAACAATCTTATAGCCGTCTAGTCAACATGTGTCAGGTTTATTTTTAATATAAGGACTTCTTTGTCCATATAGGGCCTACATTACATTTCTTGTAAAATATATAGATACATGTATATCACGATATATAGATCCAGACACCACGGAATATGTGCAAGAAATACATCATGTACATTTCATATGCACATATAATTAATTGATTTTTATTTTAATCATTTTGTACTGAAGTTCGTGGTTACACTATAACGATTATATATTTGACTTACACAGAACCAGTTTGCATTTCTGAAGCACATTATCATTAACTATGACTTTAGAATTCAAGGTAAACCCTCCCAGACAGACTATTAAATGGTAATCTGTGCTTAACCCTTTCAGCGCGGGGACCGTATTTGGACGTCAGAGTCCGACGTCTAACGACGTCAGACTCTGACGGCTAAATACGGTCCCAGCACTGAAAGAAGCAAACAAATTGTAATGGCAGTAGAACCATAACACAGGTATTTAAATGAAGCGGAAAAAGATAACTAAGACATTTCTGATGATTTCAAATTGAAAATCCGTGGTTTATATAAAAATATTACAGCGTTGTAGCGGTTAATGTGATTCAAATGAGTTACAAATCAGGTAATTTACGCCCAAATCTTGGCAGAGTACTCCATATCCCGCTCTTGAAGGCGACAATGACGCGAAATAAATTAGTTTTATTTGAGGTGATCGAGTTGAGGAATACTTCAGAACTTTGAAGTCGACTCTAGTTTATTTATTAGCGAGCTGTTTTTTTAGGTTGTGTGATGCGTGACATATTTGTGAAGTATTGCAACAAAAACGTAATAATCATGTCATACCTCACGTCTGTGTAACCAACAAGCAGGACACATCTAAACAATGTTGGTTTATTCTTGGGCCAGCGCCGCAGACGGTGGCCCACCATTAAACCAGCATTGTTTAAATGTGTCGTGTTTTCTGGGTAGTTATTATTCCTACAAATCGAGCTATACCTTGACTCTGAATCGTAAAATTTCCGTATGTGATTATAATAGAGAAGATCATCTAAAATCGGCCAAGAATGTTACCTCACACACAGTAATAAGAGTTTCCACGAAGACTATATATCTCAGCAAACAGGGGAAGTTGAACCAATGTTGATTTAATGTCTTGCTAGCGTCGTAAACGGCTGTTCAACATCTATCCATCGCCTAGTTTTTGCTGGTAGGCCTACATATCACAAATACATTGGCGTAATGCAGAACTAGCATCTTAAACGTTGGCTAAGCATTTAGGCAATGCTCGATTTATTTCACATTGGCAAAGCGACTTCGTTAAAAATTAAATTCCACATCAGATCCCGATAGTTATTATTATTCGAACGTAACGTGAAAGTGGTTGAGCGGCACTAGATTATTATAAAATTAGTTTTACCACGTTTTACTGCAAACATATTTATACGTGAAACGCAACCGAGTGAGGATAAGAGTGACTCAAATATGACGCACTCCTGTTCTATCCTGGTCAGAAATATCACCTGCAACACCTATCATTCCAATTTATGATGTGATATTAGTTTATTTTATCGACGAATTGAACATAATATGTTCTATTTTATGAATCTATGTGTTGCTCTTGTAGGCACTATGTAAAACTAATATTAGAACACCTCTGTCATTCCCAATAAGAAATGGAGCTTTCTTTGATCCGAACCGTACGAGATTAAGTTTTTGATCAAAATACTCATTTATATCAGCTCTCATAGCGCTCAAATATTTTTGCATAAATCATGGAGACCAAAGGTTTTTTTCAATTTGAAATCATCAACAATGTCTTAGTTAGCTCTTTCCGATTCATTTTGATATAGCCTACCTATGTTATTTCTATGTTATTTTATTTAAATTAATTTTTACTCACTTGAAGTTGTGTCTCGCCATCGTGGCCCACGATTTCAAGTGGGTGAAAATCACTTATATTTGTTTATTTTGAGAAAGATTCATTTTGTTCCCAGCAACAGTGATTGATTCGGGTGATAAAACAGATTAAAAACAAATCAAAACGCCTTGGCGCTTAACCCCTTAACCGCCAAATTCTTCATTTTGAATTTTCACCCACTTGAAGTTGTGTCTCGCTGACGCGATCCACAACTTCAAGTGAGTGAAAAAATTTCAGATTTGACAAAATGGAGTTCAACTCTTTCCAAATCTTGTTGATTGATGTCACATTTTATCTTTAACATTTTTAAAATGTGGTACTTAATGTGCTGATATAAAATGAAAACCCGAATATATGCGGCACCGGCGGTTAAAGGGTTAAAGGGTTAAAACCAAGGATATTGTAGCATCTTTTATCAATAGATTATATAATCTGAGTGATCAATCTTGTGTATCCCTCAACAAATTTATTCTACTGGGCAATGGTGATATATCTCAAAAGTGATCCTTTGTACATTGGACATTGTCAGTGAGTAGTCTATGCACTGCATACACAAAACATTGACCCTATGCCAGTTAAATGTTGGGCTGACGTCTATGACGGTGGGCCAACATCACACCAGGGTTGGTTGAATGTAACGAATTCGCCTGGTTCGAACCCCGCTGTTACCGTGCGGGGTTTTCAGAGAGACAGCATTGTTTCACCCTTCGCAATGTGACTAGGCGATCACGTTAATGGCGGCCTCGTAAAGTTATGGTTGCGACCAGTGAATCGACGTAAATTTAGCGCAGTGCCCCACGTTGCGCGCTCCTCACACAAAGAAATAAAATACTTCTAATGGCCGTAGACCCATAGCATAGGTATTCAAATCAACCGCCAATGAAAGAGCTAACTAAGACAATTATGATGATTTCATATTGAAAAGACCATTTTGGTCGTCATGGTTTATATAGAAATATTTCGGCGTTGAAGGGTCAAAATAGCCGGCTCCTGGACATTTACATTCACGCATCCTCATGATTATATGATACTAAGGTTCTATGTGCTCACTTTGCATGAACAATAAAACCAGCAGAATTATCAGGTCAATACTTAGGTTATCTGCCAGTCTACATTTAGTGCATTCCTTGGTCCAGCTACACGTACCTGAGTCAAGTAATGGTATCTACTTATGAAGCTGTGGATCATACTTAATTTACCCTTTAAACGCGGGAGGCGGATAGGCGCGTTAGAAATACCTTTTTCACGGCAGAAACATTGGCTGAAATTTTAAATTGAAGCTGATTTTGAATTTAGGTGAAATTTTCATTCGTTTGAAGCTGGCTATTGCGTCAGCAATGCCACCTTCGAGCGAATGAAAACTACATACGTCAAGAAATATCGCGGAGCTTAAACGGTTATCATTAGGGCACTCAAGTAGATAAGACGATGATATAATGACTAGAATGACAGAGAGTTGATCAAGTTGATTAATTAGCTAATGGACAATGAGAGCGTTGACCTACTTACAATATTAATCCCAGCTTATTTTTTGCAGATTGTCCTTTACATATGTCTAACCGTTTTGCTCCTATGTCTGTGTTCTTCATAAACGGCCAATTTTTGTCACCATGTATACACCATGGAGACCAAAGGGTTGTTTTCAATTTGAAAACATCAGAAATATCCTAGTCAGCTCTTTCCGATTCATTTGAATACCAATGTTATCATGGTTATCGGTCTACAGCCATTATAAATATTTTATTTCTTTCATTGCGGGGACTGTTTTTATACATCAGAATCTGACGTCTACAGACGTGAGATACTGACGTATAAAGACGGTCTCTTGTAATGATGATTTATTTGTCGAAATATTAAGGCGATTTATTATAGAACAAACACAGTGCTGTCAAGTAGAAATCATAAAAAAAATAATACGAAAGAGCATTTGATTTTATTGTGTACACTCTGATGTTATATATCAAATGATACCAACCAGCCATCTATTTATATGAATATTGTTTTCACATGATTGGTAATTTTCAAATAATTTCCCTTGCTTTGTGAACTAGTTTTATCAAAAATAAATAATAATAGTTTTATCAATTGCGAAAATAATATTATGATTACGTCACATGCACTGTGATTCTATTAGCTGTAATATGCAAACCAAATAATAAACAATCGTCATACACAATAATACTCATCTTCCCACCGCAAGGCTGGTCCGTCTTCGACCTCGGGAGGAGAAGCAGCTAGAGCCTTGCGATGGGAAGATGAATATACTGGCAAATGAGCTAACAGATCAGGGCTGGTTTGGATGGTGTTGTGGTAATCATGGTAATGGTGAGATCTAAGTGACTGCGGAAAATATTCTAATGAAAATGAAAAACACCGAGTTGCAGTCCACATTCACATCAATATTTTATCATAATAACTCTCTTAGTATATATCATTCATTCTGTTCCGTACATCCATGCTAAATACAATGTAAAGGACGTGGTAATCAAAGTCTAACTGTCATAAACGATGACAAGCAAACTTTTTGCGAGCCAAGTACGTCTTATATTAATGATCTTAAATAAGAATCGTCGAACCACTTCTGATAATCTTCTTAGTCAGCATCGCGAATGTCTCCAAATAAAAACAAACCCATCTTCGCCGTCAAGTGCGGCATCAAAGTCTGCAATGTCAATACATTATTCGTCACCTGTCCACGTCAACAACCCGTTATCTAACATGCGCTGTTTACACTTGTACAGAACTAGTTACATCAGTTTAATATTTAACTTGTGTTCGGTGATAGTCCTAGACATTTCGTCCATGTCGGTTTAATGTTGGGCCAGCGTCTGCGACGCTGGCCCAACATTAAACCCACATGGGGTCACTAACTGTTGCTGCGGGCTATCAGGGTGACCCAAGTGAAGTCTTGGTAGCTCTTGGTGCGAGAGAGTCCTTCAGATCGATTATACTTGTTAGCGAGATATACGTACCCGAATTCCACTACGCATTGCCCGATCAAATCATCACCTGGGTATAAAAGGGTGGTATCTGCCACTTTGTGGCAAATAACACCCTTTAATACCACGGTGACGAAATTATCATTCGTTTATTCACAAAGGAATTACCACGGTAGCTTGATTTGACTGGATGGCGATTTCTCGTTACTTTTATGTATAGATAAAGATTAAATCGGACAATTACGTACTAAAATAAAGTATGACAATACATTGCGAACACAGGGCTGAAATCATACATGTGCACGGACACAGGGATCCAAAGAATCACCACATATTCACATTGATGTGAATGATATATAATTTGTCACTACTAGCTCACTGTTCAGATAAGGTTGTGATATATATATCCTTCGCCACTCAAAGAGATATGTAACCACAGTGTTATCGTAGCCTCGAATATGAAATTAAATTGAACAACCTGCAGGGAATGTACCGGGTGTGGATTTAATAAGAAAACGAATAGCTGAATATAGGCCTATACCTTGCATAGGGATATCAATGGATTTTAAATTTTAAATTATGCTTATCGATATCGGGAGGGGAGGGGGTCGAATAAATGGGGGCAATTTGTCAACTGACTCTAGTGGTCAGACACTATCGTTCGTGCCTTTCAACATGATTTTATTTTAATTATGTATGTGATACCATGTAAATTGTCCTTTGATTTTAGCAAATTAACCATCGTGTATATACATGTACATATATTCATTTTCGAATCATTTTTTTGACAAATAGGTGTGTAATGACTCTTCTCTATGTCACTAAAATTTCTGTCTGTCTGTCTGGTAAACCAAATTTAAAAAATTCCACGGCGATTATTTATACATCTATCGGTGGATATTTTTATTTTTTTACATAAACTGCATGTGAATTTTCACCTTTCACAACTTTTTTTCCCAGTTATAGTAGCTTTGTCCGGATTTTGTGTGACCTAATAATAATATTTAGATACTTATATGGTTATGCCTAATCCACCTAGGTTTCCTATAATCTGATTATAGGTTTAATCGCACAAGGAATATTGTCAAGACAGTAAATTAACCTCTCACCCTACTTATCACGGCATTCTTTACAGACGATATGACATGTAATCATATAATTATAACAAATCCGATATAATTCCTATTGATTAACAATGACCAACCATCCAACGTGACATGACTTAAGTGTCAGGTATTTTCATAGGGAGCAAAGAAATGGTGTTGAGTGTTGTGCGATGTCTGCCAATTTTCCTCGTGAAAAGTGAGCGATAATATAGTGTTTTCATTCGACAACCCCCCCCCTTCATTTATCACTCAACACCATCCCAGCAAACACGACGCATCGACCCATTGCTGGACCAATGTTGGCCCACCGTCTACGACGTCGGCCCATCAATGGACCAACATTGGGTCGATGCGTCGTGTTTGTTGAGACATCTTTGATTACTCCCCGTGATTTTGTTCGTATACGCGTATCCAGTCTGTAAGCTATACGTGATAAATTCAAATCGCCTTTGTAATGTAATACAAAGACAATTTGAATGTCACCAGCATCCGTACATCATCCGTAACGACATGTACATAGCGATCGTGAGGTACACGGATAGATTACGGTTGACATACGGATGACACACGTAACAATGTACACGTATAACTTTGTCGTGCTCAAGTGCTGCGGGCCCGAATTTCGGAATTAAACGTTTCTATAATCAATTAATTTGTAGGGTGTGCGCAATTTGACTTCCGTGGGTTTACAATTGCATATAAAGAAAAAAAAACATCATAAACATCGCCTAACATACAAAATATGCCTTTCTCACACTGTGGTTTTCACTATGGGACTTACATCGGTATCAGCCTCTATCTCACAGGACTGTATAGTATAGTCTAAATGTACATGAGGTGTTCGCTTAAAGGCTCACGCCGTATTAATTGAACAAGTGCTTTATTTTCCGATATCCTGTCATTCAAATAAATACCGTTTGCATATCTTATTTCGCAGAGATTACAATAGTGACAGATGAGACATAGATCCAATGTCGGGTGAAGGTTGGTCCAGCGTCTGCGACGCTGGCCCAACATTCACCCAACATCTGTTCAATGTCTCGTTTATGCTGAGAGCCTAACGTTTCAGGTATTTGTGATTGATGGGGTATATTTTTTCAAGGCGTACTACTGGTTATTGACGAGGCATAAATTGTCTTGGAGTGTGTGTCTCCACTTTAGAGTCAGGAAAAGCACCTCTGATTCAGGTGCTTAAATAAAACGTAATTTGATTGTATGTTTATCGTCATGTATTAAAGAATCGTATCTGCCACTTTTTAAAGTGGCAGATACGATTCTTTGATACTAGGTAGCGGTATATTATATATAACTCGAGGCACTAACGTATATTTTCACTCTTTATTGACAGGATTATCTGTCAGTAACATAATGTTGTCTTCATTTACAGGATTATCTTAATAAAAAAATCACGCGTATAGAAACTGTTATTCTTTATATAATGTTCCATGTGTCCGGTTGCCGCACGCGGTTGCCGCACCGTTTTTCCAGCTTATTCGTTCCCATGTGTCCGGTTTGCCGTGCGGCCAAACTCAGGTGCGTTTGAAAATCCCGCAGTGTTGTATATTTGCGTTTTCGGCATGAAAATTATTTGAGGTTTTTCCCACAGAATTCCAGGTAACCACTCGATAAATATAAAAACGTAGGAGGGAATCCCAGTTCTGGGTACGCGTTGGACGCACGCGTTTGCCGGACACATGTAAAGGCAGCTGCATGCGATTGTTTCCGTTAAAATACCCCGGACACATGGAATGGCAGCCTTATCGATATTTTACACCATGTCGACGGGAGGTTTATTTCAATAAATTATGAAAAAAAATAATTGATAACTTCTGCATTGACCAATAGGAATATTAAAGTAAACTTTCGGATGCACAGTCGACATTCTTTTCAATAAGAAGTAGTCGTGGAATTGTTCCTAGTGATCAATGATAATTCTAATCTTAACCCTCTGCCTGCTAATCACAACAATTATAGTCGTTTTTATTCGGTTTCATTAGCTGATTAAATCACTGTTATTGGGAAAGCAATGTGTGGTTAAACATCTTGCAAGAATGGTAAATGTTTGATCTCAAATTAAACAAATATGAGTAATTTTCAACCACTTGAGGTTGTGGATCGCGATAGCGAGACACAACCTCAAGTGGTTGAAAATCATTTAAATTAAATCAGCGGGACAAGGGTTAACATTGCTCCTTAATTTCAAACAACACCTTAAAGTAATATTTATGAAATGGGAGAAGATTATTTGTTGTGAGTTGGCTCAGTCAATGTCAAGTTCTCAGGAAATCATTTGCATGACGGAAGCTGCGTGCCTACAAAGCATTCAGGTCGCCATGCAAAACACCTAACCAGCGACCTTAGAACGATAAACCTATGACCCTCCGAATATAAAGAGCATTCGATATTCTGTATAATGTAATGGTGTATCTGCTACCAATAATCTATGACTGTTGACTTTTGCACTGATACCAAAGTTAATAGTATAGAAACTATTTTCAGGAAATCACATATTGACATCTACATTACGTTTTGTAAAATATACAAAATAATTTTCAGGTATCTATATGACTTCTATAGCCAACCTTAGCTGCTCTTTTTTAGAATAAGCAGTTTGTCTTTCTTTTTCACCATAATTCCAGTATTTTACACCAAACAAAAAGAGTGTATGTAGTATTATGTTCCCTTTTTGGAATTTACATATAGATTTTATATATAGGGCCTAGTATTGTGAGAAAAATGTCAAAAGGTCAAGTAGTGGCATAATAATTTAATTGGTTAAAACTTTGATAGCTGTACTGGTATTCCGTGTTTATTTACTACTTGTTTTTTTTTCAGTTTCTGCGTCATAAATATGTTTTCGAGAAACAACCACATTGCACCGATTTGGCATCATATTGTGATCTAATGTTATATTATATTAGGGTATAGAAAAACGAGAATGTGGGACCAGATATTACACAAGGTAGCTTATTACACATCAAAGAGCAGCGTGGCTATCAGATGTTTAACATAAGTAGGACAGCAACAATGTTTAATGTATTGTGTTTACAGGGAATGTAGGATGTGTCTGTGTTGAACCCAAAAGACAACCTTTTCCATAACTATGTGAACCTTGGCTGATATACATATAATATCCCAGCAAACACCAGACGATGACACAATGTTGGTGACGGTGGATCACAATCAAACCAACTTTGGTTTAACGTCTAGTTTTTTCTGAGGGGGGGGGGGGGGCTAACGTTTTAATTTTTATCTGTTCAATGTTTGACCAGACGTACATGTGGTGAAGTCACGTCTTCTATAAAACAACATTGAAAAACACGTTTTGTTCCCTTCCCCTCATTTACCTCTCTTCTTCGTCTCTCCTTTTCCCCTGGACTCCCTTCTCATTTGTGGAAGTGAAGGGTGGCTTGAACTTAGTCTATGGTATAATAGGTTATAGACCTGGTACGTCGTCTACTACCAGGGTCATACCCCTCCCAGCTATATCTCGCCCCCGACAACACGACTGGAGTTTTTTGTTTGTTTTCTGTTTGTAGCCTTAGGTCAAACGTCATGATCAACAACCGCAAACCTGAAACTTGTCAAACTTTTTATAAATTATATTATGTGGGTTATGGTATTCTACCCTGCAAAGCCAAAAGGCAGTATTTGCTTACTTGAAAAGTAAGAAGACACTGCCTTTCGGTTTTGCACGGCATTATTGTACTTTAAGACTTGAACGTGTTTGATTATTTCTGCGAACGATATAGTTGCCGCACTAACATATCAATCTTATCTCCAATATTTTTATTGTCATGGTTATTGATTTGAGCTAAGATAAGATTTTAAATTTGAACAATATGAAAGTCATTAAAAGCAACTAGCAGGAATTATTTAGTTTTCAGGTAAGATTTTACTGATGCTGTTCTTTGCACGACATTATTGTTAGGCAGTAAAGTGTAAATAAAAACAATACTTCCGATAATAGCAGCAGATGTTGTATGTTGGGTTAAAGCGTGCTTCAGGGCTCAAATGGCAAATAGAAAGATCGATTCCATGATTGTTATTCTGTCAGAGTGAGACATTGAGCAGCCAGCCTGATGTCGAGCATTATGACACGTCATCACGTCTATGATCTACATATTGTATTTGAGTCCGCAAAAAAATGTGTTGGTTTACTTTCATGTCATTGTCAATGAGACACCGGATATGTCACGGGGGGTCTGAATAATTTAAATATGACGTTGCAGGAACAGTGTTATACTATGGTGTCGTGGAAAGCCAAAAGGCAGTATCTGCTCAATTTACAAGTAAGCAGATACTACCTTTTGCCTTTCAGAGCAGTATGTGTGTGATCACGTCACGGAGAGCAAACAATTCAGATCAGTAACAAACTTGCAATATCAGCTTATTATGTCACCCCTCTGTACACAGAGGTGGGGACATATTGCTTTACCTCTGTCCGCTCAGTCTGTCTCAGTCTGTGCAAGGATACTATTCATTTCTCTCCAGCGTTTTCTATCGTGCAGGCGGTCTAACATGAGACATTGACACAATGCTGTTACCTCTGTCCGCTCAGTCTGTCTCAGTCTGTGCAAGGATACTATTCATTTCTCTCCAGCGTTTTCTATCTGCAGGCGTCTAACATGAGACATTGACACAATGCTGGGCTAATGTTGGCCCACCGTCTACGACGCTGAGCCAACATTATCCCAGTATTGGGTTACCGTGTGGTGTTTGGCGCCACGCTAAATGTGGGCCAGCCTCACAGACAGGGGCGGGCCAACATTAACATTTGTATAACATTTGTACAACGCCGAGTTCAACACCAGTACTGCCGTGCGAAGCCAAAAGGCAGTAACTGCTTACTTTACAAGAAATCAGTTACTGCCTTTTGGTTTTGCAGAGCAGAGCGAATAAACATTTACCAGGAATGAAGTACCATATATACATCAAGGCCGACTTGAAGAGTTCTCAAACTGTCCGAATGTTATTTATTGATTTTGAACAGCTACTACTTGACTTTATCAGTGATTGAAGTACGTTTTAATTTGTGTAATTGAAACTTTTATGAGTTATTACAATCTTTCTCTGACCTTTTCCAAGGGAACAGCTTTCTATAAGCTTAGTATATTACTAAAACATGTTAGCATGTTAGCATAATAGTAAATCAAAATCTAAAAAATAATCAAATAAATGGGATATGTGTTGCTAATTATGGTAATGACGTGCTTAATGAATCCCTCAAAGTAATCTAAGAAGTTGCATAATGTTAGCTTCGAACTAGTATCTACCGAAGAATAAAAAATCACCAAAAATCGGTAACCGTACACTGTGGATAATAATATGGGATATTATCTGATTATACCAACGAGTTAGAAAGCAAACAAGGATGCTGCTATTGAATCTTCTGTTCGTTTTGTTAGGCATGAGATCCAAATATATATGTCACATAATATGTTATACCATGGTGCACAAAGGGTCAAATTGCCGAATTCGTCTAAAATTTCGCTCTTGTTATCCCCCCAGCTTTCCAACTGTATATGTTAAGTGATGTAGTTTTTTAGTGGAAGGTTGTCCTAATTTTTGGTCACTTTGCTGCTACACTATAAGTTATTTTGTCAAGACAAATCTGTTTATCTGTAGGCCTATACTGGCGTCCTCCACTGCACTGGTGTCATTCACAAAAAAAATTGTTCAAAGGAATGGAGTGTACAGTGCTGCCTATGGTACTATGCACTATAAACATGATAAAGAACCATTGAAGTCATTCGAAATAAGAGTAGGTCATAGTCTCGGCTTCGGGCTTCATTCTGTCGCGATATTGCCTTGATTGTGCAGAAAGTGACGTAAAGCAATATTCACTCACTCACTCGGCTGATGTCACACAGCATTGTTGATGATGGCAATGGTTATAGACATGGACAGGCTATCAACCCTTTAACCGCCACATTATTCAATCTGAATTTTCACCCACTTTAAGTTGTGTCTCGCTGACGCGATCCACAACTTCAAGTGAGTGAAAATTATTCAGATTTGACAAAAATTCAAATATATTGCTGATGATGTCATATTTTGTCTTTAACAATTTTAAAAGATGGTAAGTAGTGTGCTAATAAAATATGAAGACCCCAATATTTGCTGCACCGGCGGTTAAAGGGTTAAGATGTGTGCTTTACGTTATCTGGCTATAACAAACAAGTCATGAATGACGTATGTGTACTGCTCGATAAGGGCAGTAACTACTTACTTGAAAAGTGAGTAGTTAATCTATTTTTGCGTGGCGTTGCATGACATTATAGATATAGTTAATAAAACAGTATGTTTGTCCGTCCGTACAAAAACAGGGGAATGTTTTTGATGTCGATATGCATTACTGAAAGTACTGATCGCACGAACGCCGTCGTTCACCACCGTAAATCCCGGCAACCCCCTTAACCCCTTAACCACCGGTCATCATTATATTGTTTTATTTTATTATTTATTAGCACATTAAAAAAACAGCTTTCAGATATATGTAAAGATAAAACGTGACATCAATTAGCAAGATCTCAGAATTGTTTACCCCCATTTTGTGAAATCTGAATAATTTTCACTCATTAGAAGTAACTGTTGTGAATCGCGTCAGCGAGACACAACTTCGATCGGGTGAAAATTCCAATTAAATAATTTGGCGTTTAAAGGGCTTAACACTTATGTCGGAACAGCGTCGCAGACGGTGGTCTAACAATAAATCGACATTGGGTCTTGCGTCTCATACATGATTTCACTGGACACCGTGTCAGATTTTTTGTTTGTGGAATATATGTTTACTTTCTTCATATACCTTGGTTTACAGGCAATCTTACAATACAGGTCAGGGCGAACTCACTTCTCTGCAAACAGTAGTAACTGATTACTTACAAAGTAGGCAGTTACTGCTGTGAGCCTTTGCACAGCGGAGCTACTGCTCGTGTTTTGAATCAAACGATCGAAAAATGCATGATTTTTCAGCGACAAATAAAAAAACTTTAATATTTGTTGAATTTATTAATGGAGTTGATAAATAAAAAGGCACTGATCCTCCATATGATAATTATTTTTGTGGGATTTTTCAATTTAGATTTATTTTTCAAATTATTCACTAAAATTAAATGTTCAACTAGTTTTAAAAATAAATTGATCACGCCATTCCATGACACATGTTCCAGTGGCACGTAACAGTTTTCCATATGTACTTGTTATTCAATTTAATTCAATTCAATTGAATTTATTGTCATGAACCAAAATATATCGGTTATACATGAGCTACATGTTTGTACAAGAGAAAAAAATAGTCCATGACTCACAGCCCTCTTCAAATGTATTGTCTCTAAGATCAGCAGGATCATGTGCCTCAAACAGAAAATGACGTACATCTTTCACAGGATCATAGGATCCCTGTACCAATGCTGTACCAACATATATCCAACAATATAGCTGGCTACTGAAGAAGAACGTCTCAGCCAACACGAGACAGCGACTCACTTCTGGTTTGACGTTGAGCCAGCATTGTAGACGGTGGATCAGCACTAAAACAGCGTTGTGTCAACGGCTCGTGTCAGCTGGAACGTGTTCCCACGAACAGCTCATGTGGCAATTGTGCACGAAATATGGCACATTATCACCTCATAGCTACTTCCTACTACATAAACATGCGATAAAGTCAAGTACTGGTATGACAACGTTAAAACACATGCATGCTCACTCATATAAGTGTTTCACATAATTATGAACGGTAACCTTTCAAAATTATATTAACACTCTGGCATTAATACTTTTTGCTTAATTTGTCTATATGTTACCAATTAGTCATCAGCCGTTCTGAAGCACGCAATACTTGATCTTGAGGTGTTAGTTTGTTCGTCGCTGATTTTTAACAATATCATCAAAGGTGCAATGAGGGACATATAACATTATAATGATGGAATGATTGGTCATTTTCCCTACATAATGGCTAATGTAGACCTCGAGAAGCCTAGTCTTGCTAAAGGAAATATGGGATTGGGTAACTTCTATGATACATTGATGCCATGTAAATCCAAAAGGCATTAGCTGCTTACTGCAACTACTGCTTACATGGCAGTATAATACCATTCCTGTACTACTCCAATGTTAGCTATTGGTCCACATGGTTCAATAGAAGCCAACGTATGTGATGTTGGCAAAACATTAAACCAGCATTGGGTGAATCACCTCCGGGTCAGAGGTTAAATGAGGATTAACACCGACCAGACTGAGTGACAACAATTGAGATTAGATCACCACTCTGTAAATCTTTACTGCAAGTTTGGGTACTTAAAAAGTTCCAATAGGTTCTGAATACTTGATTTATCGGGGCTATTGAGGTCAGGTGTGGTGTATGTAGTCACTAAACCCTTTTACGGCCGGTTCCAATTATATTTTGACTCGTTGACTCGTTGAATTTTATTTTGAGATATCTGAATTATTTTTACCCACTTGAAGTTGTGAATCGCATTAGTGGAACACATCTTCAAGTTGGTGAAAATTTAAATGTATGAAGGTGGCGGTTAAAAGGTTTAATTGTATCAAAAATCATTGAGCTCTTTTCATTCTGAGCGAGATTTAGCCGGTTTTTTAATTTTTCTTTGTTGTTTTAATTTCGTGGGATTTCGAGATGTCCAAGCGGACCAACATCTAAAAATGGCAATTTATTTTTGTAAATAAATAGCTTTGTTTTGTATTTCATTTCACTGCTGTTGCCGTCTTCTCATCAAAATCAATCGTACAATAAGACCTGGAGCCGTATTCTCGTACAAGTTACGATATATCGTAACGTGTACGAGAATCGGACCCAGCTTCATATAATCTTGGCTGTACATTGTTCTATACGTCGTAACCTTTCCATGAAGACTCATATATGGGTACGTGTGTTCAAGGATGTTGCATCAGCGATTCGTTATATTCTCAATGAAATGTTTTCGTCAAGTTATTTTTCCAAATAAAACGTATATTATTATTATGTGCAACTTATTTGACACAAAATATGTATATCTTTTCGTCATTTTTGTTTACCATTTTTTTTCATCTAATAATCCTTGTACGATTTTCGGCCAAATAATTTGTTCATCTTGCCTGAAAAATAGATGTTTACGACACGTAGTAATCTTTCACGCCCGTAAATATTATCACTTCAATTATATTTGACAAAGCACGGGGTCATTGCGTTTTCATCAAGCACAATTTATGCCAATATTTGGAGCTTCGTCCTTTATCCGTTTATCCTTGTGAGAAGCAGTGGTTTTCCCTGTAAACACAGCCCCCTTTGACCCTTTGAGTCCTGTGCTCTTCTGTGGTATTTTTCGTTAATTTGAAGCTGGAATTGCTAGCGCAATTTTCAGCTTCAAGCTAACAAAAAACTTCTGCTTATTTTTTTATTGTACACCTTTGCTTATTTAAAAAAGTGTTATGGGGTATTAATCGTTCTCAATATGTGTGTGTTTAATGACATATAGGACGATCTCCCCTTGAGTTCACAGGGTTAACACAAGTTAATAGAGCAATGATGTTATTTACTCGTCTTAATCTCCTCATTGAAAATATCTATGGCTAAAGAGTTGATCTATTTCCAAGGTCGAAGACGACGCCCGGCACATACCAGATTATAGCCAAGTGATGCTTTAATGTTGGGGCTACATATCAGGCGCTGGCCCAAATCCCACACATATTTGGGCCATGTTTTGATTTAGTTCGGTTGTTGTTGTTGTTCTGCGTGAAATGTTCCACGTGCGTGTCAGATCGCAATGCTGTGCAAGACACGAAATCGCCTTCTTGGACTTCTTGGACTTGATTCCGCACGCTTGTAAGACGGGTCCGATTTTTAGCTAAATATTCCTGTTCGTTCTCGCACGCTTGCAAGACTTTTAGCTAATATTCCTGTTCTTTTGTGTGGGATTTATATCCAATGCCACCCATATGCTGTATCGCCGGCTGTAAACCATTTCTGTTCTAGCAACCTAGATTCAGATACGTAATGGGCAGGTGTGAAAACCAACCTAAAACACCATGATGCTTTTATTACCACAGTATTCTGGTGCGCGAGTTGTTTATAGATTTGAATCCGTACGTTTTAATTGTGTAGATAGATAATCTAAGCCTGGTTCGAATTGTAGTTTGTGAACAAATTCAATTATTTTCTTGGACAGAAAGGTCTATAACGACTACAGGGAGAGTGGGTGGGATTTTGAGCCAACAAGCACAAGATGTCGGCACAATGTTGATTTAACGTTGGCCCAGCGTCGTAGACGCTGAGCCAACGTTAAAACAGCTTTGTGTCAACATCTTCCGCTCGCTGCTCGCTGAGCATAGTTGCCGCCGGATACCATTGTGTAAGACGGGGCCGGCTGCGCTGCTCGTCACCGGCTCTTGTTGACTTTCACTGTTTACCCAATCCTTGATCCATTCAATCAGAGAAGGTGCCGAGATCCGCGTATATTATGTCGGGATCCCGGGGCCGTGTCGCCGTGTGAGCCTGGATCCAAGACCGAGTCGAGCACGACCGGGATCTGACCCACTGACTGCGGTAGACCGGGACAACGCAGTTCTCATGGCGATGAACCGGGCAAATCTCGTGACCTAGATTATAACGTTAACCTAATTAGCGTGGCGAAATCTCGTGGCCTACATCAGGAGTTAAGCGTATACTTTATGTACACAGATCAACTAGTTCAAATCTTACGAGACAGCGAGTGCTTGAGTGGCAGGTAGGCTACTGTCCAGTACTCGGAAAGATCCGAGGATAAATAACGCTCCAGAAGATATCATTACCCAATCCGCTCTCTCCGGAGTGGAGATTTGATCCCACGGTCCTCTGTGATAGGGATCATCAGACTCAGTGATAGGAAACCTGATGACACTGCCATAGGATACGAGACGCTTGTACACCTGGGTAAGTTCTGGTACAATATACAGATTTCTTGGAAATGAAAGGGTGTATCTCCCACTTCGATGCCCTTCTTGTACCATTTGAGCCCGGATAGGGCTCAATTGGTACAAATAGCGCATCATGCAACATACATATACAGATTTCTTGGGTATGAAAAGGTGTATCTCCCACTTTAATACCCTTCTTGTGCCATTTGAGCCCTACCCGCACACAAATAGCACAAGAAAGGCATCAAAGTGGGAGATGCACCTTTCATTTCCAAGGAGGTGGTAATTATACTAGATTGATAGGTATTTATCGACATTAATAAGACTACAATAAGACGTATATATATATAATTATATATTAATACATTTGAAAGCATATAAATAACAGTAACAGTACTAATACAAATAGTAGTAGAGAGGTGCAAAACGTATATACAAGTAGAATAATAAGCCGCTGGTGTGAAACATTATAGTATAGTAATTTAAATCAACACGGTATGACGATCACGATATACACCTGACACTACTGATCATAATTTTGATCTTATGATCTGAAGTGCATATCAAATCCCGCATCAGCAACATAGGTAAAACAACCACTATTATGGAAGCAAAACAATGCTTTGAGAAAGGCAGGTAGGCCTACTCTAGTAAAAACGTATATACATTGATATTGGCACAATCATAATGTTATTTTCAAATATAGTGTAAAATACTAGCTCATCAGTACTGCGCAAAATTGCTGCAGACCGATGAGCTGGACACTGAACACCCTATGGATATTGACCCAGTAAACACAAAAAAATGTTTAACATTTTGTACAATGTTGAACCAGAGTCGAAGACGTTGGGTCGACGTTGTACAAATGTTATACAAATGTTTTGTGTTTGTTGGGTAACATCTTATAATTTGTACATCGCTAAATAAAAGTATTGTAATTATACTAAAATGCATCTGCTGGCGTGAGCTCGTGAAGCCGTCGCACAGCCGAAATACGCTACCTGGACAGAAATTCAATATACTAAGTTGTTTTTAACACTTATCAATCGCAAAAACCTCCCAGACTACATAGAAACAGTTATTTGACAAAGAAAGTATGAAAATGTCCTGAGAGTCCGTCCAGGTCCAATATACACATGCGATGGAAGGGGTCCCTATAAATAAATAAAAATAATGCCAAATGAAATTTCACTTAGTATAATGCCGAAATCCAGTGTCTGGTCTTGAAAACTGTCGTTAAATTTCTTAGAGTAAGATTGAACGAATGATGGTAATAATCAGATCAGACTAATAACAATATGACACCATGTAAAATTTGTATGATAACGACATTATAGAGTACATAGTATTACGATACAATGAATAGTATCATATTAGGGTTTGCAATAATTGTCTCACATATCGGTAAAGTGTTTAAAGCAGCCCCTTGGGATGACATCAATTTTCGTTTTTAGTCTTGTAATGAAGTAGTGTATCACCCAGATCAAGATTTTATTTTTTTCATAGTTTTTAGATTTTTACAAATATTTTTAATCAACATTTCTATGAAACCAGAAGAAACCCAAACAAACTATTTGTATACCTGAAGGACGATTGAATATTTTCACAGCATTGGGTCACATGCTGGTGGCATCGGCCCAGCGTTGGGTAGACAATCAGTGCTGCAGGTGTGTCCTCCAGTGTCCTGACTAAAATACACCAATTAGCGGCGACTGCTCTGATCTTACCGTCTGATACGTGGGAATATGCGATGTAAAGTGCTGAATATTGCTGACTTGTTTTGTTTACATGGCAATATAGGACCTGGAAATACAACTAGTTCACTCTGTTTCGGTGCTTTAAAATTGTTTTTTTACTTTTTCGTATTTTCAGTTAAGATCAGTAGGCTATATAGCTTCAAATAAAATAATTTTTCAAAATTGACAACATTGAAAATGTCTCATCCCAAGGGGTCCCTTTAATAATTACATAGACATATATATATACTATGCCTATCGTCATGTGTTCGGGATTTGTCAAACTACTTTTTTCTCAGAGTACGCACAAGTATATAATTTTGTGATTTTGTAATTGCAAAACGTCAGACCGTTATTTAAAGATATATATAACAGCGGATCACACGCGAGAAGGGATACTGATTACTGGCGGCTCTCTGGGATAAGTTGCATAGTTAAGTGTTATAATTGGAAGAGTGAGTGGAGAAATATAAATGCCATAGTTAATTATTAGCCGAAAACATCTATGAAATACATTACAGATTGATGGTTATTTATGATAATTAGCCATGTTTGAGTATACAACAATATGAGTGATATCTAAAATATTTACTTTAGTGATGATTTTTGTCTAGTAGACCAAAACTGTGCAAAGTATACCAAAATCACATCAATAAAAGTAAGGACTTCGGTAAATAAGAAATAAATTATTTCTTTTGTAATTCGGAGACAGACGAAAATAATAATAAACAATGTTAAGTATTGTGAGCAGGACCACGAGCGGTCAATAACGAGAAACATGACTGTTGTGTATCTAATGCTGCAGCCAATAATGATGTGTGTTCTATGTAGCTGTGTATCACACAGCGAGACAAGAAGTAATGATTGACATTTTAAGTACTGAAACGCTCTCTCGTATTTTCAAGCTGAAATGCCTTACGGAATGTACATACATAACAACATTTTTACTTACAAAAGTGCACGTCCGAAAAATGATATTGCATTATTTTTTTAACCATCCATTATATTAAAAATATAACTTATAATAATTGTTTTATTTGATATCTCCATGAGGCTCTCCCTATAAAGTATCTCGAGCATCACCATTTGTCACTCATTGTCATCCTAAAAACTGTTTACTTTTTGAAGTTGAAAATAACCTATAATATAGAGCCCTAATTTGAATGGATTTGTGTTTCTAGCCAATTTTGGCCTAACTAGACCGAACATGGAGCTGAAACACAAATCCAATACAATTATTAGAGAGGTGTAGTCAAGCAGAGAGAAGGCTAATAAGCAGAACCATGTGTTTATCATGATTGTATCGGACAGAAGGTGATATTCTGGAGGCCGAAAAAGAATCGGCTGTTTTTAGTCGATAGTAACTCACCCTGGCGAATGAGCGCGTGTAGACAGAGAGACACTCAGGTTTTATTGCCGCGACGTCTACCAGCATGCATAAGACGTTGAATCAATGTTGGCTTAACGTTGGTCCAGCGTCGTAGACGGTGGTCCAACGTTAAGCCAACATTGATTCAACTTCTTGTGTCTGCTCAGCTGCTTGCTGGCTGCAGTTGACGTCTCTCCCTCCATGTGAAGCTAAATAATAGTAGCTGCTTACCTGTTAGGTAAACAGTTACTGCCATTTGGCTTTACAGAACACCAACAGTTAATCACTAATTAATGCCCAGCAAACACGAGACGTTGGACTAAGGCTGAATTAATGTTGGGCCGACATCGCAGACGGCGGGCCAGCAAAAATTCAACGTTGGGTCAACGTATGGGTGCGGGTATCCTGTAGGACTATTTCGCTGGTAGTACGGATTTGTGTCTTGTTGTGGGCAAGTTGTGGTGTTGTACTATACAATGCTCACAACCGTCCAAGGTTTGGGTGTGCATTATACCTCCGTGGAAATGAAGTCTTAAACACGGTGAAATGTCCCTCGACGTTAGTTGACAAGAGTAGACTGTTCCTGCTTCGTGTCGGTTGTTTGCCACTGCTAGGTTTACCGACCGCCACAATACGCATCTTCCTTACAGCAAGGCTGAACTACGATGATCGTAGTACGATCATCGTAGACCAGTCTTGCTGTAGGAAAGATGGTCATACGTGAAGGGGCACACCACGTTCAAGTCAGTTGCATGTAAGACATCTAAAAAAATTTAAGATCAATTTAATTTACACCTTAGTACCATACATTAAATGTTCAGTTTTTGTTTTAAATATCTACTTTTGTCTTCACGATGTGAAAACGTTGCTATGACAAATGTAATATATGGCATCTGGTGGATGATCTGTTGATGACGATTTCTTAAAAGTGAGTATAAAAAAATGACACTTGTGCAGCAGACCCATTTTCAAACATAGAGATAGGATTAAAAAGTTTTATGTCGAAACGTCACAATGCCATCACGCATCATGCAATTTTCCAACCACAACCAGAAACCTAATAATGACCTAAACATGACCGCGCTTTTTCAACGAAAATTTCGTGTCTTAGCAACAGTATATCGTATGAGCCACTAACTTGAATGACACATACCCGGCAAACACGATATATTCACCCAATGGTGGCTCGATGTTGGCCCATCGTCTGCAACGCTGGCGAAACATTCAGCCAACATTGGTTAAATATATCGTGCTTGCTGGGGACGATACTCTGGCCGCCAGGGGATGGTATTCATGTGAGACGTTTGTACAGCATTTAGCCAACGATAGACCAACGTTCAATATAAATATCTGATTTATTCTTTTAAGTTGACGTCATATCCATTACATTGTAAACTGATAATACACGAAAAATGTACAATGCATTATTAGATCATGTTTTATAGGGTTCCATTTCTAATCAGCTAATGTATTTTAATTACACCAGCTGTGGACTTGATTTCATAAATTTAACAAATGCACTTAGCGAGAAGCACATTTGAGCTGTTGGTTTGAGCATTTTTTTTAAATTATTTTTTCTGACGGTGTTTGTATTAAGAAATTTATAATTCATTGCAGCCAAATTAATTCATTTTAAAAACAATTTAGAAGAAGAACAAAATGGCATATTTTTGTGATCTGATAATTTAAAATTTTCAATAAAAAAAAATTCTGCAGCACTCAATTTTGATTACTGTGATTATCATCTATATGACTGTAATTTCAATCAAGGTATTACATTTGATCACCGTCTACATCACATCGTATAAATCACCCATAAAAACGAAAATCCGAAAACAAATATCACTCATTAAAATAATCTGACAGAGTTTCCGCCGCTCCCCCTCTCTCACACACACATAATTATCAAAGCAATCACGAAACGTTGAATCAATGCTGCTTTGATGTTGGGTCAGCGTCGCATACGGTGGGCCACCATTGGAACAAGATTGGTTAACCCTATTAGTGCGGGGGCCGACTTTAGACGTCAGAATCTGACGTCAACAGACGTCAGATTCTGGCGTCTAAAGTCGATCCCCGCACTGAAAAAGTAAAATATTTATAATGGCCGTAGACCCATAACATAGGTATTCAAATGAAGCGAAAATAGCTAACTAAGACATTTATGATGATTTCAAATTGAAAAAACTCTTTGGTCTCTCGGCCTACATATAAAAATATTTCAGCGCGCTAAGGGTTAGACGTCTGCTTGCTCAGCTATAGGGCTTGCAGAGAACTCTAGTCTGGATCTGCACTGAAGCGTGACATTCTTTCGATCCTCTCCCAGCAAACACGAGACACTGAACCAACGTTGATTTGATGTTGGCCCAGAGTCAGAGACGATGGGCCAACATCAAATCAACATTAGTTTAGTGTATCGTGTTTGCTGGGCTAGCTGTATGCATAACATATTCTTACGTATTATCTCCCAAATAACACGTTCTTTCGCTTGCAAAATGAAAAATAAAACATAGCTAAAACTGATTCATTTTCCGTTTGTCCTTCGGTAAATGTTAAAAAATATCCGAGATTTAATAAACCTATCAATAATTTAAACTGATGCGCGATGAGTCTTTTCTCTTATTCCCATCTAGACTGTTTTATCTGCTATAATGGGTAGGCCAATATGTGCCGGGCAGAGCCAAAAGCCGTAACTGCTTACTTTTCAAATAAGCAGTTACTGCCTTTTGGCTTTGTAGAACAGTACTGTGATTTATTTTTCAAACCTTAACCCTAAAGCCGGAGAAAACCAATGCGTTGTGAATCAATCCGGGTAAAAGCTAGGGGACGATATTATGTACATCTTATCAGTGCTTATGACGACGTGCACATTTAACCAGATAACAAAAACTTGGAAATATTTGAAAACAGCAGGGCAGTGTATTCCAGTTTCCAGTTGATTAACCCTTTAACCGCCGGTGCCGCATATATTCGGGTTTTCATTTTTTATTAGCACTATTATTACCAACTTTTTAAACATGTTAAAGATAGAATGTGACATCAATCAGCAATATTTGAAAACAGTTGACCTCCATTTTGTCAAATCTGAATAATTTTTACTCACTTGAAGTTGTGGATCGCGTCAGCGAGACACAACTTCAAGTGGGTAAAAATCCAGATTAAATAATTTCGCGGTTGAAGGGTTCACCCTATTAGCGCGGGGACCGTCTAAAGACGTCATATTCTGATTTATAATGGCCGTAGCCCCATAACATAAGTATTCAAATGAAGCGGAAAGAGCTAACTAAGACAGTTTTAATGATTTCAAATTGGAAAAAACCCTTTGGCTTTTATGGTTTATACAAAAATATTTCAGCGTTGTAAGGGTTAAGATTGGCTGAGAATAGGCCTAGATTGTGCCACTCTTGTCGTGACATCATAATATTCAGAGCGGCGGTGTACTCAATCTATTTGAATTCTTCAGACGTGAATAAAATCTTAACCTCACTCACATGAGCTCCATGTTTACTTTATTCATGTCTGAAGCATACCTCAATGCCAAAAAATGATTGATATTATAATGCATTGCAGATAGCTTCGTATAGGTCCTAAAGAGGCCAGTATCGATTTATATGCATTGAGTTTTTATATTGATTTCCAAGCAACAAGGAGAATGACGTTTCTCTCCATGTAGATATAATTTACCTCTCAAATGTATTTATTTGTAAAAAATTAACATAATTGTATTAGTTATATCTCACAAGTTAAATTATTTGATTGATATGTACTAAAAAATTTTAATAATTATTCTCTGTGATTTTTGTGTTGACACTTGATATTTTGTATATACGGGTCTATAGCGGGAGCGAACTAGTCTGAAAGGTAAAATTACAGACACCCGCTTAAACCCTTTGAGCCCTCATGATGCATGAAAGCATCATTTTAAATCCTTGAAAAACAGACTTAATTTTCCTACAACTAATTGTTTTAGAACTAAAATTTTCATGAGACTGGTTTACCAATACATGGCAGTTTTCTTTAATTTTTAAACCACAGCAAATCATCTTCATCCACTACAAGTCGGGAATTGCGACAGTAATTCGCGGCTTGTAGTAGATGAGGATGACAATGGTAGATTCAGGCTTGAGAGGGTTAAAGGAGCACCACGCTTCTAGCAGGCAAAGGGTTAAATTTGAGTACCCTGTAGTACTGAGAGGGATACCAGGAGTCAGGATATGCCGCATGTTAGGCACGTACATAACGTGATCCTCATAATAGACTGATCAATTAGAGACAGAAATCGATCTGGGAACAAGTTCGATCTGCCGGATCGGTTTCACAAGGGCTAGGCGGTGGAAGGGAGACGCTGGGCCAGTGCTGGCGCGATGCTGGTCCAACGTTTTCAACGCTGGCCTAGCATCGCGCCAGCACTGCTTCGGCCGACACCTCGTGACTGTTTATGAGGGAGCACCTTCTAATCCTCACTTCCTTTTCTATTGTTTTGTATTATTTGAAACAAAATTAAGTCTTGTATTTAAACTTAATGAAAGCAACAGTTTTATCAACACCACGTAAAATACATGTATGTATGTTAAAGAAAATGGTAGAATGAGCATCACAAATTGTCGTTTAACTTCGCTGTTCTAAAATTCAGTACTTTCTGTAATATTGATCCTGTTACAGTTAACATCGTGTTATGTGATCGCTGATTAAGCTCTAAGTATAGAAATGAGTGTTATATTACACACGAATTATATTCAAACTATGTTGAATATAGTAGCTGCAATTGATTCGTATTAAGCTCAGAAAAAACTTATGCCAATATCATATGGATTAATTGTATCAAGATTTATATTTTAGCAATTTCGGGATACATGATAATTAAAATCTTGCGAATTAACTAGCGAAAAGAGCTGCAAGATGAAGCCATGTGGACAAAGAAACGCACACATTTTAGTTGAATTTGACTATATAATTAAAATTTTCGTAGGTGGAATACGTAGGTGGAAAACGAAGTTTCCCACCAACGAAAATTATATATTGATTATTGATCGTCCGTTGAATTGAGAAGGTTCACTGGTGCCAGGAAGCCTAGGTATACCTTGGCAGACATGCCGTCGATCTGTCATTCCCCTTGAAGACGTTTCGAGAAGTTGATCATACATCATGAATAATTTTATGGCATCGTTTGGACTTCAAATAGGATCACAGGCATGGCGGGGACAGCGGAATGTAGGTATTATAGATGATGGTTTATGAAACTATTTGTTTTAATTTACGTTGATAACCATGATAACTGAGGTTTATTTTTCGCATAGGTACGGTACGTGTCTATTATTATTTAAACCTTACAACGCTGGCATATTTTTGTATAAACCATGGAGACAAAAGGTGTTTTTTTTTCAAATTGAAATCATCATAAATGTCTTAGTTAGCTCTTTCTGTTTCATTTAAGCTCCTATGACTACTATAAATATTTTACACTTTCAGTGCTGGGATAGACTTTAGACGTCAAAATTTGACGTCCATAGACGTCAGATTCTGACGTCTTAAGCAATTTAAAATTATCATTTATAGTGCACCAAAACGGATAATTCTGTATTGAAATTTCTCCCCATAATAATGTTGGACTCTTAAACTCTTATTCATTATTATGTACAATATCCACAGTAGGCGTAGGTTTGCTTATACTAGGCGTTTGCTAACAAAAACAAATATACCGATAAAAAACCCGCTTCGTTTCTGTTGGCACAATGTAGATTTAATGCTGGTCCACCATCTGCGACGCTGGCCTAATATAAAAGCAGAATTGCCTCATATAGTCTTGTACCAAGATCCGGGCTCGACAACGTATTTCTGAAGGGGCAATTTTCACCTCGCATGGTTATGGATGTCTGACCCTGTGCTGGTTTAATGTTGAGCCATCGTCCGCAGCATTGGCCCAGCAGTAGCACCAGCACCGCATAGATGAAGCTCACTACGTTACTCTTACTGTTCTGAATTTTGTTACAGTCCAGCGCGACACTTTTAATATTTAAGCGACATTCTCGGAGTAGCTGTTCACATAATTATAGACAGGGATATATCCTAACCAATCTAATAAACATGTCTGTCAAACTTTTCTCAACGGTTTCTATTGTATTTTTTCCCGTAGATTTCAAATCTGCCAGATACCATTCGAGATTTTGCATATTTAATTAGCTAATTTGCATATTTTCAAAATGGCCGCCGAAAAAAAGTAATCGTCTATCAATACAGTTCCGGCAATCCTAAAAATGTGTTTTTCGGCCCTAGGTTCGGGTTTTAAGATCCCATAATGCAATTTTGACGACAATATGAATTTTGGGGTCATTGGAAGGTCATAGGTCACGTGACCATTGAAATACAATATCCAACATTCACGTTTTAGCAAAAAGTGCACAACTTGACCTTTTTTGGATAAAATGATGATTTGAATGCCTGATAATATATATTTAATTTTAGAGAGTTACATCTTATACATAATACTATATTTTTTAATACAAGATGGCCGCCATAATTCAAAATGGCCGCCAGCCGAATCCAAAATCAAGATATCTTAGTTTCTGGAAATCATATCTAAGCGATCTTAGTGGCTTGATTAAGGTTTTTTGGACCAAGGAATACAATGCCAAACATCATTATATTGTCAAATGATTTTTTAGAGGTTTTTGAAGTGTTTTTGATTTCTATAGTTTGATATTTTGGCAAAATTGTGTGATCCATATACGCCACCATAGTTATATTTGAATGACTTCCTCCCAGAATGAGTTTATCATCCGCACACTGTTCTGAATTCCCATACTAACATGATATAAAGTTAAACCATATAAATTACATGTGTATGACAGCGACAAAATAGGTGAATAAACATCATTTACATTATAATACGGCACTGTTATGTTGTAGAGTAAGTAAAACTACTACCCAGGGGGCTAACATCATATTTTCTGGAAAACTGACAGTCTGACACGGCGTGTTGTAAAAGGTTGGGCACCTGAAATATTTAAGATAATTTGCTTTTAAAGTTGTCTAAACCTATCTTTTTAGGGTCAAGGATCAATATAGAGCCAGCCCTGAAGTGATTTTATGTCTTCTTGACAAGATAGTACACAAAGCCATGCATTGATAGTGTGAAATTAATGTTTTGCGCTAGATATTATTAATCTCGTTTGATAAGAAAACACTTGATGTGATAACAATAGTAAGTTTATTGATTATAAGCTAACATAAGTATTAATCCTTGTTGTGTTACATCACTTGTTACAATAATCACTTCAAAATATAATTAGCCTAATGTTACATGAAACAAAAACTAAGAGCGCTGAAAATAATACTGTCGAAGGAACTAGTGTTTGCAGGAAGCAACATGCACAAAACTACATTGTATATCGATTATAAGATTATTGAAAGTGAGTGTGCTTAAAAAGTATATGATGCAGTTATGCTATTTAAGTAAATGGATTATGTGTTGTGTTGTGCAAAGCTGCATTTGCTTGGGGATCACCGACAGTCACATCATAATTAGCAGGGATTTCCCTTTTCTCACACTAGCAGTTCTTGTTGCAACCCTTCTTGCAGGGATGAAATTTTGTGAATTATATGTGGCGGCGACGGTGGGTTTGTACATGTAGACTGAACAGGAATCAGCTTGCCATTTTTTACAACCCATCCATAGTCCTAAGGCTTGAGGATGGCTTGGCTGCATGCTTTATATGCTGTTGGAAAGCATTTTCATTGGGTGGCAACAACTTCAGCAGTGTTGACTTATTAATATTATTAAGGAACGTTTTGTCTCTGAGCGTATCTATATCGCAGCCTTCTCTTGTTGAAATATTAGTTCACAAAAAACTGCTGTGACTGGTCACACACATATATCGTGATTTCAATGGGAGCACCATCATCAGCAAAGTCTACCAGTGTAGTTATATCATTCAGACAACTTTAACATGCCAGTAGAGGATGAATAGCCGATGGTATCTCGTCCGTTGATAATGTGAATAAATGACAGTCCCCTAAAGTTTGACCCATTGCAGCGACAAAACTCGTGAATGGATAGCTGTCTTGAGATGAACGACCAATCACCAAATATACAATTAAATGTATGTAACTGCAATTAGTACACTCTGTTTTATCCACCACCTAAGTGAAATTTAGTTGAACAAATGGAAGGATCACTTTGTTCCTCCTGGTACCATGTCTGACATAGAAAAGCAACAAAGCGAGTCTTGTTGTAAAAACTCTTGAAAACCACTTGGATCGCTCCCTGTTAGCTATTTTGCTATGTTCAGCAGAGCTTCTGGTCTTGATGTGAAAAAAATGGTGTCCAAAGCTGCCATTACTTTGAAGATCACAATTATAGGAAGCTCTTGTCACCCGTGAATGACTAGACTCAGAACCAGAAACCAAAATAGTATATTTAAGCGAAATTGATTCGTCTGACAAGAGTAATGACATTTCTACTCTTCGGCAAATAAAACACAAAAAGTAAGTGGTGGAGACATTAATATTGATAGCTTTATTGGTAATCATGAATGTAGCAATATGCCTCCATCATTGTTCGCAGAAAACGGAAATAGCATGATAGCTGATGATGCCATGGTGCTCACATTGAAATAACGGTAGATGTGTATGACCAGGCAAAGTAGCTTCTTGTGAACACATAATTCAACTTCGAAGGCTTTGATATAGCTATATATACTCCGATTCATCAAGTTTTATAATAACAAATCACTGCTGAAATTACTGCCACCCTCTTGCTTTAGAACATCATCTAAAGCGGGCAGCATTGGCAACAGCACTTGACAAGTCAGCTTACATCGCCAAGCTTACCTGCAAGCCTGAGGACTATGGACGGGTTGTATTAAATGATAAACGGATCCCAGGTAAATCTACAAACCCACCAAGGCCACCATATATGACACACACAATGACACGTGGCTGCAAAAAGGGTTGCAACAAAAACTGCTCGAGTAAGAGAAGAAAAATCCCCTGCTATGTAGAAGACTGTCAGAGATATCTAAGCAAAGGTAGCTGCGTACAACACCTTGCGACCTTGATGACGTGAGCGTGGGGTGATGGGGCATGGTGGGTTACTTCCCGATGTTCTGGTCATGTCTAGGGGATTTAGCCTCAGACATGCCCAGACGATCGAAGACTTGGGTTTTGATATGCAATTTAATGCTGAAACACGGAGGCCTTCAACACAGCTCCGCTATCCTCTGGTCGGATTGTCCTCAAGAGTCACAATAGTTGAGGGTAACTCCATTCATCCCACATAAGAGCCCTAATGTCAAACACTATTGCCTGTAGTTTAGGTTCTAGAATGGCCAGCATCAGTGCCTGTACTGATACGGGAGCTGCATTGGCACCACTATTGAGTGGAGGAATCAGGCTACCCCGCTGGCAATCCACCACAATATTATAGCCAGCCACGTGTAGGCTGCAGCTTCCCCAACATGCAACAGACGGGACAGATCCCAAATGACCCTCCCCATGTGGGTGCGAAAAGTACTACTACTAGCAATCACCCCAGTACTCCTTAGACTGACTATGTTATGAAGTGATTATAATACCAAATGCTATATCACTGCAAGGGCTAATATTTATTCTATTATCAAGTTTTTGATCAATAAACATTATCATTGTTATGACATCGAACGCTCATGATGTTTTCTTATCAAAAGTGATTATTAATATACAGTGTGAAACATTATTTCCAAAACATAAAAGCAGAGTTGTGTGTATATAGGCCTACTAGTATACATATTTACAAGATATAACATCACTTCAGGACTGGTTTTATATTGATCTTTGACCCTGAAAATATTGGTCTAGACAACTTTATTAGCAAATTATCTTAAATATTGACCAAGATATTGACAAATTCATGTTTTTCGGTAATGGCCGCCATTATTGACTTCCTGCCAATTTCTAATAGTCGATTTGCAAGGTTGTGCACCGAGGTTGTGATCCTAAATATATGTAGATATAATTTCAGGTGCCCAAACTTTTACAACACGCCGTGTCAGTTTTCCAGAAAATATGATGTTTACCCCTTGGGTAGTAGTTCTGGGTAGTAGTTCTACATATGCTACAATATAACAGTGCCGTATTATAATGTAAATGATATGTCTATTTATCTCTTTTATCGCTGTCATATACATGTGATGTATATGGTTTTACTTTAGATCATGTTAGCATGTGAATTCAGAACAATGTGCGGATGATAACCTCATTCAAATATAACTATGATATAACACAATTTTGCCAAAATATCAAACTATAGAGATCAAAAAGACATCAAAAATCATTTGAAAGTATAGTGATGTCTGAAATTGTATTCCTTGATCCACAAAACCCCAATCTAGACACTAAGATGGCTTAAATATGATATCTAGAAGCTCAAATATCTTGATTTTAGGTTCGGCAGTCGGCCATTTTGAATTATAGCGGCCATCTTGTATTAATAAATATAGTCTTGTTTATGTGATGTAACTCTCTTAAATTAAATATATAATATCAGGCATTCTAATTATCATTTTATCCCCAAAAAGTCCATTTGTGCGATTTTTGCTAAAACGTTAATGTTGGATATTGTATTTCAATGGTCACGTGACCTATGACCTTCCAATGACCCCAAAATTAATATTGTCGTCAAAATTGCATTATGGGATCTCAAAGCCCGAACTTAGGGTTAAAAAACACATTTCTAGGATTGCCGGAACTGTATTGATAGCCGATTACTTTTTTTCGGCGGCCATTTTGGAAATATGCAAATTAGCTAATTAAATATGCAAAATCTCGAATGGTATCTGGCAGATTTGAAATCTACGGGAAAAAATACAATAGAAACCGTTGAGAAAAGTTTGACAGACATGTTTATTAGATTGGTTAGGATATATCCCTGTCTATTATTAAGGCAGAAACATGCTCGCTGCAAACCAGAGGGCCAGGGGTCTAAAAGCCATCTGAAATATATTTTATTTGCCATTAAAGTCTCTAAATTGTATTTGTAATTCACACATTGACAAATATATATCTACAATGCCTGGTCTTGTGCAGTGCAATTTGTTTGGCAACATGTCTGACAACAATGCGACGAATGGTATAAATCAAGAGACAGCATACCGCACCAAAAAAATATTTGAAAATGTCATATTGTACATGTATATAAAACAAACTCAGATTTATTAACCTTTTCGCCACTAAGCACAAATATAGTCCTTTTTATCCGTTTTTTTTCAAATCACTGTTATTGGGAACGAAATGTGTGTTTAAACTTCAAGATTTTCAAATGCTTGGTCTCAAATGGAACAAATATAAGTAATTTTAAACCACTTGATGTTGGGGTTCGTGGTAGCGAGACACAACTTCAAGTTGGGGAAAATTTAAATTGAGAAATTTAACGAGCACAGAGTTAATTTCCTAAATCCGATCGAAACGATTTGATGGTTTTCTTTATCGTTCCGCTTTTAAAATCACCGTCTTCTAACATGGTTAATCACAGAAGAGAATTTAAATTAAAAAACAAAAATAATTCACCGGAACAAATTTTTTACAAATCTGTTACTTTTATTTCCATTGTTATTTGACAGCTCCAGGCCCCAGCTGGTTAATGAGACTCAGATGAATAATAATGCTTAAAATGAGAATTCATCCCCTCATTCATGCCTCCTCGCTTATTATTCTGATTACCGCCGCAGAATAACAACAATCGCCAGAACAATCCACCTCATAACGCGCAATTATTCTACTTTTTCTGTCTTTTTTTCGAATTTATTGCGAGCAATATGGATATTACAAACATGTTTTTATTCCATTATTGACAACAATCTAAAGCCCAGCATTCGATATTACGCCGCGTGACTTTCCAATAACAAATTCATATATTTGACGAGGGGCAATTTGCCTACATTAAATAATTACGTGTAGTTTCTAGCATACGATATTTGAAATATCATAAATATTTTCTGGGTTTTTTTTCTGGAAAATTCTTAGCTGTAAAATGTTACAAGATCTGCCTGTAAATCTATACCTGGGATAAGTTTTAATTTAAAGCTGCAACTTCTGATTGGAAAATGAGCTCGTCTCAACTCCCCCTCCCGCTGTGTGTATCAACCACACCGGAGTGACCCAATGTTGGTTCAATGTTGGGCCGCCGTCGAAGACGGCGACCCAACATTAAACCGACATTGGACAAACGTCTGCGAACTGAACCGGACCGCGTGGGACGTCTTGGGGATTATAATGAGTCAGTGAAGGATAGCGTTACCCATTAGCGGAGAGATGTTTTAGCTGTAACATAGCTGTCAGTTTTTCAGTCAATGCTTATATTCTTACAGACCGGACAGTGACATGTTGAGATCAGTGGCAGTAAGATACATATTCCTAAAACAAAGGAACAATAATTATTCTTACGGAGATCACATATCTGTAGTAAAATGCTAGTCTGAGTTTGACAAAATCGCATGGGCTAGCGTCAGAGGTGGGAAGCATAGCAAAAACTGCGTTTTTGTATGGTGAAAGCAAGTGTACGTTCAGATCAACAATTTTATGCAAAATGTGAGAGTAACCCTATTTAAATGATAAAATCGCCTATAAAAAAATGAAATGAATCGGGCTTTAGGCCACCTTTGTGCACATATAGGCTAAATTGGGCCAGGAGAACCTCCTGGGGATGGTGAGATGATTGAGATGACACTGTCCTCCAGACACAGGATTCGAAATTCGAGCCCTGGCGGTCTGAGGCCGAGCACGCTACCTCTCGGTCACGGAGGCTCCCCACAATACTGACTTTCACACGTAGATGAGGAAGAAACATTTTTTGTTTCTTTCAAACCGCCGAGACCGGGAACCGTACCCCGAACTCTGGCGTGAAAGGCAGCGGTGCTAACCACTACCCTAGGGCCCCCGCCCAAAAAATCGCCTATAAAGACTGGCGTTTAAATCCCCTCCTTAAGGCATTATTCCAATGAGATGTAAATCTGTCATTATAAAATAAAATAAAAATCATTGATCTAAAACGCATTAATTCATTGCGCACTAGATTTTTGTGGCTCAACTTTGCGAATGGCAACGATTACAGAGTTTGTTACAGAAAGTCTGTTATTGCGCACTAGTATAATTATTCGTAATATTATCCCTGATGCGGAGGTAATAATCTTTGGCATCCATAAAAGTAAATTTACGGCTTCAGGGATATGTCGTAGTCTTTTACTGTGGGCTTGTTTATGTTCATAGCTATTCGCCAGGTGGCGCCTATCATGACTATCTCTGTAACCCCCGCGGTGCTTTCTGGGTATACCTTTATCCTGCTGATGTTGCACAGTGGACTACAAACAGGGCGGAGCCAACTTATGTTAAAGGGGGTGGGGAGGTATGCACTCAGCATAGGAGCTCTGGAGTCATACCATCCAATAATGTTTTGTATATTATGTGCTTGCGTATTCCGCATTTTAACATCATTTTGACAAACGTCCCTGGATTCGCCCTTGACACGCAAACGCAAAAACTCACTATGAGAAATGCATTCAGGAGGGTAATATCCTAAAGGTTAACCCTCTAAAACATCAAGTTATGAACAACAAATACATGATTCTATAATCTACAAATTCACAGCTTAGTAGTGGGAGTAGAGCCTCCAGGGTTGAAACATAATTACTCGTTTTCACAGGTAACAACTGTGAATAATTGCAACATTTTATGGATTTTTTCTCCACATATAATCAATTTGCTATTTCAGTAACAGCAAATTTCCATAACAGACATGTCAAGTGGGCCATATAAGCTACACGCATTATTGAAAAATGTCTAGACATGAGATAATTATATGTAATCATGCATGACGCAAATGTTAATGTTTGAAATGCGGTATATCGTTCCTTATAATACTATAATACAACATTATTCCTTTTGGCTGCCACTAAATACTGTACGGTATAATGGAGAAAGGTGTGCGGAGCATTTCTTTATTGCACGATACCGAACAAAATTTTCAACAACCTATTTTAACGGTTTAAGCGCAAAGTACGAATATAATCGTTTTCATTATGTTTGTTAGAAGGCTAAATCAGTCATTTAACAACTAGGTCCTACGAGTAATTTTCACCCACTTGGCATTGTGGGTCGCGGTAGCGAGACACAACGCCAAGTGAGTGAAAATTTAAATGAGATACCTCAGCCGTCAAAGGGTTATCTTGTGGTATGTTTTACGGGCGATGGCACGACGCGTCGGTATTCACAAGCTTTCTAACACTAACGTGCCAACAAGGGATGAACAATCACCTAGAATATAGGTGCGAATGACAAACGAGCAATAAATATGCATGTGACAATTTTTTTCATATACTTTTTTGCAGCTGCATGTCCAGTCTAGAGATTTTTATATGCACAGTGTTTACATTTTTTTTCGGTCGCTTTTTTCAGGTCTAAGTGCCAATTTTATGGCAATAAATTTCACGTATTAAAATGAGATGGTCTGTTTATTATGCTGCTGTGCAAAGCCAAAAGGCAGTATCTGCTTACTCTTCGAATAAGCAGATACCGCCTTTTTGGCGTTGCAGGGTAGTATATTATGTACTCGGCAAAGAGTAGGCCCTATGGTTCAATACGTTCAGGTCAATACGCCCCAGTAACCACGAAACATTGACATATGCTTGTTTAATGTTGGGCCGACGTCGCATGCAACATACATCAACGTCTCTTGTGTCTTTGGAATAATTCCCAATACTTTAGGTACCAGGGTGCTTTCCTAAATTAAAACTATTGCCACAATCATGTTGTGATCAAGAAGCGCTGGAACAATAACTACAAACTAAGATATCTCTCTCTATATTTGTATACACACCAAGACATTAAGGCCGTGCAGGCCATGGGCTACTACCACCTTACAGCTTACGTGCACCCCCACACAACTTAAATACCCACACCAACATAGGTCAAATATAGCCTTGGACATAATTATGTTTTATTAAGTCGTTTCCATTGACCATGTTGACCAGTTTGTTTTGCTGTTGATTTTGATTATTTTGTAATAAAAAGTATGTTTAAACGTCTGTGGAGAGATACATATTTACGCCACTGCACCAAGCAATATATCATTAGAACGATACTTTAATCATATTTTATATGGTATATTGCATGTGTAGAGCAGCAACGACAGACGTTTACGCAATCCTATCCCTTAATTCTAGACAGATTTAGGGGCACCCCCATATAAGCGCACAAAATATAACGTTCATCCCTATATGTTTTTACTTTTAACATCTCATGAAATTTTCATGTTTTGGACATGTCAAGGCTAAACAATTGTTGGTTTGTGTAACTTGTGTTGTGGGGTGGCGTAGGGTGATAGTAGTGGTGAAAATGAATAAAATTTCAGTGTGAACACTTGCTCACAATGAGTGAGTCAAAGAGTGAACTAGTAGAGGGTATCTAAAAAAGTGAGTGAATGAGTGAGCTTGTAGTGAGCGATGAAGTATCTTGTATCTTTGAAATCACAATACCGAGCCAGAACGAAGAACTGAACCCGAACTTTGACGAGTCATGTGGACGGGAGCCCTAGGGTAGTAGTTAGCACCGCTGCCTTTCACGCTAGAGTTCGTTCGTTTCCTGATCTCGCCGGCTTGAAAGAAACAAAAATGTTTCTTCCCAATCCACTCATAAAACTCAGTATTGTCGGGAGCCTCTGTGACCGAGAGGTAGCGTGCTCGGCCTCAGACCTCCAGGGTTTGAATTTCGAATCCTGTGTCTGGTGGACAGTGTCATTTCACTCATATCACCATCCTCAAGATGTTCTCTTGGCCCAATTTAGCCTGTATGTGCACAAAAGTGGCCTAAAGCCCGGTTTACTTCAAATTTTGACCACTAATTTTACCCTGTCGCTGGTTACAAAATGACCTGGTGCATTGGTTAAAGCTGCCTGCTTGGAAAGTCGGAGATCGCGGGCTCGAACCCCCACTCTGGCCTTCAAGTGTCAAAGAAACAAAATGTTTCTTCCCCGCTTACCTGTAAAGATTCAATATTGTGGGGAACTTTGGTGACCATGAGGTAGCATGCTCGGCCTCAGACCACCAGGGCTCGAATTTTGAATCCTGTGTCTGGAGGGCAGTATCATCTCATTCATCTCATCATCCTCAGGGGGTTCTCCTGGCCCAGTTTAGCCTATATGTGCACAAAGGTGGCCTAAAACCCTATTCATTTCATTTCATTTGACCACTAGTTTTACCCTGTCACTGGTTTTAAAAAGACCCTGGTACAACCAAATAGATTTACCCTCATACAAAGTGCACTTAATATGTTTATTTTGATAAAAATTGCACCACGTATATGCCTAGTCATTGGCGGTAATAGAACACAAAGTTTTATTACTCAAACAAGGGCTGTGAGAATCTTGTTTATCAGTCGGTTTTATCGTTTACATAACTTTACACATCATATATGTCTACCCTGGGTTAATGTTGCTGGGTTAATTTTGGCCCAACGTCTACGACGCTGGGCCAACAATAACCCAGCTCTGGGTCAATGTCTCGTGTTTTCTGGATACCACAGTCATCCTATCTTGCCTTCAGCATTCAAGCTTATTTCTGTTTTAACAGTATCCTATTCCCCGACAATCATCAATATTTCTGAATTGTGGCAAACTAATGGTAAACATTTTCATCCACAACATAGTTATCGAGGATGGTGCTAAACATTTTAAAGTGTCAGCAAATTACTCATCGCCTAGCACGAAGAGGGTTGAGATCATACAGGTTGAACGCCATGTTTACCGACCCTTTAAATGTCAGCGTCAATGCTCAATAAAATATACATGGCTATGTTCAGGTGTTTGTGTAGAGGCAATATTACTGGGAAACTGTTGGATTATTCTGCCGATTTTTGTGTACATTGTTGACCAAATATGTCTGTGGTATCTGGGTAGAGGACGTACGTCTGCCTGTGTGTTTAGTGGCCTTCACTTTATTTGATTTAGGCCCCTTTTCTCTGACTTTCGTGCCCAGTTCCTAAAATCACCGCGCAAAATCAACCACAAATTATACTCATACTTCACTGCAAAAAAAACATTTGTAAGGTAAAAATTCTCCCAGATCTTCCGTCAGATCGGGATTCATTTGTTAGAATAACGTCTCAGAAATCAGAGTTCTTGCATTCATAATTCGGGACTCTTGAGAGAAAAGTGTCAGTCTTTGAGACGAGCGCGAGTTGCCAGCGGAGATCAGACTTGGACGGATACACAAACCCGCGCAGGCCGGTGATATATTGCGTAAAAATGGCGGAGACCGTCAGCGAGAGCGGAGTCAAGAGGCGATGACAGACCGTGGGGCTTGAAATATTCGTGAAGCTTAATTTTCGCGAATTTCGCACTGGTGCGAAATTCGCGAAAAATAAACATCACGAGCTCATTCAGAAAAATCCGTTATAATTTTCTCGTTAAAAGCAGATGCGGAATTGGTAAAATCGAGTAATTTTTATGATCGGACGATTTGTTCAGATTTACTGTAATAACTGCACGCTAAAAGAAAGTGAGGCGGTCTGTTTATGTACGCCACATTCAGTCAGGATCAGTTAGACAGTGGTTTTTAGGGATACACGATGATCCAGTGATATCAGGATAATCCGTCATTTAATCCGGATAACGGGATTAGCAGGGATCCATGGTCACCTAAGGTGTCAAGACATGGCGGGCCTGCCGTGGTGCTTTATCATGATGACGTCACAGGTACGTGCGGGAAGCTTGCCTTCTGTGTATTTTAAAAAGCTTTGAACAATAATTGTTGTGTGCGAGAACATAAGTGGCATCGCTGTCAATAGAGATCCCGACTAATAGGTAACGTACTTGAATTTAGGACTTAAGGTTCCGCATTCGAACCTGCGTGGGTGACGAGGTGGCCTCCATGATAGCGATCATTGGTCTAATTGGAGACCAATATACTTATTAAAAATATATATCTGTACATCATGAATTAGCCTATGTATGTTGTTTTGATCAAATCAGGGAGATGTAATGAATACAATTATACCTCCCTGATCAAATAAATGAATCTGTGTAATATACATAGCTTAACGCAGTTGAACCCTCCGCCAAGTTTTTTTAATTGTGTCTCGCTGACGCGATCCACAACTTTAAGTGGGTGAAAATTAGTCCGATTTGACGAAATGGAGGTTAACCATTTTCAAACCTTGCTGATTCATGTCAAGTTTATCTCAATAACATGTTTAAAAGCTGGTACTTAATGGGCTAATAAAAATGAAAACCCGAATACAATCGGGACCGGCGTAAAAAGGGTTAACCAACTTAGACCCAACAGTTGTCTAAATATGTGCTCCCAGATACAGTGATGTATCAAGTAGATGTAGATAAATTCACATCTTTCGGATAGCAAGGCTTGACCTCGAGGCCGGCATGCCGACGTCGGCCTGCCGGCCTCGAGGTCAAGCCTTGTTGTCGGGAAGATGATAAATTCAGAGCAATCTGAGAACGACTATTCGCAAATGAATACTTCAAGTGCAATGTTATGAACAATACTACGATACCGGCAATGATTCGTGTTAGATTCGCGTGCATGCTAACGACCATGTGCAATAATTAATCTATTTTTAATTAAAAACAGAGTTACTATCATTAACTGCTTTAATTTTTACATTATTCTCGTGGATAGATAGACAAAATTACTGCAAAGTTTACAATCTAAAATAGATTTAATATGTGTCATCTTGGTGATATACATATTGTTCTATGACATATGCACACATAAATTAATTTAGTCGTTATCACACAAACGGCCGGCCCCGATGACTCACTCGTATCGACAGGGGCTTGTAACCTGTGGGTACCAGGTTTCGAACCCCGGGCGGGCCGGTTGTGCATATACAGTGCTCCAAACTGTTCAAAAGCCTGGAGTGTACAGTGCTGCCTATGGTACTGTGCACTATAAAGAACCATTGAAGTCATTCTAAATAAGAATAGGGCATAGTTCCGGCTTCGGGCTTCCTTCTGTCGCGATATTGCCATGATTGTGCAGAAAGCAACGTAAAGCAATATTCACATCACACAAACACCAGTGATTGATATCCAGCTACACATTTCTTAGAAATACAAAAAAAATCACCAGAAGCTTTTTTACAAGCATGGTGATTCTTATACAAATGAAAACTTCTGTGACATTTCTAAATGTTGTTCAATAATCTTTGCCTACATGCCTATACAAGACGTCTTGAATCACAATTTAATTCACGGTTATAAATGCAATAATGCTGAGATGTGTTTGCTTACACCTAAAATGAGACTGTCTTGACCTTCCATTACATGATAATTTATAACACTGGTCGTTAAATCAATTGATTAATCCATAAAGCGTACATGTATCTCTGATTAAATCTTAGTGGCCATAGGTTTTAATAGGCCGGCGGCTCATGCGTTTGCCTACCATTAAAACAATCTCGATTATTTGAGTATTAGGGGCCTACATCGGGACTACTCTTCAAAAACAAGGGAGTTCTGTTTTGTTTTCCAAGAAATTCTAGCATTTTATTAAAGTCTGTATAAACAACCATCTAAAAGCTTTCTCTGTTAATACTAAAATGTAGCAATTTATAATAATTTAGTAACGCATGCGGAAAACACGAGACATTGAATTTATGCTGGTATAATGTTGGACCAGCGTCAACATTAAACCAGCATAATTAGTAGGCCTAGGCCTATTAAATGGTGATGATTGTAATCTGTATATAAACTTAAAAATATACATACATGAACAGACCTATAAGAACGCTGAACACTAGCGCACACAGATTAATTCTGAAATTTATGTATGAATTATGTGTGCTTTAAGAATAAGAAAATACGCATGTCATGTGTTTTGTTGGATATACATTGTCCGAATAAAGGCGATGCCATAATTATTTGCATGTGATGTTGTTGGTTTGACACTCTGTTGATTAAGAATCAGATTACTTTTACGATATCATGATTTCTCTCCTGTAACAATAATTGTGACTGTGGAAATGGTGAAGCTAGCTGAATCTAAGTAACCCTTTCGTTGGCAGAATAAGGATTCTGCTAGGGATGTAAGTGTGACATAATGAACGACTTAATGAGTAAAGTGTAATAGGAAAGGTAAAAAAAATAATAAAGTGTTTTCGTCCTTGGTAGGCTTACTTGAGTTGATATTATGGTGCATCCTTGTTCTAAAACTGTGGTATTTGGTTTCAGATTACTTCCGCTTCCGGTGGGGAGCTGAGGTGTCCCCTGAGTTACCATGACGCGCCACCTAGCGAATAAGGGACACGAGACACACAGCCGCTACCACGAGATTCTCAAGCAGTTTAAATCCCGCCACAGACGCTCACCAGAGGCTCCACAATGGATCGTGCATCCCGAGGTGAAAGCTTGTGAGGACAATAGTGGGGCTCTTGAGAAGAGCTTCAGTCACACGTTTCCTGGAAGAGATAAACCTAGAAATAATGACACCCTGTCTCTACCTCAGATACACAACCCTTACGCTGTCACCCCCAACAGACCTAACTTGATGAAAAAAGACAGATCTAAAAGCGAGCCCTCCCTTCTCCCTTCACTGGGGCAGGACAAAGGGTCAGGTGGGGTCAGGAGCTTTCCAGGTGCTCACAGTTACGGTGGTGGAAAACCGACAGGTAAAGGTCGCAATAAAGGTCGAGGAGGAGACGTGAGATTGCCTAGATTTGACCTTCAGCATGACCGTGTGGAGGCGCCGGTAGCCACTAATACCCCACCTGGTAGGCCATCTGAGAAACGCAAGTGTCACGAGGGCAAGACGTCTGGTTTTGATTGGAAGAAACCAAGAGACAACCTGATGGAGTCAGTGGTGGAAAGGGCGAAAAGAGAGAAAAAACGAGAGCAGCAAGCTGCTGAAAAACGTGGTAAACAACGCCCAGGTCAGCAAAAACAACAGCAACAACAGACGACTGTGAAGTTACGAGAGATGCCCGCAATGCCATTCTCCATCAGGAAGAAGATAGAACAATACAGATTGTGGCACGAAGAGCAATACACGAAAAAACTAGATGAGCTGAAGCAGGAAGCTCAGGCTGATAAAGCAGCTGTTACACACAAGCTTGACAATGCTCCTATCACAGAACTTACTGCTGCTCACCATGACCTTGATGAGTCACGACCTGGTGAGATGACTCTGGAGACACTGGCCAGAGTGGACGCTCGGGCTCAGAAGCACGAGCAGACAGACTCTAAGGTCAGCCTGAAGGCCTCTAGACGTCGTACAGAGAGCCCCTCAGCACCCGTGCCCCGTGAGCTGAAGGAACGTGTACACACGGCAAAGACGTGGCGTACGTGGCGTGACCCAAATACCTCCTACGCGTACTATGATGTCAAGGCGTACATCAAGGAGAACGAACTGATGCCCAAAGAGAAAGAGAGCCGGATCAGGAAATGGCTAGTGGACGTTAGAGCTCAGCCACAGGCTCCTGAACATGCTCAAGGAGAATAACTTTGTATAGTCCATTTAGACAGAAGACGCTGGTTTGAAAGGTATTCAACAATGAAACAACGTCTATAACGTTGATCCATCGTTGAAGATATTTTGAACCAACGTTTTATACAGGTATTGTACTACACCACTGCTATAGCATATTTATGGCTAGGAAAATCTGATTTATATTATAGTATAGGCCTGTATGATTACTTTTACATTGAGGAATATTATTTATTATGCATCAACGATATGCCTACACTAAGTATGACCTATATTGTGTACAGAAAAAAACACCTGCAACGTATACAGTTCATTCCTGCAAATTTGACCTTCTCAGTATTTGCTTGGTCTAGGCAGATAACAATATCAGCCTTAAATGACAGAATAACTTTAAGCATAATTGTTGATCAAGTCGCAGACCACTCTGCAGTTACCGTTGCCGTTACCTGTTGTTGGAGAATTGGATTGAAAACATAACGAGAAAGCAACTACCCGGTGGTATATCCATATAATAGTTATTATGGTTAGGACCTGTACATCTCTCTTGAAGCTATATATTTAGGGGATGGGGGCCTTTTTTGGCTGAGGAGAGGGGTCTGAATTTTTGTGATTATTTCCCGTTACTTGCTGTGATATGCATGAAGACTTTGTGATGCCTATCTTCAAAGCTGACTGCGAAAAACAATGACTACATTGTATTGAAAATAAAGGGAAGATAATTATTACACTCATGCTTCGCTTTCATTTTGTGACGGCTCTATAGGACATCACACGCGATTTGGATTTTATGTACATGTAGGCTACTGTACGAGCATAATTTAAAGCCGTGAACGGATTTAAATTTTACTGTCGTGACTTATTATGTCTATATAATCTACTCTGCTATGGAGAACTGTTAAAACCCTATTTTGACTGATATATATATATCATCCATATCGTGTGTGATCTTTCAATCTTTTTAAATATGTATCTCATTCAAAACCACATCGTGTCCTCGGGACTAGAGGGTCCCACCTGCAATTCATTAGACTGGCAGGTAGGACCCTTTAGTCCCAAGGGGGCGATATGGGCTATTGTTCACGGTTAATGTTTTGTGTTATGTGCACAGCTAAGCCAGACTGTATTTAATTGTATATTAATATTAAAAGTGCTAGTATAGCTGTCATAATGATATGTTCATCTTTTTCAAGTTGTGGATCGTTACCGCGATCCACAACTTCAAGAGGATAACAATCTGCTATGTTCTGCAGCATGTTCAGTAATAACAATGTGTTTCTCGTGCTGTTTTAAGCTGCACATTCCGGCTACAAAGATTCAATGGTTTTGTTGCTAGAATGTGCCAATCACTTTGACTTGATATTTTAACTGGGGCGACTAGACACGCAAGAAAAGTAGGTTGGTCTTTAGTCTTTAAAACATTTTAAAAATATATCTGCGTTGAAATAGGTTATAAGTAAGAATTATTTTGACAGCTTATACATTATTTTAATGAGAAGCTGGTATTGACATGTCTACTAAATTCATATGCGCAGCCACTGTAATGACAGCTGATTCACTTTGTTTAGATAAAACATGTCACATTTCGTGGAAATGTAAGCTCTATATTCACATTTATCAAAATATATCTTGACCTTAATTTGTGAAAAGCAGAGAAGTTTCAGAACCATTATATATATTATAGCATATTCAATGCAGATTTAAGGGCTTAGGTTAATTGAAAGTATGATCAGCATCTGCAGAAACTTCCTCACAATAAACGCCAAAACACAGTACATGTTCACTTGTAAAGTGAGCAGCTACTGTCTTTTAGCATTGTGCAGCAGCATTGCTGGTATTTAATATTGTCATTGATACACACCGCCCAATTCCATAACAATTTACGTAGTGTGGTTGTTTTTCTTGAATTTCACTCGTGGCTCTGATTTGATATTGGGCAATGGTTGGGTGAGCTATTGCTCATTGCCTATTCCAAACCTGAGTGAATCGGAATAAATGTATGTCTTTGAATATTAAAACACACCACTACATCATTTTCTTTGTCCAACCACTACAGCCACTACCGTAAATGGAGAGTTATTGTTGATCAGGTACAGACCAATTATTATGGTAGGCCTATGGTGATATAATCAGTCAGGTGTGTCCGAGCTGTTGATTATGAAGGATCCTCATTATGGTCGGATGTGTTTTAAGTCAGTTAAGACCCTCGGACTTCTACATTCTGTACAGAATGTAGAGATCCTCAGGCTTTATCCTATACAGAGTTCCGCTGCGGTCCACATTGCTTTTCAGTGCACACACTATTCCAGTAGTCATAATACCTGATCAAATACATGGGAAAAGAATACACAGTAATATCTAACATCACAGCAATGGTTTAATGTTGGGTCACTGCTATCCCCCAACATTAAATCAACGCGGACATTTTTTACATGTCAGTGGTCAATAAAACCTTTGACATTTATTTACCTACTGAATAAAGATGTCATCTCATCTTCTATAATATCATTATATTTTTAAACTCATATTTTATGCGATATAAGTATATGTATTGAACTACTTGCTGATCAATGGCTTTCATGCCATTGTTAATAGAAAATACCATATAATTATGCATTTTGAATCTGACGAAATACATATTTTGCCTGAGAAGGGTGGGACTACCTTAAATAAACCTACTTTGTCTTCTTTCTTTTTGAAGTGCTAAAATATTGTTTTCAATGTGTCATAGACGAGATTAATTAATTATCAAGGATCACTTCTACAGTGATGGCAACGACTATAATAGAATACTGAGTAATACCATACTGACAGAGATAGTTTCCATGTGGAAACTACCTCTGAGGTAGTTTTCACACGGAAACTATCTCTGCCTGGAGACTACCTCTCCTATACGGTATGGAACGAGCTCAACACTCGCAACTGGCAGTCAAACAAAAACATAAAGGAACACTATAATGACGTTGCTGGATCTAAATTGTCGGTCAGATAATATGCTTGAGTGGTGAACCCCTTTAGCTATAGGCCTATTAGTTGTTTTTAAATTATGTTTTTTTGAAAATATCTCTGATATAATATATTAGAACAATTTTAGTAACTTACACCTGCAGATTATGAACTCTATGGCATTCTATACTATGTTGTATAATGTTTTATTAAATTACATGCTATTATGTACGGTTTTGTTATGTCATTTTTTATTTCCACGTTCACCTAACCATAATCCGCGCACGCAGCTCCTGAAATTTTACCCCGATGACTGTTTAATGTCTACATGTACCGGGAATAACCTTTCTCCAACTGGAATTACTAACATTTTGATCGTGGGAAAACAATTTGAAAGCGCTCAAATTATCATTTTAATCATAATTTCGACTCTTCATCAAAAATGCAATTAGTACATATTCAAATGATAATTTTCAATGTCTTGCCTTTGAGTGGTTTCAGGAACCAATCACTCGTATATTCATTCATTCATTCATTCATTCATTCATTCATTCATTCATTCATTCATTCATTCATTCATTCATTCATTCATTCATTCATTCATTCATTCATTCATTCATTCATTCATTCATTCATTCATTCATTCATTCATTCATTTATTTATTTATTTATTTATTCATTCATTCATTCATTCATTCATTCATTCATTCATTCATTTATTCATTCATTCATTCATTCATTCATTCATTCATTTATCATTCATTTATTCATTCATTCATTCATTCATTCATTCATTCATTCATTCATTCATTCATTCATTCATTCATTCATTCATTCATTCATTCATTCATTCATTCATTTATTTATTTATTTATTTATTTATTTATTTATTTATTTATTTATTTATTTATTTATTTATTTATTTATTTATTTATTTATTTATTTATTTATTTATTTTTATATTGATTCAATAATTAGTTATAACATCTACTAATTAACCCTTTCAGGATTGAATTTACCAAATGTTGTCATCTTCATCCACTACAAGCCGACTCGACTTGTAGTGGATAAAGATGATTTGATGTGGTTGAAAAATTAAAGAAAATTGCCATGTATCGTTAAACTAGTTTCATGGGAATTTTCGTTCTAAAACCCTTAGTTGTAGGGAAATTAAGTGTGTTTTCAGGGATGTAAAATGATGATTTGATGCATCGTGAGGGCTTAAAGGGTTAATTAATGTTACGTGTGTCGTCGACAAAATGCGTTTGAAAAATAATATGGTCTTTTGAACAAATGCTAATAAGAACTATTTCTAAAAGTCAATGTTGCCTTAGTTTATATATCAGACCAAGGATGTTACTATAACCTCTTTAACCCTTTAATCGCCAAATTATTCAATCTGAATTTTCACCCACTTGAAGTTGTGTCTCGCTGACGCGATACACTACTTCAAGTGAGTGAAAATTATTCAGATTTGACAAAATGTAGGTCAACTGTTTTCAAATATTGCTAATTGATGTCTCATTTTATCTTTAACATGTTTAAAAGGTGGTACTTAATGTGCTAATAAAAAATGAAAACCCGAATATATGCGGCACCGGCGGTTAAAGGGTTAATCAAGTACAACAACAAACAAAACGTAAGTGAGCACCCCTCTCCTGTCCTGCTGAGTTGTCGGCTGCTGTTTTTCATTCGTTGAAGCTGGAATTGCTAACGCAATTTACAGCTTCAAATGACGAATAATGAGGTCAGACACTTACCAGTATAGTGGTGTATGGCGAGCTATTATTGGTGATTTGAGCAGCAGATAGGTAATAAATCTAGTAAGCTAATAACTGACACTGGATTGAGTACTACTACAGTCCAGATCGATTATTGATGATTTATGGCCGTGATCTGGTCAGGGCAAGCCGTTGGTTTAACGTTCGTTCAACTTTTGCCCAGCATTACAAATGTTTTCCATCGTTGCAACAGCACGAATTCAACGCCTCGTGTTTGTGGAAGACAAAGTCCACAATAACATGAATAACCTTCTCAACGCTCACAGTGGCCACATAATGACCCTAATAACCATTAAAGCGCTAAAATGTTACATAAGCCAAGAGATCAAGATTTTTTTTTAATTTGAAATCATTTTTAATGTCTTAGTAACAGTTATAGTCTGTTGCGGTATGTCATTTTAGCCATTTCTGCTGCCCAAATTGATTTTATTGTTTTTATCGCTTCCTTATGGGTCAAATAAGCCAAAAATATTGTGGTTCAATTTTTCCCGCCCCTCAACCTCGTTTTATAACACATTCAAAATGGCTGCCATCGAAATCACAAATTTGGCCATAACTTGGGTTCTAGCAAAGCTAGAGTCACGATTTTGATGTCTGTACCTATGTTTTTGGGTATGAGGAATTCAATAGTACCCATGCGAAATGTGTATGTCTCGTGGATATTTTTAAATTGAAGATATAATACATTTTTCAAGCGTTTTCGGTCATTTTTTGGTAGCGAATATGAAAAAACTCAAATTTTCAACCAATTATTTTGGTAGCGTTATTTAAATTGTATTATTAAAAGCATTACATTGTTGATGGTTTCTGAATGGTGGATGTTTCGTTGATGGCCTCTAAGTATTACACCAAGAAGGCGTAAAAGTGAGAGCGTAGAAACCGAACAACATCAATAATGATGTTTGGTACATTTCCTTGGTTTGCAAATAAACATTTTACAGCAGTCACAGATGCAAATTAATAAAACGAATATGTTTTTTGCAAAAAAAGTACGCACTCTTTGAGAAATGGGTAGGAGGGGTGGTTGTCCAATTAGAAATATAAAAAATAATACAGAATTGTGAGCAAAGTGTGCGTTTCAGCAATGTTTCATGTGCTGTCAAACAAGTGGACAGGATCAACCATCATGATCATGGCGCGTGATTTTGATCCATCTCATCCGCAAAATTATTTGATTCTCAGATTATATTGTTTCCTTAAAATTCTTAATTGATGCACAAAAAAAATTAAATGGGGGCTTTTAAATCATCAAAACCCATAAGAGATATCCCCGTGTAAATTCCAGTCATAATTGGAGATATTCTCCGAGGTTCATTTGAACTAAGACATCTGACAGGAATTAACATGCTCTTTTTCACTTCCCACACATTTTGTTCTAATGGTGGGAGGTTTGGCCATCTGTAAAAGCAGGTCTTGTCTCTTATTGACATGTAGTTGGCCCTCATAAGGTGTAGAAGCAGGGCGGCTCAGGTAGGTGATAGGCCAAATTATGAGTATACTTGACATACAAATTCTTCTATGCTTCCAAGGCTTTCAATGTAAAAATATAGAGAGTGAGAGGTGGCACATCGATTAAAGTGTCCGACTGTCATTCATGCATGTGTCCCGGGTGTGAACCCCGGTGATGTTGCGGGAATCTTTCATCTATTCCCTATCAATGTAACTAGTTGATCACATTAAAGACGGCCTCGTCGAGTTCAGGTTGAAACTAGTGTGTTGATGTTAATTTTGCGCCAGGCTACGCTCTGCCATATGCTCCTCTATGATGTAAAAAATAGTATGTTGAAAAGAAAAGCACGTTAGATTACAAGCTATTAAAAATAATAATATGTAGATATAATCTGTTTACGTATGAGGCTAACGTTAGTTCCACAGACCAGTTAAGAAATATTACACAAGTTGCTTCATCATCACAGAAACCAACCAAATTGCAAGAGGTACACTTGAATGCCATTTGGGATATTTATTGACATAAAGAAAAGTCATTACTGACTTATTTGTCATAAATATGATAGAATATATGTACATGCATATACAAGATGGTTAATTTGCTAAAATAACACGACAATTTACATGGTATCACATACAAAATTAAAATCATATTAAAAGGCATTGTCATAGTAAAACACTGGATATTGCAATACAATAACAGATAATTGATTACTACTTGAACAATGGCAATATGTGAACCTAGGAGGTCTATCATTTTGGTATGTGTACTTAATAGATACATAAATGTTATCCAGCAAAAAGTGGTAAAGATATTTGATCATCTGCGATAAGCCTATGTACAAAGGTTTTTAAAAAAATATCTCAAAAGGAAATATGCCACAATTATCGGCAAACATACTAGACAATGAGAAAACTTAATTGCAACAAAGTAAATGGTGGAATTTATAGTCTTTGATCTATGCCAAGCTTTCACCGACAGTGAATTGACATACCCAAGCCTATTCTGTTGTGTATAATATTGTGACATTACGGAAATAGTACGTTTAAGCAATGAGTCCACTGCTGTCGTACACATCTGATCTACTTATGCTTCAAATCACCCATTACCCAATTAATGCATCGGTATTAGATTAAGAATTTGTTAGTATTTGAGCAGAATATATAATTTGGTTCAACTCACACTTGTTGTGGAATGCCGCCCCTGTTAGTGTATCCTGTGCAGAAAGTAAATTAATCAACCTGTCCTGGAGAAACGAGTACAATCTCAACATATTATATGAAACAATTATCAGATTTATTGACACACGATGTTTGGTAACGATAAGATGTTCTAGAGCACGCTCGTTTGAGTGGTGTGAGCTGAACAAGATTTTATTCTGATCAAGTTAGTGAAATCTGAATGTAGTACGGATGCCTGGACTGGGTTGTAGATAAATTCGGAGTGGAAGTAGCTCAGAAAGATACATCATTAAGCATTGTACCCAGTGCTGACTCGGGCAAATGATTGGTCCGATATGGTTTTTATATCACTATTTTGTCATAATGAAGCATCCCTTGTGTGATCACTCACACTTGATCCGTGGTCAATAAAGCTGTCCTGGAAATGAATCGGGCTTTAGGCCACCGTTGTGCACATATAGGCTAAAGTGGGCCAGGAGAACCTCCTGAGGATGGTGAGATGATTGAGATGACACTGTCCTCCAGACACAGGATTCGAGATTCGATCCCTGACGGTCTGAGGCCGAGTACGCTACCTCTCGGTCACGGAGGCTCCCCACAATACTAACATTAAAACGTGGATGGGGAAGAAACATTTTTGTTTCTTTCAAACCGCCGAGCCCGGGAACCGAACCCCGAACTCTGGCGTGTAAGGCAGCGGTGCTAACCACTACCCTAGGGCCCCCGCCCTGGTTGGGATGACAATGTACATACATAGTAATTAGTAAAAGTGATCATCAGTTTTTCAGCAATCTGCCTTTTATTTCTGGAATGACTTCTCGCAGGTGATCTAATTGCATTATCACTTTTTTTTTACCGGTTAACATATCTACCTACTACCGAGCATACAATATCCAAACATATTCAAGTGTATCTGTTAACTTTTGGGTTTGTTCAAAATGTATGATGTTTTCTGTTCTGTTATTATGGAACATCATCTGTAATATTTCATAATTTAATGATCTGTGGTAGGCTACTGGGCCTCCCATGTAAACAGATTATGTCAAAACATTATTGTTTTAAAAAGCTTAAAATCACTCGTTTGCAAAATAGTTTGTGTCCTTTTCAGTGGCCTTGGTGCAGGGGTTAAAGCTGCCTAGCTTGGAAAGTCTGAGATTGCGGGTTCAAGCCCTACACTGGCCTTCAAGTTTCAAAGAAACAAAAAAATGTTTCTTCCCCGCTCACTCGTAAAGATTCAATATTGTGGGGAGCCTCCGTGACCGAGAGGTAGCGTGCTCGGCCTGAGACCGCCAGGGCACAAATTTTGAATATTGTGTCTAGAGGGCAGTGTCATCTCATTCATCTAACCATCCTCGGGAGGTTCTCCTGGCCCAGTTTAGCCTATATGTTCTCAAAGGTGGCCTAAAAATCTCTTTTCCTGTATTTTCTTCCACACTCAATAAGTAATTTAGATTGGAACTGATTTACTGATACCTAGCGAAACATAATAGTGGTTGTGAGTTGCTTGTTTTTTTTGCAAAAGAAAATGAGCCAATTCTTTAAATGTCTGATGTGATCCTTTTAAAACCAGCTTCGGTAATGACCCTGTCCCCTCCAATTATGGCTGGAATATATACGCTGATATCTCTCATAGGCTGTGATGTATTAAAAGTAGCTCTTTCATTTGTTATTGTGCATTATTTTTTGGATTTAAAAAAAGAAGATCTAAAAATCCAATAATTTTATGGATGTGATGGACCATAATTACCCACCAAGATTAATTCTGATCATTGCTTGGCAAATATGAAACATTGCTGAAACCTAAATTTGCGCACAATGTGGGATAATTTTATTTTATTTCGAATAACCTCAACCCATCCCACCCACTTTCACAAAAGTGTTTTGTAAAACACACATTACTGTCAATAATTATTCTCTGCGACTGTTGTTTAATGTTTAAATGAAGGAAATGCATCAAACATTGTTAATGAAATTGTTCAGTTTCTACGATCGCTTTACTATGTTTACATCCCTTTGGTAGAATATTTGTGTTCCATAAGCGGAACACCCATCATTCAGAAACCACCAACAATGTAAGCCTACTGTTTGCATAATAAACACTAAACAAAGCTAATTTTTTAAACTTGGGATTTTTTCGAATTTGCGAGAAAAGAATAACCAAAAACGTATCAAAAATGAGTTTTATCGTAAATTTCGGAATATTTAAGAGACATCCACATTTTTTTATGGGCACCATTGGATTGCTCATAGGTATATACATCAAAATCGTGACTCTAGCTATGCTAGAGCCCAAGTTATGGCAAAATATGTGCTTTCGATGGCGGCCATTTTGAATGTGTCATAAAACGAGATTGAGGGGCGGGAAAAATTGAACCCCTATGTTTCTGACTTATTTTACCCATATTAAAGTAAAAAAAACAATAAACTCAATTTGGGCAAGAACTTTTAATTTTGGGCATATTTCTGACATACCGCACCAGACTATTAGCTCTTTCCTCTTCATTCAAGTACCCTTGTAATGGTCTACGGCCATTATAAATGTTTTTTTCTTTCAGTACGGGGACCTTTCTCAGACGTCAGAATCTAATGTCCATAGACGTCAAAATCTGACGTCTATAGACGCCAAATTCTGACCACTAAATTCGATCCCCTCACTGAAAGGGTTAACACACAATGCTGGCATACAAGAAAACACGTGAACCCATCATTGTATTAATGCTGGGCCAGCTTCACACACGGTGGTACGACAATTATCCTCTCTGATAAGAGCTCTGGACTATATAATCGAGTTTTTCACTTTTTATTTGCACATTAAATACTACATTTTAAACACGTTAATGATACGTTAATACATGTCTGTATATTGCACAGATCATATGAAATAAACTATGTCTATGTTAGTGAAATCAATCAGCAATATTTCAAAATCGTTGGTCTATATTCTGTCAAACATGAATAATTTTCACCCACTTGAAGTTGTAAATCGCGTCAGCGAGACACAACTTCAAGTGAATGAAAATTCCAATTAAATAACTTGGTGGTTAAAGGGTTAATGTTTACACAAAAAGGTTACTATAGTTGACATCAGTGCTTTAAGGGTTAGCGAACGTATATAATATTGTTAGCAGATCAACCTTGGCCCAAGATCAAACAAATGTATCGCGCTGATCGTAAATGGTTGTGACATAAGTATATAAACGTAGATAATGTGTTTTTAAGTTTCTTAATAAGCGTTAAGGGGGCAATAATTCAATTACCTTCGGAGGGGAGGGCTGGATTATTTTTGAAGTAGATATTTTTAGACTAATTTTTTTGAAATAAGAAATTGTCTGAAGGACATGTTGTAAATAAATATTTAACCATGAAATAAATTGAAATAAATAATTATACAAGCTGATTAGCAGCATCATTTAATCGTCCTTTTTTCGATCCTTTTTTCGATCCTCGTTTTGCTCGGCATCATTACATTTCTGGATCAATACTAGGTCTAGTTGGGCGCAGAAAAACAATTCTATGAACGTGAAATAAATACTTATCTCCACTCACAAACTAATACAAATATTTTGCTTCAGGCAGATGTGTCTTTAGATTAAGTTATGTATCTTTAGGGTGCATTTTGTATCTTTAGGTTATGCATCATTAGAGCAAGTTGTGTATCTTTAGAATAAATTGAGTATCACACGTGGAAACGCATACAGTAATCTCGCCTGATAAAAATATAATATTCTGTGTATTATTAGTTATTATATAATATGAAATTGAACCGTTGTATAAAATTAATCGAAATTGTATGTAGATGCTCGCCATGATTTAGCCTGCTCTACCAGTGATCTATTTGTGGCATGTGTATGATCAAGTTCTGGACAGGGTAGTTTGTTGGAAAATATAAAATGTGGTATAAATTTAAAGTAATTTACGTCTAAGATAAAAATTAAACGTATTTTAAATGGTACTGTTTTCTAAATCGTGAAGATAACGCTGGTCTAAAGATTTTGTAATCAAGGATTTTATTTCTACCAGTGCTTTTAAATCTAAATACAATATTTTGTTTGTACATTTTTAATGATCACGTCGTTGGCCTCGATGAAAAGGGGTATGTATAACCATCATTCCTATTGCGGTTAGTGTTTTTTGAGGAAGAAATTTTATCTTAACAGCAGAAGACATAGTCTCAAATAAAATATGTAAAATCTAACTGATTTCAGAATGTGTATTCAAACACAAATGATATATTTTACACTAAGAGTATATGTTCTACCTTATACAATAATAACGTATCACATATACATTAGGGGCCTATATATTATATATATCCCAACATAAGATATGTTAAGATATGTGTCCATTATTGATTATTTTTCTCAATAATATATATCTCTCAGACTATGTGTGTATCATGACGGAATCCGTTGTCCAGTTATTTTACTGTAAGCACTTTGCGTAAAACAAGGTGATGTTATTTCACCCGTTCTTTATATTATGTAGGCTATAATGATCCTTTGTTAAACAAATAAGCTCATTGCCCTCTAAAATACATTCTTCTTTTAACTTACTGTATTATATGTCATTGTATGAAAGAAGCCAAATACGGATTTTACTAAATTAAATATCAGTTGTACACGCTTTATAACCAACTGCTATTAAGCAGTTCGGCGCATTTTCCTTGTGTCATTGTAGTTTTGTTTATCAAGTAGCTGGAGATTTGTCAGTTGAAATGCAATTTTTGTTTAGATTTGTATTTCCCTCAATTGTGTGAAGAGTGATAATGTTTTAAAGTTGTGTGGTATACTCATGCGAGCCATTAATGGAAGCCGGTCTCCAGAATATAAAACAATTAAAAATGATGTTCTATTTTTTAGAATATAAAATATTATTGACGAGATAGAAGGTCAATACCTCTCACTGCTGAAGAAATAATGTTATTTATGAATGAGTTAGTCTGAACATAGTCATGGTCATCTCATTATTCACACATACCTAAATCTTTTTTCGTGTTTTTGCTGTACGTTTTGTGATTTACCCTTTCAGCCCCCACGATGAATTAAAGCATCATTTTACATCCCTGAAAACATACTTAATTTTCCTACAACTGAGGGTTTTAGAACGAAAATTTCCATGAAACTGGTACACCAATACGTGGTAATTTTCTTTAATTTTCAAACCACATCAAATCATCTTCATCCACTACAAGTCGAGAATTGCGGCAGCAATTCGCGTCTTGTAGTGGGTGAAGATGACTGTGGTAAATTCAGGATTGAAAGGGTTAATATTTTTTAATATGAACTGATAATTGGTTACTACAGGACTTTGACACGTGGTCCACAATTTGAAATACAACAGTCAAATCATCCATTTTCTTAATCGTTTATTGTTACGTTCATACAAGAATAGCCAATTACATCATAAATAGTTCATTTTTGTCAACCAAATGGTGCTGGTATAATGTACACCTGTGCAGAAAACATCCAAATACTTAAAAATCAGGAGTACCAAAGCAGAAGTGACTAAAAGACACACATGGATAAAATTATCCTTCTATGGTAATAGGTATGTTAAGGGGTCATTCACCAGGTGGCGCATGTCACAACTAACTACAAAAACAACAAGAATAATCAATGTACAACTCTCGGCTGATAATAAGCTGGCTTAACATTGGCCTGACGTCGGGGGACACCGGGCCAATGGTTAACCAACGTATCCAGACAGCTAGATCAGCAGCATCTTACAATCACACAAATATAATCTGATTGTAACAATCATGTTTTCAACTCATTACTCACAGAATTGAAACCCCCAGGTGCCTGATGGGTTTTAACTCAATATTTACCAGCTTTGAGAACATTTCTCAAACCAAATAAGCTAACGGTAGTTTGGGTAGGATTGAGTTGGAATATGTCCTTATGTCATTTAACAGGAATGTTTACCAAATGTTGACTAGGTCAGAAGGAATGTTGAGCCAATGTGAACATTTTAGGTTGTCAATTTATTCAATAAGGTGTTCTGCTAAGTCTATTACCGCCAATGGGATATTTATTCATTTCAATTTATGCGCACTGCACTACAATTTCCATTCAACTCAGCTGTAGTTAACTAATGATATTTTGGATTTTTTTAAATGTTCTTGCAAGCCAACAGGAATGTTTTACCTATGACACTTGACGTTACAAAGAATTATTTTCTTCGTTTACCTCTTCAGTTGAACCATACAACAACATAGCTGCAAGGTAATTCGTCCCCTTGGATATGAAAGTGTGTTTCTGCCACTTTTCATAGTGGCAAATACACCCTTTCATATCCAAGGTGAGTGTATGTTCTACATTTCACAAAAAATATTGTATTGTCATCATCAGATATTTGTCACGGATATTTGTTTTTTCTATCTCGCGGTGACTGTACTATTAACCCTTTAACCGCCGGTGCCGCATATATTCGGGTTTTCACTTTTCATTAGCACATTCAGTACAACATTTTAAATATGTTAAAGATAAATTGTGATATCAACCAGCAAGATTTGAAAAGAGTTGACCTCCATTTTGTCGAATCTGAATAATTTTCACTCACTTGAAGTTGTGGATCGCGTCAGCGAGACACAACTTCAAGTCGGTGAAAATTCAAATTGAACAATTTGGCGGTTAAAGGGTTATTAAGCCATAAAATTACTTTAAATCTATTGAAATCAAAGTACTATCACTAAGTGGTGTATCTCTACCTACTGCAGATTATTAGAAATGTGCGCGTGAGCATGGTTTCAAAATTATCAATAATATGGCTGGTTAGATTCAATTATTTAAGGTTTTGTACTTTCGTAAACAAATTTACATTCACGGGTTCCCTGAGATTTGGCTTTTTATTATTTGTAATTATATTGTAATTCACCAGATATTGTCTCAGACGGATAACAACACACAACAAAGGAAAACGAAATGGCTAATTTCCCCGCTACGTGATGTGGAAATTGGCAGAGGAAACAAATCGTGTTAACTTTCTCCGTAGAATTATTGATCTCACTTTGAAAATTTATGCTACAATATAAATATCATGCAACTATATCTCGCAAGTTTCACTTCAACATTTCTGTACTAACTTACTGCCATGTGAATTCACATATTATTCAATAACAAGCATTCTAATAATTTTTGGGGATGATTATTCATTTGATTATAAATTCATGTCGTCAATTTTAATATTTATCATAGTGATTATTTGAACGATTACTCACACCCCGTATAGGTCTGTGCAAAGCCAAAAGGCAGTATCTGCTTACTTTATAAGTGCGCAGATACTGCATTTTGGCTTTGCAGAGCGGTGTAGGTCTGTAACAGCGTCAAATGCAGTCTTGTTCATCTTTATGATGTAATAAGCGAGAATGAATTCTTTACTCAAACACATCAATTTTGCGTTACAATTCTAAATATTTTGTTACAACGATCCCACAGTTTGCGTGACCTGTCACCTGTTCTCGTTATATTTAATCACGATTTTGTTACAAGGAAATATCATGATTTTCACTGTTACAGACCATACAGGAAGTGATTAATTATCAGACAAAAATGCGTTTTATTCTATAAAAACACTGCTGCTCCAAGGCACGGTGCAAGCTCTAATTACAGTCTGTAGCAAGCGAGAAGAGACGCTCCATTTATTACAAAGCTACATCAAATAGTCATCTTGAAGTTAAAGGGTCGTAAACGTAATTACAACACTTTAATCCCAAGGTGGCGAAATATCGCGGGCTTTCTACAAAGCGATTTATGTACATAGTATGTATATGCACGCTCAAGACGTGAACATTAGTGTACACATTTTCGTAAACACACCCATGGAGAAAACAAACATATTTTCGCAGATTATACTGGTGACATTATCATCTCAGTGATTTGTTTATAGATTATTTACTCCCTTTCACAGTTGACGTAATTTTAAATGATCCCCAATTACTGAAACAGGGGGTGATCCATTCAGATTTGTTATTAACGCTGATTGAATGCGATGCGTTTCCTTATTGTATAATTTTGCCATAAGATGACAATTATTGAATTTTAGGCATGATAAAACTAGCTATTTATTATTCAACCGAAATTACAAAGTGAGTTAATAGCAATGTCTAATTATTTTAATGTATGAATTACCAATATTGCAATAGCAAGAGTACATTCTGTGACTGTACTAGTTGTGCTTCAAATATAATATGATAATTTATCCAGTGTGCTACTAATTTAAATATTGCATTAATATGTACGCTAAAAGCATTGGCTATACATCAATATAATTAGATATATTAAACTGTGATGTTGAGGTAGAAAAATCAATTGTGTTTTTACATTGAGAAAGAAATAACATCAACTTTAAGCAAAGTGTTTTGTAAATACAACGCGTGTTAAGGTTATTTAAATGCTTCTGGATCAACAAGTTTTCAAGGTAACAATTGCCTTAAAAGCGGTAACAATAATTATGAATGCCTCTTTTTGCTTAGCGCTTGACGCGGAACATCATTGATATTTCGTTAATATCTATTGCTTTTAATTATGATCATATAACGTGATAAAATGTAATAAAGTTATAGATTTATGTGAGTTCGAAACCGATGTGTTCAGTTGCCATCCCAATGTCTCATACATGTACAACTTCTAATGACTAGCACATTACGTTTCTCACAAACATCTTCACCCACGCAACGAAACGTTGAACCAATACCGGGTTGATGTTGGGCCAGCGTCGTAGACGATGGGCCAGCATCAACCCAGCATTGGGTCAACGTCTCGTGTCTTCATGGCCATTAACCCGCTAAGAGCGACTATAGTCATTTTAAATATATTTTCTTAGATGATCAAATCACAGTTATTGAGAATGAAATGGGTGTTTAAACATCCAAGATTTGCAAATGTTTGGTCTCAAATTACACAAATATCAGTAATTGTCACTCACTTGAAGTTGTGGATCGCGGTAGCGAGACACAACTTAAAGTGGGTGACAATTTAAATCAATTAACTTAGCGGGTGGTGTCAGAGTTTACTTTATAACTGTACAATCGTTGGTGAATTCAGTGTTATAATAAGGTTATGTACTGAGGAAATGTTAGATGTATACTATATAAACTGTACATATAACGTGTACACATTAACCACACATTATGTACAGCTCTACTTTACACATAACTTTGTGAATAACGGACGTATGAGTGAGGGCATCAGACTCACACAGTGCACACGAGTCTCCTAGGTGGATGGTATACATTTAATATCAATAATGCTTAGTATTTATACAAATTATAGCCTTTATAAAATTGCATTATTACATTGAGAAACCAGCACCAGGGGATGTTCATGTCTCAAATGTGAAGATTTGCAACAACAATAGAGGTTAACTATTGATTAATATAGGTCCAACAATGTCAACCGTTTGACGCAATTGTGAAACACTTATTGTTCTACTTTGATAACATGGCTAAAATACAGGTAAATTGTGCTATAACGATCTATTTTGTCAAAACAGTTTTTTGCTGCCTGTGTTATATAATGTGGTTCATTTTTTTATACACCATACCGTTCGTTTTTACTGTCATTTGTCGAATGTATAACTCCATCCGAATTTACCAAATTGGAATGGTTGCAGCACGTGTATGTTAAACCAGTGTACATATTCCTTGAAGAGCCCTGAAGAGAAAGACAAGCAGATTCCGCTGCCTCGAGGGCATTTACACTATCGAGTGGAGAGGTCTAAACACTACCTGTATGTTCAAGAACAATCTGTCTATTCATAGTTGGGGAGGTAGTGGTATAACGACGAAATAATTTTGACACATTTCAGGGTACTTTCCAAATCTAGCGGCATCATCACCATTCACTTTTCATCACTTCATCGTCTGTGCTAACCATAATCCAAAAGCATCTTTATTTTTCTTCCATGTATGTTTGAAAACATATAGAATAATAAACGTTAATTTAATAATATCCTTCTAATCTGAACAGGAGTAACTCTAAATTATATAATAGGGAGCAGTTTGCCTCCAAAGTTTTTTTAAGTTACCTGTTTCTGAGATATTGAAAATTGTAATAATAATTATCAACACAATTCAACAGATCAAATTCGTCTTCCTTTGTTACAACGACAATGCTCCATAACACCTCTTTACCGACTATGTACAACCTGGAAAGTCCAAAGCACAAGACCTGTTTATGCACTCATAGTAACTTTCTCTCGATAGTATATATATATATATATATAATAATTGTTTTATATATAGAATATGACTATGGACAGGACGAAGAGGACAAAACGCTCTGACTCGATTATTTTCTAAGACACTCCCTGGGTAGCAGTGATATGATGAAGCATGAAGTGTTGTTTGGTCCGTGAGTAGCAGTGGAAATCCAAAGTATAAGATGGTGCGTGTGGCTTTTCGCTATGTGAATCAGAAGAGCCGGTGAAAATTGTGGAAGTGAGAATGTTAGAAACTGGACGCGCCGATAATTCCAACCAAGCAGACAACGTTGTTTCCACGCTGTATTTACGTGGGAACGACATAGTGTACCTTGTGGACATCCTCCACCACTTTGACGGATCCATCACGTACCATGTGTCATGTTGGGCTGGATGACGGTACCATTCTTACCACCCGAGATGCCAAAGGTGGTAATGAAGACATTCATGAGCATGACAAAGTAGAGCAGGTAGGTGGCCATGTGTTGCCAGAAGGATACCTTACGGAATGTGATCCTTTCCTGACGGTCCTCGAACTGTTCCTTGACAAAGAATGCGTGGTGCTGCTGAGCCTCGGCAAGCTTCTGCTCAGCCTCAGCCTCTTCCTTCTCCCTCTGTGCGCTTTGCATCTCCTCCTTCGCCTTATGGAGCTCCTCTCCAAGGTCATCGTTCCCGGGAGTTTTCTTAAGTGCCTCCTCCACCACTTTGACGTAGTTACTGGACCTGACTATCTTCACATCGGCGTCTGCCACCTTGACGCGCGCCACCTCGATGTTGGAGTCAGCTCTCTCCAGGTCCACGATGGTCTCCATGCGAGGCTCCAGTGGCCAATCGCAGCACCCGTTACCCTCATCGTCATCGTGCGCCGCCGCCGCCTGTGTCTGACGTTGAAGGGAACCACCGGAAGGGCGTACACTGAGGTACGAGCCATTCCTCTTAATACGTTTGTAGCGTGAACAGGCTCTGCAGCAGCAGGTGAGGCAGTTGAGGATGTCATGACACCATCCTGTACGCTCTGTGGCCTGGTAGTAATGCAGATTGCCGATGTAGATTATAATCATGCCCACGAAGATCTCCAGTGAGATACAGGCTATCAGCATGGTCAGTACGAAGTCATAGAATCTGTGTCCTTGCCGGCCAATGTCCAGCAGCAGTTTGAGTTCTGTGATCTGTGTCAGTGACAGTATCGTCACTAGGGCTCCCTGTGCCTTGGTCTCTGACTGTTCCAACTCACTATGTCTCGCCAACAACTAAACACAATGCACATAGAAATCAATAGTTTGTCAAAGCTGAAAAGCACTACGTAGGAAACAACTGACAATAAGGAGATGAAAATATAGTTTGATAGCATTTTATTTACTATTATTATGTCAGTAATTGAAACTGCTAATTTCAAAGATCCATCGTATTATTTTAATCGTGTTTGACATTGCTAGTAGAGCGTGGATGTTCCATGAATTTTGATAACTCTGTAGGAGATTATGATTTGTGATACTCGCAATAGTGGTAGATTAGTTTTATTTGGTAAACAATAAGACAATCAAAATCTAAATTATTGGAAAAATGGGCACAGGTCATTGAAATGAACGTTGGACTACATCACCTTCAGTGTTGAACCGTTATTGATAAACAAGAATACAGTTAACATTCCACCGTTGTATTAACATTAATCAGCTTTAAATTAGAATTCAATTATTGACCCGCTTCAAGGTTTGCCTCCCTGACACCTACACATTACTCGATCTCTGAAACTGATGTACATGTATGTATCATTCAAAATTTGTTCTTAAGATTATAAAGAGTTTTAACCTTACTTCTTAGCCTAATTGTACGAATTGTACCAATCGCACGACATTGATACCTAGGACAATTTTAGAAATAACTAAATAAAGGAAGCAATTCCCCTCACCTCTTTAACTTTAGCCCGCCCGCTTTCCGCCATTCTGGCTATGGCTTTTGCCATATGCGGTGTACTCCACGTGTCTGTAACAAACCAAACAATCACATTATAACAATACATCACTACACTGGTAGATATGGAAACAATATCCCAGCAAACGCAAAACATTTGTATGACATTTGTACAATGTTGGACCAGCGTCGAAGACGTTGGGCCGACACTGTACAAATGTTATACAAACGTTTTGTGTTTGCTGGGTAAAGACAAAACACAAATAGATTGACATACTAATAACAATTATATATTTTCAAATGAAAATGATTCTCAAATCGCCAGTAATAGCATTAAGAGCATTGCCTTTATTTTCTAACCAATCATTCATTTTACTAACAGGTATTTATAAGATATATTATAGTGTTCATTACAACCCTTTATTGAAGAATATTAGGCACGCTATTATGATTATTTTGGCATCGCTGCTAATATCACATTGCAATATATGGGACATGGATTTGTTTTATGCGATTTGATCTACTCTCATACCTATATTGGTTTTTTTGTTAATATTTAATGCGTGATTATATTTTGTTGGTCCGACCACGACATTCTAAGCCGGGGATGGATATATATTGTTGATCAAGTACAGACCAGTTATCATGGTAGGACTAACAGTGTTTTAACGCGATGGGCACAACTTGTACAATAATCAGTCAGGTGGGAACCTCGTTATAGTTTTTTAAAAGTCAATTAAAGCCCTCGAGGTTCTCCATTCTTAGCTGTGAAAAAGACATCGACATTCGGCCTCGACCTTTTTCACAGCTAAGAATTCATGTAGCACTCCTTGGGCTTTGTCCTTTGTCTCATTTCATGGACCCACGCATGTTAGAGGGGCTCAAAATTCCAGCAAACAAGAGACGTCGAACCAATATTTCTTAATGTTAGATAAGAGGTCAGCGTCGAATTGAATGGTACTACACTGAATGGTACTACACTTCGATACAAATTATCATCATGTCTCTAATAATACTCGCTGGACACACAACAAATAAATGTCACCATAACTAGAATGTTCCATTAATGTCAACATGACCTGACTTCACCAACGGATGAATGCTAATCATATTCAATCAACGTGGAAAAAACTCGATTTTTTTCGCGGTTGACTTCGCGGGTTATTTTAAGCCGGGATATATTGATACTGGCGGCGCTGGTGGCACCTCACTGAGGCGTCACTTTCCGAGGTGAGAGAGCAGAGACATCTGGTGAATAACGAGGACGTTGTAGACTTGTCTAGCAAGTTGATCTCATTTAAAATTGATGACAGACATCCTTAGTAGCCATACCAAGCTAGATCATTGTGCCCAGTGTGTGATCGACTATACTTAATAATTATCAGTCACCAAGTTTTTTTTCCAAATTCCAAATAAAAATGTATGGAATTTGTTACATCTAAGACATAATTCCCTAATAAATGATTCCCAGCCAGAGTAAAATAATGTAAATCAAAATAATACATGTTTTTTAGTCACAATAAATTCTCAATGAATTTGCTAATACTATTTATGAAATACAAACACTTATATATGAAATATAATAATGAATCTAAAAAAGTCAAGGTACTGAATAATAGATGGAACTAGCGAACCAACGAGGTAACTACTGTATTAGAAAAAGTTTTCATCTACTATGTGCCAGCATGTCCCACAAAATGAAATCCTAGGCCTGCTTTCTGTGTTTAACCAATTTGAGCCGTTCTTTTCGGCTCTTATTTTCTTTGCTCTGGAACGCGTTGCAGAGAGCACTTTTCTCCGATTCAGACTTAATTAGAAGCATTCAGGCGGGGGCAAACACTGGTGAAGTATGGCCGCATTACGTAAGTGGTCCCCCTGGTGAGCTCGGGTGGGGGGCAGGCCACTAAAGTAAACAGCGCACGTCAGCCAATCATTGCTAGTTTATTGGTTGGCAAACAGTCCACGCGGGAAGTGGGATACTTGCGGTAATCACGCGTGATAACTGCGTCTGTCACGGGATTTGCCAGCAGCATGGATCAGTGCCGGGCCAGCGTCACGGACTCCGATCCAACATCGATTCAGCATCGGGATGGCGTTCCTGTTGTACAGGACAAAGTCTATTAAGGCACTGTATAATACTGTGAACATTTCTGGAATAAATACCATCTTTGTCCACCCCATTGCCCTTTATATCCTCATAATGGATGACTTCACTGTCATAAAACTCTTGTATCCAAATGATATCATAACAGATACGATGTTTTTTTTTACAATACTCTCACTATTATATATCACATTTCAATTTAATATGAACTGTTATTGTGTAACTTCTCATGTTAGATAAAAAAATATAGACATTGAACTTTACTATGTTTATCCGAGGCCAATGCTGATGTAAAATAGGCCTGATAAAAGCAGGATGAATGACGAATGTATCAATTACAATATAAAGTATCCATGTAGTAATATATCATCCTTCCACAGATTTATCATGCACTCCTCATACATTTTGTGAAAAATAGGGAAATGAAAATAGCCATCTCGCAATAAAAACGGTAATAAATCTAATCACTGCCAGAAATTTCTTCTTCCACGCAATCGAATGCCGAACATCTAATGGTCGTGGCACAGTAATCATTGGAGACAAGTGGAGAAGCCAGAAGCCCAGCAAATACGAGACGTTCACACAATGTTGGTTCAATGTTGGCCCGACGTCTACGACGTCGCTCCAACATTGAACCAGCATTGGTTAAACGGGGAAGATATTTCCAAGCTGGGTGGGTTACTTGTGGTGCTGCCACAATGCTGTCTTCAGAAAAAGACGGACTTAAAGCTGAGTTGTCATTTCGGTGCATCAGCCCGTGTTTGTTTGATGTTGAGCCAGCGTCGCAGACGATGGATCAGCGTGAAGTGTTGGTTGGGAGAGACTGAGACGAGATAACCAGATGACAATTCTATTGAATGATGAGTGTCGTGTGCATAAAGGAAGTATTACCGACACATGCGCACGCGATTGCAATATGTCACTCAGACTGAAGAGAAATTCCTCCATATTGTCTAACATAGGCTCAATGGAGAGTCCTCCATTCTACCTAAGTTAGGCCAACTTCTCAACCTGCCGATAATGGCTTTGTTGCTGGCTTTGGGTTAGAATTTGTAGGACAGCCCAGCATTGGTGACACCCTCACGCTTGCCACAGGACCTTGAATTAGTTGTCATCTCCAGACAAAAGAAGAAATTCCCACAACAATGTGATGCGTATTATTCAGTGCAAGACCAAAAGGTTATTAATCTGTCAGATGGTCCTTACGTTATCCTGCCTACTGCTTCACTCAGTTTGACGTCTTCCAATTTTGCCATGAGAATACACTCTTTGCACGAGGAGGCGCGTAAACAGAAGTCTGAACAAAATAGTTCAGTTTTGGTCACTGTGCGGCGTGCTGTCATTGAAAAGGGTGTAACAGAAGTCTGAACAAAATTATTCAGCTTTTGGTCACTGTGTGGCGTGTTGTTATTGCAAAGAGTGTATTTAAAAAAACTTTTATTTTTATCAGATAATGCTTATATCTTACAATGTGCTAACGAAACAAACAATATCGCTACGTTGTTTATTTAATAGTATTTTAAAGCTTGATTGCATTCACACTTTCTTCACACTTTAATAGTTATATAAATGATTCATTGGATACATTTTATGTATGTGAACAATCTTATTTGTTTGTTGTGCGATATGCAGGATTATGCAACTGTTCAAGCAATTAGAAAATTGCAGCTGTTGACTCCAGGCTCTTTTTGTTTTTAATTATCGGTACTAATTTTAGTTATGCACAGCTATACACAGCTGATAATGTTGGGAAGAATTTATGTAGCGCCACAGTATCGCGGTGAGAGCCACTGCAGCTGAATCTTAACAGCGTTCTTATGCTTTCTGCCCACGGGTAAGTCGACGGAAGTAAAGGATTCATTTGGGAGGATGTAGGATCGGGTGAATGACGGGGGTCCAAGTTACTTCCTAGCGGTTTACTTCTTGGCTGCCCAGCAAGCTCAAAACATTTGTATAGCTTTTGTACAACGACGGCCCAACGGCCCAACGTCTTCGACGTTGGGCCGACGTTGTACAAATGTTACACAAATGTTTTTCGTTTACTGGGTGTCAGACCTCATGTTTGTCACCTAAAATCCCATCTTTGTCCCAGTAAAAACCTGCCACTTTCCCTCGCCCTCTACACCGTTTTCCCATCTTGGCGTGTTGGCATTTGGCCGAGTCTTGCAGATGGCTGAACATTATGTCTTGATTTATTTTTTAACGCACTCTGTGTGTTGAATTATATTAGAAATTTTCCGAACATGAGAGGTTATACCTACATCGAAAAATAAAGAAGAGAGAAATATCAACACTGACAACAATGCAGCCCAGATATAATAATATATACTAGCATTATTTTCTTTTGAACTGTTTTATTACGAATAATAAAAAAATAGATGCAAACTCGTTGCTCTGGCGCATCGCAATTAATGAATTTGTATTGTTCTGAATGTTGTAATAGCTACAAAATGTTTAGCTTATCTAGAACGACCATACCATTCGCCTTCAACGTCAAGGATGATAAACATTTCAAGATATTATCGTACATATGGTGATTGACTGCATATCTACATGGCTAACAATGTACATTTTTACCTAATTATATGTGATTAAAATATGCCTGGAGTATTAACGAGTATTTAAGAATAACATGCTATGTACGCTCTCAAAGGCTGAATTTCGTTTGATTCAAGACGTTTTCAGTCTTGATTTCCAATACCATGATTATTGCCAAACTGTTCATTTTAGCTCTATTTGTATGTGTATTTTTTCTTCGAATATTTAGCCAATTGTAGATAAAACAGATAAAACCAGACATGACCACCAGACCAAACCAGACCAGACCAGAGCGATTATGGCTTCATGATGTTTCACAACCTCTACTCGTACGTCCATTAGTGAATGCCCATGTCACCTTTTGAAGATAGACATCACCATCACCACATTGACTCTACACGCTCTAAAATCTCATAGATCTGATATAGCAGTGTGGTCTGTTGCTACAGAATAACGCTTTGTACATCGCCCAAAGACATATGGTAATAATAAAATTAGCATAGATCTTAAAATTGCGGAAAATTCGTGTATTTGATTATAAATTAGGAAGACTTCTATTGACGAATACGAAAAAAAGTGTCTTAAGTTTCAGGTGGGAATTACATACTGTTTAAAAGTCAAATATCCTCATAAATTTTAATTGAAACTTGCTTTATCAATCGCAGCTTCATCTGCTGAAAAAAGATTGGTCGAAAAACCAGCTCACAAGCGGTTCCCTGTATTGGCAGTCTTCCTAAAATACGGTGCATCAGCCCGTGTTTGTTTGATGTTGAGCCAGCGTCGCAGACGATGGATCAGCGTGAAGTGTTGGTTGGGAGAGACTGAGACGAGATAACCAGATGACAATTCTATTGAATGATGAGTGTCGTGTGCATAAAGGAAGTATTACCGACACATGCGCACGCGATTGCAATATGTCACTCAGACTGAAGAGAAATTCCTCCATATTGTCTAACATAGGCTCAATGGAGAGTCCTCCATTCTACCTAAGTTAGGCCAACTTCTCAACCTGCCGATAATGGCTTTGTTGCTGGCTTTGGGTTAGAATTTGTAGGACAGCCCAGCATTGGTGACACCCTCACGCTTGCCACAGGACCTTGAATTAGTTGTCATCTCCAGACAAAAGAAGAAATTCCCACAACAATGTGATGCGTATTATTCAGTGCAAGACCAAAAGGTTATTAATCTGTCAGATGGTCCTTACGTTATCCTGCCTACTGCTTCACTCAGTTTGACGTCTTCCAATTTTGCCATGAGAATACACTCTTTGCACGAGGAGGCGCGTAAACAGAAGTCTGAACAAAATAGTTCAGTTTTGGTCACTGTGCGGCGTGCTGTCATTGAAAAGGGTGTAACAGAAGTCTGAACAAAATTATTCAGCTTTTGGTCACTGTGTGGCGTGTTGTTATTGCAAAGAGTGTATTTAAAAAAACTTTTATTTTTATCAGATAATGCTTATATCTTACAATGTGCTAACGAAACAAACAATATCGCTACGTTGTTTATTTAATAGTATTTTAAAGCTTGATTGCATTCACACTTTCTTCACACTTTAATAGTTATATAAATGATTCATTGGATACATTTTATGTATGTGAACAATCTTATTTGTTTGTTGTGCGATATGCAGGATTATGCAACTGTTCAAGCAATTAGAAAATTGCAGCTGTTGACTCCAGGCTCTTTTTGTTTTTAATTATCGGTACTAATTTTAGTTATGCACAGCTATACACAGCTGATAATGTTGGGAAGAATTTATGTAGCGCCACAGTATCGCGGTGAGAGCCACTGCAGCTGAATCTTAACAGCGTTCTTATGCTTTCTGCCCACGGGTAAGTCGACGGAAGTAAAGGATTCATTTGGGAGGATGTAGGATCGGGTGAATGACGGGGGTCCAAGTTACTTCCTAGCGGTTTACTTCTTGGCTGCCCAGCAAGCTCAAAACATTTGTATAGCTTTTGTACAACGACGGCCCAACGGCCCAACGTCTTCGACGTTGGGCCGACGTTGTACAAATGTTACACAAATGTTTTTCGTTTACTGGGTGTCAGACCTCATGTTTGTCACCTAAAATCCCATCTTTGTCCCAGTAAAAACCTGCCACTTTCCCTCGCCCTCTACACCGTTTTCCCATCTTGGCGTGTTGGCATTTGGCCGAGTCTTGCAGATGGCTGAACATTATGTCTTGATTTATTTTTTAACGCACTCTGTGTGTTGAATTATATTAGAAATTTTCCGAACATGAGAGGTTATACCTACATCGAAAAATAAAGAAGAGAGAAATATCAACACTGACAACAATGCAGCCCAGATATAATAATATATACTAGCATTATTTTCTTTTGAACTGTTTTATTACGAATAATAAAAAAATAGATGCAAACTCGTTGCTCTGGCGCATCGCAATTAATGAATTTGTATTGTTCTGAATGTTGTAATAGCTACAAAATGTTTAGCTTATCTAGAACGACCATACCATTCGCCTTCAACGTCAAGGATGATAAACATTTCAAGATATTATCGTACATATGGTGATTGACTGCATATCTACATGGCTAACAATGTACATTTTTACCTAATTATATGTGATTAAAATATGCCTGGAGTATTAACGAGTATTTAAGAATAATATGCTATGTACGCTCTCAAAGGCTGAATTTCGTTTGATTCAAGACGTTTTCAGTCTTGATTTCCAATACCATGATTATTGCCAAACTGTTCATTTTAGCTCTATTTGTATGTGTATTTTTTCTTCGAATATTTAGCCAATTGTAGATAAAACAGATAAAACCAGACATGACCACCAGACCAAACCAGACCAGACCAGAGCGATTATGGCTTCATGATGTTTCACAACCTCTACTCGTACGTCCATTAGTGAATGCCCATGTCACCTTTTGAAGATAGACATCACCATCACCACATTGACTCTACACGCTCTAAAATCTCATAGATCTGATATAGCAGTGTGGTCTGTTGCTACAGAATAACGCTTTGTACATCGCCCAAAGACATATGGTAATAATAAAATTAGCATAGATCTTAAAATTGCGGAAAATTCGTGTATTTGATTATAAATTAGGAAGACTTCTATTGACGAATACGAAAAAAAGTGTCTTAAGTTTCAGGTGGGAATTACATACTGTTTAAAAGTCAAATATCCTCATAAATTTTAATTGAAACTTGCTTTATCAATCGCAGCTTCATCTGCTGAAAAAAGATTGGTCGAAAAACCAGCTCACAAGCGGTTCCCTGTATTGGCAGTCTTCCTAAAATACAATAAATGTTCATCTAACGTGAAAGACCACAGCAAGTTTTTTTTTCAGAATGTGCTTCTTTTTCTCCATCACTGTCACGCGTAATGGTGATATTTCATGACAATAAGCCTCCTTGGCCATGTCGTCGTCCATTGTAATCTGGGGGTCAGCCTGCAGCCGTTGTCCTTTCCAGCGTCTTATTCTCGACGTCCCGGTAAGCGGATCAGCACTGACCAGAATGACCGGAAGCCACAATCACATGACAGTCCCTGTAGTCCTAAATGGGGCATCATATCACTCAGACGCCTGTGAGAATGAGACGTTGGCCCAGCTTTGGCTTGATGTTGGTCAAAAGTTCAGCATTAACCCTTTAACCCCCGGTGCTGCATATATTCGATTTTTCATTTTTATTAGCACATTATGTACCAGCTTTTAAACATGTCAAAGATAAAATGTGACATCGATCAGCAATATTTGAAAACAGTTGACCTCCATTTTGTCAAATCTGGATAATTTTCACTCACTTGAAGTTGTGGATCGCGTCAGCGAGACACAACTTCAAGTGGGTGAAAATTCAGATGGAATAATTTGGCGGTTAAAGGGTTAAGCTATTGATGGATAAATGCTTTTTTCATAGACATTTCATAGACATTTCATGACAATACCGTCATCAAATTTATCTGAAACGCAGTCTGGACTTTTTATCTGAACCATCGCAATTTTTGTCCAAGTCTTGTATTCTACCCACGACCAATCGAAGAGTGGTTCAGCCTGTCACATGACGAGATCGGCCAATCACCGACGTCAATCAGCTGGTATTTAAATTAGGGGGTGGAATACGAGACTTGAGCCGCAATTTTCGCCCGCATGCACATTTCATCATTTAACATACAACATGTACAATGTTGCAACAAACAGTTCATTGTTTACATAATTATTAGCCACCGGCAACTCAAAAGACCAATTTTTATTCTCGTAATTCAGCATCGTTCAATCCCACCTAAAGCAACATGATTTGCTTTGTTACCCGCAGTCCATCACTGTGTCTGGGGCACTTAGCCACCCGCAATCCAGTATTGATAAAAACTGGGCAATATGAGCCAGTAATCCATCGCTTTCTTAGCCAACAGAAACAAAATATTTAGTTTTCAGTTTTAATCCGTGGTGCATTAGTTTCCCTCACCAGGTTGTAGTCAATCAGTCAGAAATACGATTGCCCATACCCAGCAAGCATGACACGTTGACCCAATGCTGGTTTACTGTTGGGCCAGCGTCGCAGACGATGGACCAGCATCAAGTCAACATTGGGTTATTGTGTCATGTTTGCTGGGTAGATGGCTTAATGTCATGCCAGCATCTCAGATGGAGGCCCATCATTCAGCGGTAGCTTGACAATGCCTCGTGCAGAGAGCGCGGGCATCAAAAGAAGACGGGCTTTTAGCTAAAAGCCTCCCATGATTTTCTACATGCCGAGGGTGACATCTTCTGCTAGCATTGCTTTAATTATGGGCCAACATCTGAGATGCATGCTGACCAAGAAGGAGACTGATATTACATTTCAGACAGTATTCATGGAATCATATCAACGCATGTAATTCTATGGGCACATCAGCTTTCAGCTAGGAACTTTTATTTGGGCGAATTTAATTCTGAGAAATGGTGACAACAATCTTAGAATATCATTATTATATTCTCATGCTAACTTAGCCTGATTTTCTGTCGCAAGCATACATAAATTTGTTTTGTTATTCAACATCTACGGTATCAGTGTAGGCCGGCCCCGATGGCTCATTCGTATCGACTGAGGCTTGTAACTTCCAGTAACCTGGAGGTAACAGCTTCAAATCCCGTCGGTCTGGTTATTTGTCATCGTGGTTGTGCATATATCCAGTGCTCCTGGAGTGTGCAGTGCTGCCTATGGTACTTTACACTATTGAAGTTATTCGAGATAAAAAGTAGGGTATCGCCCCGTCATCGGGCTTCCTTCTGTCGCGATATTGCCACGATTGGGCAGAAAGCGACGTAAAGCAATATTCACTCACGGTATCATTGTAATACTAAATGGTAATATGTAGTTATGGCTCACAAGCTAGCTATCTAAAATTTTGGTCCTAGTGTGAGTCTCCTAATCCTATTATAATTATACTTACTGCAATAGTAATTACTTGTCTTGTTTGGTGAAATAAGTGAATCTGAATTTGAATCTAGCCTTAATTTAAGCCGCTAACCCTTTAACCACCGGTTCCGATTATATTCGTTTTTTATATTGTATTATCACATCACATATCAGTTTTGAACATGTTAAAAATAAAACGTGAGGTCAATCGACAAAATTTCGAAATTGTTGCCCTCCATTTTGTCAAATCTGAGTAATTTGTACTGCCTTTTGGCTTTGCACGGCAGAATATATCCCAAATATCTTATGTATCAAACATAATTTACCTCTCATAATAAAATATTTTGTCCGTTCACTAACGTACTATTGGATATAAAAATTATCCTCCTGTTAAAAACAACTGGTAGTTTTGTTATTCTCTCCTAATAAAAAAACTGATAGTTTTTATAGTATTCTCCCACAATATATATTTTAAGTATGTTTTAAAGCAAAAAGCATTTTATAAAAAAGGGTCTCGGGGGGGGGGGGGGGGGGTCATATAATGTGAAATAGAGGAATATTCCACGTAGATACGTAATAGAATGTCCTTGATTATACCATGCAACAAAGACCCCAATGTTGTTGTTTTTTCAGAGAGAGTATTATTGTGAACTACAACACATTCTCGACTTACAATCAATAGTTAATGTGTGTCCATTTACTTATTATTTAAAAACGTTTATTAAAGAAGAATTATAATGTGAACACATGGATTACCCTCTTCGTGATATCTCAGGTACGACATGACGAATGCGCGTGACCGCGCATGAGTTCAAACACTTCCGGTTTTGTTTGATGTCAGGTCACGTGATACAGGTGAGGTCAGTTCAGAGAGGAATACGCACCATGACCCAATGGCGTAGTCCTGCAAAGAACACGATTAGTAAGCTTTTGTCCTAGCAAAACCACCGTTTATGGAAGAAAGGCGCTCTGAAGAAAGTTATCCACCCAACGGGAATTCCGTTTTTTCCAGTCCGATATATCATAATTTTGGTGGCTTGTTCCAATGAGAAAGCGTCTTTCATTTCCGTTGGGGTGTCACATGCTCAATTAGAACAGTTTTTTCGGTTCTACAAATTCTTTGAATTTTGCTCTTGATCCATTGCGATTGATTTCCCCATAAGCAATAGTCCGCTTATGATGGATAATAAAGGTGACGCCACTGAATTCCGCTAAAAATCTACTCGAAACACAAATGCATCTATATTGCATCTTTATGGAAATTTATCGGTCTGGTGGGGTTTTCTGTACTTCAAAATGCCTTCCTCGGCTTTGTCGTTTTGACACTTTGATACAACAGTGAATTAATAATTCAGGTGTTGGGATGAAAAATTTCACTACTGTTTCACACTAATTTCCCAGAAGTTTATCATTGCATTTGTGTGAGTGTTATTTTTTTCAATTTTATACACAGATGCTTATGTGGAACTGGTGATGTACAATTCATCATCTTGTAGCTAAATAGTCATATTGCCACTCGAATAAGTGGCAGAGAGGACCCTTTTAGTTTTGAGGGAACGGATTTGATTTGTAAGAGTGACGGAAATCTACGTCTGAGGATAGGTATATTAACAGTTACCCATATGGTAGTCTGGGTAAATGGTAGTCAGAGACAATCATCAACACGCCAGATCATCGCTTTGGGATTAAAGGGTGGTATCTTCCACTTTACAAAGGTTCGTTTAAACCTTTAAATACCCATGTGGCAAACTGTTTAATAAATATAATTTGATATAATCTACATGTCATTATACTAGGGTATTTAATCCATTTTGAACGAAATAAAATATGGGAAAATACATGAATTGATAAAGGATTGATACAATCCCCACTTTATAAATCCAGAGGGGAAACAACGCATCAATTTAACTTAGAGAAGGCAAACTCCTTCTAGACTAGGGCATACTGACAATAGTCGATTTATATTGCCCAAATATTTTGTCCCTGAAGACAAAATATGCGTAAGTGTAAGATTGCAAGTGACATGTGGCGCCCTTGTTTTCCCGACAGGTTGATTTGTTATCATACAAAAAAGGAACATGTATAAGGCTATGGGAACATTGGATCAAATAAAAGCTGTCGTATGTTTAAATTGTGTCTTATAGATTATAGTTTGGGTATTTGTACAGCAGGGAGGAATCACAGAAATATTAAGATCAAATCTTAAACCAGTCTTAGGATCTCTGATTCGCCCATTATTGGGAGTGGGCTTCCCACTGATCAAAATCACGATTAACCTTATCTCAAAATCTTCTTAATAAGAAAATTTATAGGGGAAATGAGCAATAAATCTGCTAGGTTAACATATGTTTTCATTCGAATCATACAAATCTACGTAATTTTTACCGACTTGAAGTTGTGGGTCGCGGTAGCGACACACAACTTCAAGTGGGTAAAAATTTGAATCGTTATCTTAGCCCTTTAAGAGTTAAGATTAAATCAATCCTAATTTTTTAGTATGATAGACCCCTGAGCCTTAACTTAAGACTAACTTACGTTTTGTCTTGCATGTTAGTGAGACTAGTCAGTGTTCTTAACAAATAACAGATAGGGATAACTTAAAGAAGTTAGTGGAAGAAAGAAACATAGAGGGTAGGGTATCATGCATATCAAGCCTTGAATAATAAAGAAGAATAGGAAAGAAAGGGTAAATGGATGCTGCAGACATAAGCAATAAAACACTATATATGGGGATGGGATGTGCAAGTGTCTCCTGTGAGTAGGAGAATAGATGGCGAGTAGCTTCCTTTGGTCCAATCCAGGGAATCACTCTTTTTATCATTTTAGGTGCAGTTAATAGTTAATTAAATTAGATTTATGGGCCACATATATTTTCAAATATACCAGTGTGAAAATACCCTGAAGTGTACCATACTATTTCTAAAGGCACTACAAGCGAGAACAATGCCTAAATATTTCTGAATGCAATAATATCTGAATGCTAGATATAATTAAATCCTCCTTCAACTATTTTGTGGACGTCCTATTATATACAATAGACACATATCATTACAGAGAGTATATCTTAGATGATTTACAGTGTCTTTGATGAAGGTTAATATTCTGATAAAATGGTGCTTCTGCAAGCTGTATAATATCAGACGGAAGCTGGAGATTCTTCAACATATTTTGTGCATGATGATTTAGCAGTAGGCCTACCGGCGCATGCGCAGAAGTTAGCAGTAAGCGGAAGCGGTGGTCAAGACGTGGTGTGCTCCTCGACACCTTCCTCATTTGACCTGAGCACGCAGGTCGTTTAAGCTGACACTTGGAGTGGTCGAGCTTTGGGATTTGGTCCGTCTGTCCGCGGCCTACCTTCATTAGGGCTTCAGCACCGCGTTGACCTTGTCATTCAGGTCAACTGGCCTAACTATGCTTTATTTACCGCGTGGAGCGGACCCCCGCCCGTCCGTCGTCCGTCCGCCGCTGCTGTCGTGCCCCCCTCGTAGTTCTGTGTTAGATTATTCGCCGGCGATTTATGCGAGATTGTCGTGCCGGCGATGTTGGCCGCGCGGCAAATCGTGCCCGAATAAATCGATACTCGTCCTGTCCTGCCCGCAGTCATCGGAAGGACGATATGGGCATGCGCGGACTGTCAGCTCATCCAACCAGTGGCCATTACAACATTCATTACAGTAAGACGATGGTTCTATTCTGGGCCAGTGTCGAGGACGCTGGCCCAGAATGGAACCAACGTCTTGCCTACGTCTCGTTTTGTATTCTGTCTAAAATGCCGGACACATGGTGTTATTCTGGCTACAACTTCCGCTTTGATGGCATCTCAAAAAGCCGCGCGGCAACTGTCCGGTGTCACGTAAGAAATGTTCGACAGCCGCCGCTACATGACTGTGGTTTTAACGACTTTTACCGAAAAGCGCCGCAGACACTGACTGATGTCTCACCGCGCGAAGAAAGAATCGCTGTCTTCGTATAGCAATTTGTCATGTGGCGCAATTTCAGAAGAGGAATTTGGATGTTTCTTGTTCACGTTGAGAAATAAAACTTGACTATGTGTTTTTTGCTAGTTCTCTTTATTCTTCAGACCAATTAGCAACGCTATTGTTTCCCACAGTTGAGTGGCAATAATGCCTGCCTTCCTCGTGTTCCTGCCTACCTGACTGCCTGCCTGTCTGCCGTCGATGTAGCTAAAAATAATGGTTTCAATGAGCAAAAGTAGGCGTATACCTGTTACGAAATACCAACTGAATGACAGTATGGCGTAATGCAAACTGATTGGTTATACCTTAGACTTCTAAGCATGGGTCATCATTTCAGTGCTATTTGCCTGGGATATTCAGTTAGCGCGCTGGTAGATTTTAAAATTAATAATTATCAATGTGTATTGAGTATGTTATAGGGTGAAAATCGAATACGAAATTATTAAATATAATTAAATATTATTTCTGAATGCACGATTTTAAACAACATACATGCTTGCGATCTGTTGAGACGTGTATATATATGACTGTGATTAAATATGTCATCACTTCTATACAATTTCTAAATCTCCTCACTTCTGTTAACCCTTTGTCTTTAATCCGTTTTATTAGCCGATTAAATCACTGTTATTGGGAATGAAATGAGTGCTTAAACATCAATATTTGCGAATGTTTTGTGTCAAATTGAACAAATATCAGTAATTTTCAGCCACCTGAAGTTGTGGATCGCGGTAGCGAGACACAACTTCAAGTAGCTGAAAATTCGAATTATTTAATTTAGCAGGACAAGGGTTAAGATCTTCATCGCTGCGTAGTCATTCCAATTAATGTGATCAAGAATACATAAGACTTGCTATATACTCTGAATGTGCTAGAATGTCAAAATGTTGCGCATCATAACACCCCGGGCTAGCACCTGGTGGAGATCTATCGCCGTAGTCTCGCGCCTGGTGAGACAGGTTGTACGTCACTTGTGGAAACGAGGCTTGTGGGAGTGGAGGAAACGGATAGAGGCGCAGACGTGATGCCACAAAACCAAGTCCTGATAATCAGTGACTCAGCGTGGGTGACAGAGCCACGTCAAGGTGGACCTACTAAACCATCTCCCCAGCAAACGTTAGACACTGACCCTATGTTAGATCAATGTTGGGCCAGCGTCGCAGTATGCGATCCTTGTTTGCTGGGTCACACTATATAAAGTGTGTTCAATTATCATCTTGTTTTACTTGAATTTATATTTTTCTCAACCTGTTAACCTGACAACTTCAGACTAAAATTAGTTTACTATGTTTTGTTTGTCCTATTCGACGAGCAGATTTTACATAGTAAGTAAATACGTTTTACTAAAAAGTAGCTAAGTACTCTTCATTTAAATGTGTCAAGGAACCATTACTACAGAAAAGCAAGAGTTTCTTTCTTTTTCTTTTAAAATAAATATGCTTTTGTGAAGTCATGTATTACTCATTTCAATGGAATTATAATATTTGCATCACAAAGAAATAGCTACGAGTAAACTAAGATGATTTATGTATACTATATATAATTATTATGTTTTCTTTTCTATAGAAATGTGATAAATATTATTCTTTTAGTCTGACGTTCCAAAATACAATTACAATTTTACTTTGAAAAATCATAAGAATAATCAGCAGATATTCAGAGCCAGATGGCTAAGAAAAGTAAAGCAGATGGAAAAGAAAGCTGTATTTTAAGCCGGCTTTCTACAGGAGTGACAGTAAACGATTTAAAGGGGGGCAACTAATGAGACTGGAGAGGAATCGTCCGTTCGTGCCGTTAAAAGGAAATTGATGATTAACGGTGGCTAGTTTTTGGCGGTAGTTCCCGTTTTGGCGCGAAGCCGCAAGTGTCGTTCTGTGACTGTCGTCTGCCTAACTGTGGATCTGGAGTAATTAGCATAGAGATGATCAGTTTGAGATTATCTGCTGCATGCAACCCCTCATCCTGTCCCGGCCGCCGTGATGGGGTATTTGTCAGCAGTGTTATTAGTGTGCCCTCGTAAATATCCGCGGTTGACAGAACGGAAAATTGCACTTGGTGGAGATTTATGGCGGCCATTTTTGTTTTGGAGAGGGTTTTGTGACGGAGTGTGTGTTTGGGCGCGAGGTGGCGCATTAGAGAGTAAGCCTGACGATTGATGATAGTAACAACACCTCTGGAGAGCAAGCCAATGATGGTTTAACATTGGGCCAGCGTCGCAGACGCTGGACCAACATTGAACCATCATTGGCAGAACGTCTCGTGTTTGAGGGGAAGGCATGTTGGCATCGCATCAACGCCGGGACAACTTATCAGATATTGGCCCAGCTTGGATCCACCATTTGACCAACTACTCCTGTTTGCTGATCTGGACATTGAAAGCACCAAGTGGAACATAAGGAATTAACCCGGTGTCGACCACCACGTATTCATATCCGCTGGTAGAAAACGGATTTGCTTTTTGACGTGAATACTCTCATTCTGTTATAACCGTGATCGATCTAATGCCAGACGTGGACAAATGTTTGTTGATCGCTGGAATCTTCGTCTTCGATTTACATTATCATTTTCTATCCATCGTCAGCCATCTTGTTTGATCTCATTTAGCTACAAAACTGATCGCACATTATCGAAATCATGATTCAAGTAACGATTTGTTTGAATTGGGTGAAGAGATTTCGCTTTTTTTAATACTTGAGCAACTGTGATTTCCATTAGCTCAGTATCCACAAGACTTTACTCAAGTGAAATGAAATGAATGGGGTTTTAGGCCACCCTTGTGCACATATAGACTAAGCTGGGCCAGGAGAAGACGTTGCTCAAAGGATGAATTACAGTAGCAAGGATTACGATTATTCAGACAGCGTCATCATCTCAGTATGAACGTACTGTCATTTGAAGAGTTCCAAGTTGTAATTAGAGTAACTCGTAGGACATTAGATGTATCAGTGAGATAATATGATAGGTGATTGAAAATAAGAATAAAAAGTTGGTTGATGGGGGGGGGGGGTTCTTATTATAGCCAAAGTGTTTTGTCCATCCACCAGCGATATTCCCTGATTCATCGGTGCACGCCTGCAAAGGGGCCGGCGTCAAGTGAGTGAGCGAACGGCAGTGCGCGTGGGAGGGAACCATGGATATGGCTGGATATGACTATATATGTCAAGAACCCTAGACCAAAATCATTTTCGTATGCTACGGAAGCAATGACATATATCCGAAGATGGTCAATGTCAGCTGGTGAACTTCTCCATTTTTCTCAGCATAATGTTTCTTTCCCGCCCACTTATAAAGATTCAATATTGTGGGAAGACGCAATATTGTGCTCCACTTCAAAATATGTGCCTAGAGGGAATAACAGATCAAATCCATTGCATGATCATTGGGATGTTCCTCTGGCACAGTTTAGCCTGTATGTGCGCAAAGTTGGTCCAAAAGCCCAATTCATTTTTCCCCTCGGGTACTACACTCATGCTGCACACATTGGTCAGTTGGCCAGCGCTGCCAATTGTGCTGCAAATCTTGCTCGCCAATGACAGGCTTCACGCCATTACGCCTGAAACACTGCAGCTTTTGTCCTGGTCAGTTTGCTGACCGCTCGCCCAATTACCGTCAAGTGTTTGCGAGTCAACTTCCTGTCGTGCTGCTACCTAATGAAACATAAATAAACCTGGACATTCTGGATCAGTATAGGAAACCGCCTGATACATCACCCTGAAATCAGGTCGGGTCCCATGTCGGTCCTATGATGGTCCACTGTCTGCGACGCTGGCCCATCATTGGACCAACATAGGACCACCGTATTGTACTGCTTGATTGTAAGGTTACTTAACAACCCTGATTCTATGATGACCTGCAGGATACATATCCTAGGCGTCTCTAAATTCAGATACTTAGCTTAATACTAAAGAAGATATAGGGTTTTTTGGACTTCAAGCTTTTGCAATATTTCTCCAGATAATTTAAGCACATCTTCTCACATAATCTGCTTTTTCCAATGAGGCGTTGTGGTGATGCGTCATGCGATGGGTGCATGGTTTGTAATCTTCCCTTTGTGTGCTGCATTTCCATCAAGGACTTTCCACGTCAGCGTATGATTTTCGACGTTAATATACTGCTGTGCAAAGTGATCAATGCCTCCCAAAAGTTTTTAGTAATTTACAAAATGTAAATTTGTCAACATGCAGGAGTACCGATTTACGCCTCGAAGAAACACATTTTTCATGATTTCATTTCTCCGCTACTAAAGCCAGTGAAGTAATTCTCAATATTCTTATTAATCCTGATAACTATTGGCAATCAGTTGGCCGGTTACAACGAGAAAATTATCTGGGAGTGTGGGCTGTCAAAGTCGGCCAACGATGGCATAGCCCACTCACATGGGGCCTTCCCCTGTCACACGGAAATCTCACGGGTTCTCGGGACATCGCTTCCGGGTGGTGTTATTAGGGACAGGTAATCTTGAAGAGATTGGCTAAAAAACGTACACTGCGCAGCCAGGTTACCTGGAGCGGGCTGAATAGATGCAAAATGCCTGTAATTTCTGCCAGTGGCAACCTTGCCAATCAGAGGGAGGCGACACAAAAGAGCTGCCCGGGAAGATAATGAATATATGGCAAGATTGCTGATTGCGCCTTGTGCTGATGACTGAGACATGGCAGTATGACAGCTTAGTATCAGGTACTGGCGCAATGTTGGCAAGGGATCCAATCCCAGCAGACACAAAGCATTTGTTTACAATTTGTGCAATGTTGGATCAACGTCGAAGACGTTGGGCCGACGTTGTACGAATGTTATACAAATGTTTTGTGCTTGCTGGGATGCTGGCTCGGGCCAGCGTCGCAGACATCCATGATGCAACAATTTGCAGATTTATTTTCTTGTTAATATTATTGTGGACTACCGGCTTTCTCATGGACAATTTTTAAACCTGTATATAGTGGCATGATATTTGAAATAGTCAGAATAGAAAATTGTTTTTCTTAACAAATATGTATGAATACAATTAGGAATGACTATTATTGTCACAGATAGCATCCATATACATTTTAAATTAGACACAAGGCTATCTAATGGATGGATAGTACGTTACCATACCCATGGTGGGGTCCATCCCACTAGGAATTTTAAAATTATCCTCACTTTTTCTCATTTCCATTAGTAAATTTAGGATTAATCTTAATTATTCTAATCAAAATGAGAGAAAATTAAGTCAATCTTAATTTTAAGATCATTTGTGGGTCTTAGTGGTACCAGCCCAAGGACCAACCTCGGAACAATGCTAAACAATCTTGAATGCAGCGATAATAGAGTTCATCTTGTAAATCACGATCGTCTCGGCTATAAAGATATTTGACATTATACGGGAGAAGCTAAAATAATTAAATTTGATGGAACAACATTTTTTATATTAATAAATTGATTTGATAGAATATAAAGTAGAGCTTGAGGTTCGAATTTCTAGTTTATTCTAAATTACATTTTTATTCATTATATGAAAATGCATCTTTACATATTTTAAAGCAGTATGACGTGACTCTTTGAAATTAAATATTAACCCTTAAAGCGCCAAGTTGAATAATTTAAATTTTCACCCACTTGAAATTGTGTCTTGCTACCGCGACCCACAACTTCAAGTGGGTAAAAATTACTCATATCTTTTAATTTTGAGACCCAAGATATCCGAGTCTTGATGTGTAAACTCTCATTTCTTTCCCAATAACAGTGATGATTTGATTGACTAATAAAATGGATTAAAAACAGCTATTTTAAATTTTGAATTGTCATTTTGCTCATTTATTTGAAGTTGAATTGCTTACGCCATTTCCAGCTTAAATTGACTAAAAATATTTTTGTTTAATGGTAATAAGACATCTCTCAATTGTAATTATTCGATCAGCGGAACATCTAACACAAACTGTTGTATCAACTTTCAGAGGCATTTTATTTGGCAGGTAGTTCAATGGAAAACGTCTATATATACCGGCTTAGAGTGAGTGAATACTGCTTTACGTCACTTTCAGCACAATTATGGATATATCGCGACAGAAAAAGCCCGAAGTCGTGACTATGCCCTACTCTTATCGAGTTTTTTTTATAGTGTAGAGTACCATAGACAGCACTGCACACTCCAGGCCTTTGAACAGCTGGGAACAATGTATATGCACAGCCTCGATGACAAACATCCTGTTCGGGACTCGAACCCAGTAGGCCTACATCTGATTTTCGAGCCACAACCGGACCGAATGAGCCATCAGGGCAGGCATACCAACTTAGAAGGACAAGGGATTTATAACAAGATACTGCCGTGAAAACGCCAAGAGGCTGTATCTGCTTACTTTTCAAGTAAGCAGATACTGCCTTTTGGCTTTGTTCAGCAGAGTACAGGGATGGTCAGGTCTGATCCCGGTGTGTAACAGGACATGTCGGGAGAGCCGAACACGCGGGGAAGTCCCGGGAATAAGTCCCCGTCGAGACCGGGATTTGGCATGCTGTGAGGGACTGTGTGGCCCAGTAGAACTCAGTCCTACTGGGCTGGGCACTGTGTATCTCCCGAGAGGGGTGAAGTAATAATCGATGCTGGAAGTGTCTGGAAATGACGGATTCCAAGGAATTTCACCAATGGAACTAGGAATTGAGCGCGGGAGCAGCACTGTGTGTCACCGATGATTCACTACAAGTGCTTACAATTTTGCAGCTAAATCTATCGGCTTACGTTAAAAAAGCCAGATAAAATTATCGAGCTATGTATCCGTGATGGAACAAAACGTTACATCGATCACGTTGATACAACGCCAAATCAGAGTTGAATTATTGACAAATGGTGGACACTTTTCTGCATTACGTAATGCATTGGTGATCAGTGTTTTCAAGTTAATATGTGTTAATATGTGCTTATCTGAAACCTTACAGTTCTAATATTCAAGCAAACACGAGGCATTGATCCAGTGTCAGTTTAGCGTTGCTCCATCGTGTGCGACGCTGGCCCAACCTTAAAACAACATTAATCCAAGGTTTCGTCTTCGCTGGGATGCTATTTGTGATTGGTTGGAGTTTAACCCTTCTGCTGCTGAATTGTTTGCTTCTATTTTTTATTCATTTGAAGCTGGAATTGCTAACGCAATTTCCAGCTTCAAATGACAAAACATATTTATATTTATGAAAAATAGACATCTCCAATATTGAACTGAGCATCTACCAATAACTAATTTTATCAAATTTGTGATATTTCTATTGAGCTAGAACATACTCGAGACCGCATATATAAGGTTACAGCGACACAAGGGTTAATATCTGATCGCATGGAGTCACATACAGTTATCTGGGACGCAAGCTGCATGCCAAACCGGTTCCCGACAAGGTGTGGTTGACCTCAGGGGACCGAGCTCTGCAGATCGTCAATCCGCCCTCATCTTGTCACCCTGCTCGTCACTGCGCGTGCGCCGCCCCAATCTCAGCCGCCATGTTGGCAGGAAGCTGGTCTCTGCGCATGCGTGGCCTGTCAATCTGGGCCGCCATGTTGCCTGTGCGCTGGAGCGGCACCACGTCGGTCTTCTGCGGGGACCAGATAAGCCCCCTGGGTGTTAGCAATGACGAGTTGTGAGAGATGACTGCACGGGAGACAGATTAACCGGGATTATTCTGGATACTCTGCCCTGCAAAGCCAAAAGAGAGTAACTGCTTACTTGTAAGCAGTAAGCAGTTACTGTATTTTGGCTTTGCACAGCAGTACTGTCAGCATAATCACTTTCAGTTTGGACACAGAGTTATAGAGATAATTATTGCTTATCTAAGCAAAATTCACCACAATAATTTCACAGCTAATATACACGAGGTATTTTGGACGAATGCTGGTTCAGTGTTAGGCCAGCGTCGCAGACGGTCAACCAACATTAAACCAACTTTCGTTTAATATCCCGAGCTGGCTGGGTAATAGCATAAACATTAAATATTCATCCTTTTCTCTTCATTTCCATTTTCTGGTTTGTAATTTTATGTAAAATGCCACCATCTTTTTAATAATACCATGACAGTCACAGCTGCCAAGCTTGATTAACAAAATGAGAGTTTTGATCACAATTGAATTAATTCATAATTTAATCGTAAGTGAAATCGGAAGCAGTTACACCCGAGGTAGACTTATCCCGAGAGCCCGATTCCTTCATTAGGGGTTATATCACAAAATATGTGCAACGGTCTATTTAATACATTTTAGTTAGATTATATCCCATTATTTATACATGTATGTACATTGGTCTATTTAGTAAATTTTACTTAGATTATAGACAATATATATATAACGGTCTATTAGTCAATCTTAGTTAGATTATATGACATTACTTATAGATGTACAATGGTTTATTGACTTCATTTTAGTTAGATTATATTATTGATGCAAAACGGTCTATTTAATCAATTTTAGTTGCTATTTCATTAGTCAGACATCTGCCTCTTTGTCCCCTCATTGAAAGGTGTCAACCTGAATACAGATTTTTGTATAATGTTGCTCAGTTACGGTGAGATAGAAAGATCATAACGTTTTAATAAATATCTACATCTTCATGACATTTCGACCATATTATTGCGGGACAAACATATATTACCAGAAGTGTAGCTATGAAAAGTGAGATGTCAGACAGCGGGAATTGGTTCAATTCCATGTAATGTCAAGTCTATTAAATTGTAATTCAAATCTAAACTGCCTCCCACATACATCGTTATTATAACAAGTGATTGGTGGTATTATAGAGACTGGTTCGAATACACCTTTTACTTTACGATGTCTACTGCTTATAAGGTCACGAAAATACAGTCCTACTATATAAATCACCAGACAAATGAAAAAAAAAGGTTGTGGTTTATCGTGTGAAAAATTTGGAATATCTTCAATCCAAGCAAACCCTAGACGTTAAAGCCTAAGCCACGTTTATATGTCTTACCATTACTGACTTTTAACCCTTTAACCGCCGTCGTCGCATATATTCAGTTTTTCTTTTCTTACTAGCACATTAAGTACCACATTTTAAATATGTTAAAGATAAAATGTGACATCAACCAGCAAGATTTGAAAAAGAGTTGACCTCCATTTTGTCAAATCTGAATAATTTTTACTCACTTGAAATTGTGGATCACAACTTCAGGTGGGTGAAAATTTAAATTGCACAATTTGGCGGTTAAAGGGTTAAAATCCGCGCGGCACAGGCGGTGGCGGAAAATATCAATCACAATAAGCATCCCGATACGATCAAGGTTGTAAATGACATTTTTTATTTTACCTGCAGCTGGTCAAACGAATGGACATACTTCATGTACTGTTTTCACCGTGGCTTTAAAAATGACCAGTTTTACTTTTCTATCTACCATTTCCCAATTTGTAAAATTTTGCGCCTGCGCTAAACGAAACAACCGGCCGAAATGAAGAAAAAGCACTACATTTCTAGGATTAAGGCAGATATATTCTCGTAAATTGCATCGCTGTCAAGTGTGCTTTCATTAAGCAGTGGATGGCAAGGGAATCTAAGTTATAGGTACGGTAATGAGATTATTTTGCGGTGAAAAAGTGTGAAAGCAACGTGCTAAGTGGTCGGATGGAAAGCCCGGATTGATCTATGTCGTGTCAGCCATCTGCTTTAGAATCCTGATTACTGAATACTACAAAACTAAAAGGCAGTATCTGCTTACGCTACAAGTAGGCATATACTGCCTTTTACACCGCACTATAAGTGTGGAAATGTTTAATATCGAGGCGAAATATAGCACATTGCGTCATTTCAAGTTCTTTCTTTTCAGAAATCTTCACAAAATATATATTGTACTAAAGGAATACGTTGTTTCCTGTGACATATACAATTTAAATACCAGTATATCATGAAAAAGTGAAACCCGAAGCTGGGACAATTTCACCCTATAATTTGGCATGAAAAGTCAATTATGTTTTATGAAACATAGTCAAACCTGAAAGCGCCCATCACGACTAAAATCGTTTTTTTATTGACGCACGAAATAACGGCTTTGGAAGTATCACAGTAAACACAAAACATTTGTATAACATTTATACAATGTTGGACCGACGTCATGAACGTTGGGCCGACGTTGTATAAATGTTATGCAAATATTTCGTTTTTAACTGGGATGGTTTAATTGACTGATATTGCTCATTTTTGACCTCAAATGTAACAATGTAAGAATTTTTAAACCGCATATCACAGCAGTGGATGAGATGTGAAATGATTTCAATTGACACATTAGGGAAATATACTAATGCACTAATGAATACCTCAATCATTTGAAAAGTTTTCGGCGTCATGGATGGGAAGAATAAACATAGCATGATAAAAAATACTTAAGGACAGATTCGTAACAAATATAATACAAGGTGTAGGCTACATGGAGATGCAAAATCACGTTCGGGTGCCAACAAATACATGTACATGCATTAAGCTGGCTTCCCTGTGATGACTTTTCTGCAGCTTTTTAATGTCTAAGAAGCCAACAAAAAAGTCCTGTCATGTCCGTATAGACACGCGGACAAGGAGAGATGCTTCACAGATTGGAATGCCGCCTTTGGAAGAATACATCTTCCGGCTTTTACTAAAAACCAGCGTCTCACCACGGCGAATCCACACCCAAGCCACGGGCCACGGCGCATGCCTGAAAGTTGATTGAGCCAATCAACGAAGGCATCTCGTGTGGGTGAAAGCATTACTGGCACAGCGGCTTCTGCCATTCTCTGATGGGAGGAATTGGCGGCGTGGTGAGCTATTCAATAAGGAAAGAAGAGGTCACTTTGTACTCCCTTTCCTGAAGGATATTTTTTCTATGGCGGACATGTCTGAATGTCCTTTTTGCAGCCGCTATCTTGTCTGCCATTTAGTTGGCGCGAATGTTGCAAGGGCACACTCAATTCAAAAGTTCCTTTGTATTGCATTAAGCTAGCTACCTATTTCTACGATCTTACCGAAGAAATGTACTTTATTCTTTTGATTACGACATTTTTTTCATAATTTACAATTCATAGGCCTATTAAGCAGATATAGAGAAAATAGATTATGATTCAGAGAATACGCCTCAGAACTCATACCTACAACGCTGAATACTAATACATGTATATTTTATCCTATTTGAATTGAATTCTGTGCACAAACGGCCTTACAACGGCCAATCCCGAGATATTTATCGTCAATATCGGAAAGGCTATACTCGGGTGATGTGAGCAGAACTGTTTTAGCTCTCTATTAGCTTAACCCTTATCCTGCTGATCACAACTGTTGTCATTTATAATCTGTTTTATTAGTCGACCAAATCATTGTTATTTGGAATGAAATGTTTATCTAAACATCAAACTTTGCAAATAGTAGTGCTCTAATTAAAGAAATATGAGTAATTTTCAGGCACTTGAAGTTGTGGATCGCGGTAGCGAGACATAACTTCAAGTGGTTGAAAATATAAATAAATTAACTTTGCAGGATAAGGGTTAATATTACACTAAACTGTGTCCGTATATTTGTAAAAAAATAGAATTTTATCAAAGTGGTGAAATACACTAGATGAGTAATCCTGAAACTGTGTTGGGCCTTTTTTGTGGCAATCAGTAAAAATAGCCAAGTAGTAGAACAAAGACTATCATAACAGTAATCTGAGGATGACGCCTCCGTAAACATGGAAAACCTCATTAATGGCGTGTTCAGATTGATGACATGTTACAACGAAAAATGAGGATTTCATTTGTTGTCTGTATATTGTTTGCTTTCTAAAGGATCAGCGCCGATAAATTAATGTTTCTATTGTCAAAGTTGTTAAAGATATGTTCGCTCTTGAGATAATTACGATATATAGTCGACTTAGTGCTTTCAGCACTAAGGGTAAGATATTTATTATTCAGTCGGTTTCGCACGTTTTTTTTCTTCATCTGGTCCCGATGCTAAAATTATGATTTAATCCCAGCAAGCAGGACACTTTGCTTGGTTTGCTGTTGTACCACCGTCTGCGACGCTGGGCCAACAGTAAACCAGCATCAGATGAACACCTCGTGTTTGATGGAATACGCGAAAAACAACCGCAGAAATGTCACAAATCACATACATCGCTTATGAATTCGTAGAAACATAGAGCCAGAAGATGGCCGAAACGCGACAGAAGAAACGCTGACACATTCCGTGGCTTCGCTATTCTGCCATCAAAGCCAAAAGGCAGTAACTGCTAACTTGAAAAGTTAGCAGTTACTGCCTTTTAGCTTTGTGCAGCAGTAATGGTGATTCTGGCAGAAGCAGCCGTCCTCACGCCTTTTCTTCTCACTCGCTGGATCGTGCCTAATTCTCACACTTGCCACATTTCATTAACAGCGTTTCACAGTTCGATGTGGACGAACAAAACGGCCGCCGACAAAAGACATGATTGCTGCGGTTACCGTAATCCTCCTTGGTGACGGCCGCGTTACCATGGAGATCACGACCTTGACCTATTTATCACGCAGTATTGCTGTCATGGCGATGCGGGGGGAGGGGAGGGGGGATTTCTTGGAGTAGAAAAAAAGAGAAAAATCGATATTGAAGACGCCTGTTTGCTGCAGGAAATACCAGGATCTGTCATCGCGGATTTAGTGGCCTCCAAGAAAACACGAGCCTTTGACCAATGCTGGTTTGATGTTGGGCCGACGCCTTCAACGCTAGCCCAGCATTAAACCAGCATTGTAGCAAAGTTTCGTGTTTGCTGTCTGGGACTTGTGATTACTCACACCCGGTTTTTACCGCACTTTTTCATATTTTAATTAAGGTGAATAAATATTCCTGGTCAAAAAGAACCGTCGTGTAAATCCTCGGCTTCCTTTGTGATTGGAGCGAAATGTTTCTGATAAACGTGATAAATAGACCGACAATCAAGCAAAATGTCCAATATTAGGGCCCTGATAGTGAAGCTTGAAGACACAAAGAAAGCATTTACAACCATTCTCAACTCATGAAACTATATAAGTTAGAGGATAAACACTCACTTTCCAACTTATGGGCAATCGGACTGATAATTCAGTGATTCATGCCTACTCCGGGACGATGGAGATATAGACTTAAATGTTCATCTTTTGTCGAATAAAACAAATCATTCAATATAGCGCATCTTGGACTACAGGACACCTGTGAAGTGTTTGAACTTTGAGTTGACATTATTTTCAAATGACGTCACGAATAATGAGAAAGTGATTTATTTGCATGAAGTCGTTTCCTAGTAGCGAAAGTGTTCTGTTTGTCAGTGTGATCACTCTGATGACACTTTAGGCCTGAGCGGACAACAAGGTATTTTATACATTTGAAAGAACATTAGACCAAATTAGTAATGGTTTGTACAGTGAGGTCTTCTTGATATTTAAAGTGTATGCTGCTGTACACGCATGTATAGTTGCAGAACGTATACCAACCCGTATGACTATCATTTAAAGGTCACCTATTGTCATGCACGAAGATGAACTATATTGTCTATAACTGCAGTGGAAGGCTGTGACATTTATGGACAATACAAATGATGACTAACATACCTCAGGCCCCCACCTCAAATGACCTACATTCTCTTTTTTGTCTTGTCTTGGACACTAAAATTGTATTTCGGTAGAGGCTGATCCAAGCAAACTCAAAACATTTGTATAACATTTATACAATGTTGGACCAACGTCGAAGACGTTGGGCCAACATTGTATAAATGTTATACAAATGTTTTTCGCTTGTTGGATGATACTACCTTTGTCGCGCAAATCTAAAAGGCAGTATAACTGCTCATTCTTAAGTTAGCAGTTACTGCCTTTTAGATGTGCACGGTATAGTTTAATGTATGCTAACACATAAAAAAATAAAACTTCGAAAGATAATGTGTTAAATTATCAGTAGTCGATGGCTTAACATTGGTGTAGCATTGGATCATGGTGTTTGAAGGGTGGATTCTCGTTGTTGTAGTACAGTGATAAGTCATGGTGCTTCTGATTCTGAAGGTTGTGGGTTCAAGCCCTTCAATACCACCTACCTTCATAAATCTATCAGATGCTTCCATGACAAAGTAAAAATTACACGTCGTAGACCACATAGATAATTTCCGTACAAGCCAAATATGCATCCTTCCACAAAAAATTAAAATGTCTATTTATTACTCGGTGCTAGATTAAACCCTGAATCCTGTACGGATATAATATGGTAATAAATTTGATTTCATTTGATTTGATTAAAACTAATTAGGCCCTATTGTCATGATCGTAAAACAACAGTGTCAAATGTAAACCTTATAGCGTCAAGTAAAGTTATATTCTCTTATCTCAAAGGCAAGTGAAAAAAGTTGAAAAAAAGCAGAAAAGTTTATATACGTAAATATCACTTTAGGTGTTATAATAATATTTATTTTAGTATTGATACTCCAACGTGACTGCAAGTCACGTTTGCGTATCAATACTAAAAAATCACCCGTGGAAGTTGTCTGCTTGAGACCAGAAAATCATTTATGGAAATGGACGGACGCTACATCCGATTGCGCAGAGATGAGCTTTCCCAGCAAACACGACACATCTACCCAATGTTTGACCAATGTCGGCCCACCGTCTACGACGTTGGCCCAACAATGGTCAAACATTAGGTAGATGTGTCGTGTTTACTGGGTTCCTATTAATATACAATGAGATCCTGACCAGGATTGGATGGGCACGTGATGGCGCGTGTGATCCAGACTCGATCATGATTATTTCATGCCGTGCCGGAGTTGATTGTCCGTGCGCATCATAATGAAAACACGGATATTACAGCTTGCTGGATAATGCTAATCGTGGATTTATACAATCAGGTTTCCTTACAGCACACATTTAGAATGGGTGGGGATTTATGTAAATCCAGGCTAAACTGGGTCAGGAAATGAAATGAAATGAATCGGGCTTTAGGCCACCTTTGTGCACATATAGGCTAAACTGGGCCAGGAGAACCTCCTGAGGATGGTGAGATGATTGAGATGACACTGTCCTCCAGACACAGGATTCGAAATTCGAGCCCTGGCGGTCTGAGGCCGAGCACGCTACCTCTCGGTCACGGAGGCTCCGCACAATACTAACTAACTGGGTCAGGAGAACCTCATGAGGATTGTGAGATGCATCAGATGACACTGTCCTCCAGACACAGGATCACACACATTGAGGAGCTGTATATCCTTATCATAAAACACTAAAAATTGACCCAATGTTAAGTCAATTTTGGGCCATCGCCTGCGACGCTTCCTCAACATTGACCCAACATTGGTTGATGTTGATTCAATGTTGGCAAATCATCTGAACATCACGTTAGGCCAACACTGGACCAGTACTGCAGTCTCTTATTTGTATTTTCTAGAAAAAGGGAACGGCGCCACTCTGCAACCTGTGACAGACCTGAATCTGGAGCCACTAACGAGCCAGTTCAAAGATTGAAGAGGTGTCGATCCTTCGGTCACTGACCAGCTACAAGCTAATAGGGCAGCAAACACGAGACATTGGTCCACTGTTGGTTCAACGTCTCATGTTTACTGGGAATGAATCGCGATAGTGTCAAGTAGATTACCGCTCTAAAAAATAGAAAATCAAACACGAATGTATGTAAAAACACAAAAAACCGAGCCCTAGAGCAGACTGAGACTACTAGTAGACTGAGACTACTCTTAAAGATTTGTTTAAAGTTTGTTTGTTTCGTGTTATGTGGTTCCACTATTAAGTACATAAAATCAAGGATTCTCAATAGAGACTCTATTGGGATTCCTTGATAATATTAAGGTTATAAGTGTAGGTATTGATTGTGTAGTCGTTTGGTGAGTCTGTGGTTGGGCAAGCACTTCTCGCAAGTCCCTCTGCTTTGAATCGCTACCTAGACTCAAGTGTTCTTGTACAATAAAATAACTTGTATTGGAGAAAGTGTAAAAATAAATAAAAATAGGGTCAGAATTTACCTATTATTAAATTTACTTCTTTTGTTACAAGCATTATAATATATTCTAACTTATTAAGTTATTATAAGAATGAGTATCCAGCACTCACAGGGTTGGATATAAAAATCGCAGATTTGCGAACAATTCTTATTTATAGATCTCCAGCCTTCGCCAGAAAAGCCGCGTCTCAATTTCTAGATGTTTATGGGGACTAAGGGGTCACCCCTGTCCCCATCCGGCAGCTTAGCAACCCATCAGCGTCCAACGGGATTTAAGTGTGTGCTCAGGAAGCGCCCAATCCGAGTACTGATCCCTACTGGAGGAGGAATCCCGGGAAGCGTTGGTCAAACGTTGTCTGAGTTTCAGGCCAGCATCTGCGATGCTGGTCTGACATTCAGACAATGTTTGATGAAACGTTATTCTCTGGGGAAAGATGCCGAGTGTATATGGGTTGAGAATACCGTATATAGTGCTGTTTTGACGAGACTTGTCTTTCGGTGGCTTTTATAAACCATTCATTTTCTAATCTTCCCAGAAAATATGAGACAACAATTTTGATTTGATGCTTGGACAGCGTCTCGCCAACATCAAACCAAAATCGGGTCAAGGTTCCGTATATGGTAGTTTAGAATTAAAATGTAAAAACTTCGTCCTGATTTGAGGTGAGTGCGTGAATATTGCATTACGTCGCTTTCTGCACAATCATGGCAATATCGCGACAGAATGAAGCCCGAAGCCGGGACTATTTATGCCCTACTCTTATTTGAATGACTTCGAAGGTTCTTCATAGTACACAGTACCATAGGCAGCACTCTACACTCCATGCCTTTGAACAGTTTGGAACAGTTTGGAGCAGACCAGGATTTGAACCTGGTACATCGAGGTTGCAAGTTCCAGTCTATACGAATGAGCCATCGGGGCCGGCCTCTTGATTTGAGGAATACATCTTGTGTTGCATAAATGAGACAGTGGAGCTGATCTGGTGGAGCGCTTGTTTCAAAACACTAATCCAACTTGAAAGTGTTTCTAAATAGGTTTCACAATCACTATGTATACTCGAGATAAGGCGAAATATGAAACCAACATTTAGAGATGTATACATTTACATTGTAATATGAAAGGATTCACCCATGTAAAATGTCAACACTTAAACCGCTAAGCGCGACTACAGACGTCAACATTTATTTTTAAGTCGATAAAATCACTGATATTCGGAATGAAATGGATCTTTACGAAGGCAGTTTCGTCTCAAATTAAACAAATATGAGCAATTTTCACCCACTTGAAGCTGTGGGTCGCGGTAGCGAGACACAACTTCAAATTGGTGAAAATTAAATTTGTGTTTATCATAATTATTTAGCGCTTCAAGGGTTGAATACCATCAAAATCGCTATACCTCCCACAGTCGCAAAATGACAATAATTTACAGTGCGGTGTCCACAATCCCTGCACTTACGCACCTCCTTCCTGAGCCTAATCCAGAGCAAAACCTCTCCCCGCAGACAGGATCAGGAGGTATGGAACGCCAAGGGAGATCAAATAACAGTAGCGATGAATGGCCAGGGAAAATCAAGATTCTTAAGGAGAACAATAGGAAGGCCACCCTAGCAATACTTCGTTTAACATTACACATTGAATGATTTAATTTCAGTGAATGGCAACACGTACTTTGAAAGCAATCCCGATGTTGGTGTTGCAAAAATATTAATGATATTGCTTTCCTTACAAGATATAAAAATGTCTAAGGAATCATCATCCTTTACGTTAAGCAATCAAAGTAGATTTTTTTTCTGTTGTGGCATCATATTTGACATTTTATTGTTCTAGATAATGTAGCAACTGTGATCTGAAATGGAATGAAACTTATCTAATAAAAACATTGGTCAGGTACCTTCTCTTTTTTTAAATATCTATCTAACGTTTCCGTATGATGAACGCTTCTGCAATTCTCACTTTCCTCATATTCGCGATGTTACTCAGCAGCAGATATCCTGGTTCAAAGTAACCCCGGACGGCTTCCCGGACCTGATCCGGATCACAGTCAGCAGCCATGGAGGCTGACGCTGGCCTCATTTGCATCCTGCATGGATCGTGATGATTTGACCATGATGACCGCACCAGGATCAGAGAGGGATCAACCCCGGCCCAACGCTGGCTCAACGTCTACGACGTTGCGCCAATATTGAGCCAGCGTGTGGCCGCTGTCTCGGGAAGTGTCGGGATCGCCGCCCCTCCTGGTTGGCGGCTCATCGGGTGTCCCGGGAAGGGCCCAGGGGGATCCCCCCAGTCATTTCTTGCCGCCTTCTGGCCTTGTTTGATCACTCAATCCCTCTTATTCAGCCATAGCCCATTGTAAGACGATAGGGAATTATTGCGCTTACCCACACAAGGATTCGCCTCTTGTGGGCATTTTGGGCGGGGATTGGGCGCCGGCGGGAAATAAATGGTGCGACAAGAGCTGCCAATATTGACACTGATAACACTATTTAGACTAACAAAATCAGTACCTTTGTGTAAATGAAACTATATTCTGAACTCCCAATTAAGATTTAGCGCCACATATCTCCCGTTCCTTAGTAGATGACCTTTATTATAACGCAAATCCATATCGACATTATAATAATAATTATTAGCTAGAGTTAGAGTTATTCAGGCATTGCAGAGTAAAAATATTTTTTGCAGTTTTCACAAAAAAATAGACCCGCACATATTATCACCCAACCATGTCGCACACTAATAAAAGCCAGGGGCAGATATGTTAGCCCAGCGCACGTGTAGCGTTAGGCCAACATCACAGGCGTTTGGGTAGCATTTATTACTCAAGAAGTATAGACAGAGCGGCAATGAGAAAGAGAATGGCAAATAAAGGTACAACTCTGAATTGCGTGCTCATTCATAAATGTCGCCGTAGTTGTTTGTTAAGTGCCAGGAATGGGTGTATTTTTGTTTACCCCCGACGGTTTCATCGTCCATTATCGCCCACCAAATCGGCCACGAACGAGGTCGTATAACAAAGACCCTCGACGACAGAACGAGCCCTGTAATTCACAGATTGGTGCACTATTTGCACTGCGCGTAACAATCTCTAACGTGGTAATAGTTTGGTGGTCTATGGTGTAGTATTAATATATGGAACTTTATATGCAACAATTCCTAGCCTGTGTTAGCTCAAAGAATATAGAACGTTTCTGTGTTAGTTTAGGGCTATCTACAATAGGGTAAAACTAGTTAATTTGTTAAAGTATTACTGCTTGGCGTAACAATCACTGTGTCAATACTACCAATAGTCTCCTAATATTTACATTGCATGGTGTAATGAATGCAGTGGAGAGCAATGACAACTATGAATACTATCTAACATGCTGTTGTTCATTGCACAAGTGCTTAAATATAATATATCGATTATATGCAATGTACTTTTTGTTCATCAAGGATATTTTGATTTAATTTACATTTAAATCAATGTAAATTCGTTTTTCTTTAGCTAAAAATATGGATGACTGATCCTCACACTTGGATGCGGCAGAAATCTGACGCGGGAAGACATTTATAAAACTTAGCATTTTCACTTCAATGCTTAATGGCAAAATTAAAAACCGGAAAATCGCATTATTCTCTGCGGCGTACGACATTAATAAGTAATGCCGCCAGCACTTAAAGTGTCTGTTGGTATCGGCCAAGCAATCAGTCATCGTCGGGGCGGTCGCTAAGTTGATAAGGAGGAAAAAACAAATGTGGATGTGTGCTTCCCGCCTTTTTTAGACCGCCAGACGGGGGAGAGTAGAGGCAGTGCAGTGTGTTGACAAAACTCCTCGGATAAAATCAGCCATGATGGCATTGCTGCCGATGACTCATCAGCCATTCTGGGTCAGATCCAGTTTGCTGGTAGACACGACATGTTGGTCAAACACTGGCCCAGTTCTGGGCCTGCGTTTGACCAACGTGTCGTGTTTCGGACCGGAGTTGGCCCAGCGTTGGCATGCCACAGCACGGCAGTGACAATCTTCTCCGTCAGCTTGTATGTAGATGTCACTGCATTCAGTAGTATCACGTCCACCACCACAAGAAGTTGAGTTTGATATTAGAAATGATCCACTGAAAATCATACTGTAATGGCCTTTATCGCAAAATAAATAATATAATAAATATAAATATAGTACTTTATTTATTATTGTACTCTTGGACATGTCTAGACATGTAATTGGAGAAAATAAAAGACGTTCAGAAATCGAAAATTACGTTTTAATACAAATTCGAGGTAACCATCAACCGTCAGACAGGCCAGCATGGGTATGATTTAAAAAAGGGGTATGTTTTATTTTAAATGTGGGTCCTATCGATAATGTCTTTTTCAGTGGTCGCTGGACAGAAAAAAAATGAATTGATTGTCTTGTATTTGAGTTGAAACAAAGTATGACAATTTACTTAAATATAGGCCTGCAGAATGTGTTCACACCCAGGCCACCCAATGTATTGAGGTGGCTTAGTGTCTTAGTGGCTTAATGTCTCTGTCCATGAAATAGCATTGTGATTTAAGAACCATTGGCAAAAACCGTTGAGGACTAAACGTACATATTAAATTGATGGGCAATATCGGACTTAGATCATATCCAACCAAACACGAGATGCTGGACCGATGTTGATTTGATATTGAACTGTCGTCTGCGATGCTGGACCAACATTAAAACAGCATTACGCAAACTGTTCTTGCTTGCTGACTAGGCGCTCTACAACACCGGCCCACCGCCGAAACAACAACGTCAATCGTGATAAGGATTCAGTGACAGGGATAAGAAGGTGCAGCACCTGGCCGTCCACAGACAGGGATTTCACCAGGATCAGCTTCCCTCCTCGACTAAATCTAGATTCCATCCTGATCTACGCCGGAACTCTCCATCCGGGGCCTATCACGGGGTGTAAACATGTCAAGATGGCCGCCATTAAACCAGCTGCCACCATCATGGCATGCGCAGAATACGGTGATTAACTGTTATATTGGAAAATGGCATCTCATAACTTGATATGGTAAATCGTGAGTTAAATGCTATGGGTCAAGTAAAGTAGTTTTATAAGCTATACTGGACGACGGACAACTGCGCTTTTGTGGTCATATGGGCATTATATTGCTCATATGGACAGCCGACTCTCATATATACAGACATGACTGACATTATCATTTAGTTTGACTTATATGTTAGACATGTGATAGGTCAAACCTATAAGTTATTTTTAAACTTCCTGGTCAAACTATATACAAAATGTAACGCTGGTTTTATTTCACAGTAGAGGTCAACACAATGTGGGGGAAATCACTTATTTTCTGAATGATAAAACATTTCTTTATAGTAACCCTCAAAGCACTATGTTAAATATTTTACATTTTTACGGCAGCGAGACACAACTTCAAATCCGAGAAGTTTGATTTGAGACGTTTAAGCGTTCATTTCCTTCCCAATAACAGTGATTTGGTCGGCTAATAGAAAGGATTAAAAACGACTATATTGTCCTGCCCAGCGGTGTAATGACTAACAATAACGAATATAGGCCTAACACTGAAGAATAGTCAGACATATCACTCAAAGTGTTCTCACATGTGGTCTATATAAACCATGCCGACCGATATCACGGGAAAGGAATCAGAAAATGAACCAACAGATTTGTAATAAAAGTGATGATCTTATATCGTGTACTATTCCATAATTTCCACAAACATCTGTTTCCCAGCAAACACAAAACATTTGTATAACACATATATAACGTTGGTCCAACATTGTATATATGTTATACAAATGTTTTGTGTTTGCTGGGTTACTTCATCTATCACGTTGCTCGTCAGCGTGACATGATGCTACTCGCCAGTACACCATCATTAGCCGTCGTTACGACTGTGTGTAATTCGATTTGGTCTTGTCATTTTCAATTTCCATTGTCATTAGGTCCCGCGGACGCCGGTGGCGTGTTTCCAGAATCAATTGGCCTGCGCACACGGTGTCCATCAGCAGTGTCTCACCATTGCTCAGCAAAGCCAAAATGCGGTGGCTGCTTACTTTAAAAGCAAGCAGTTATTGCCTTTCAGGTTTGTACTGCACCATGGCTCGGCGACCCTTATTGCGCGGGGCGTTGCAGTTCTGTGACTTGACTGACTGCAAGACAGGACTTCTGCCTCTAATGGTAAAAGTGGAGCATAAAAATGTGAGATCCATGACACGACAAAGTCCTTACCAAACCTGCATTTACCAAAGACAGTTCAAGTTTATTAATGCAACGCCATTGCAGTCGGTGGTCTTTTGCGGGGAAACCTCTTGCAGTCGAGCTGCTGGGTGTGAATTAATCGTGTACCACTAAAAAGGCGATTTCCTCACCCCGGAAGGCTGATTAGCCCGGGCTAACACAAGACGTTATCAGGATGCTGACACAATGCCGGGCCGGAGTCGCAGATGTTGGCCCAGTGATTAAACAAACGTTATGCCCTTGCTAGCCCCGAGTGTTCATTATTTCATGGCACGTCGGTTTTCTAACAGAGAAGTGGTTGATTCGACGCTTGAGCCAGCAGTCATCCCCATCAAATTGCAGGAGAATGGCCAGTTCTCATGCGGATACCATTACATGGCGTGGGGTGTTCTGCTCTGCAAAGCCAAAAGGCAGTATCTGCTTACTTGTAAAGTAAGCAGATACTGCCTTTTGGCTTTGCACGGCAGTATATACGTCCACTGCCTTTACCATGTCAGGATGCAAGTTCTCCACCTCCTCTATTCATCATTAACATGCAGGTTCATGAACGTACACGGCGTTAGGTAATTCTATTAGATCCGTGTAAATTCATTCAGTCGACTGACAACCTTATACATCTTTTGTTCAGCTTAACCCTTACGGCGCTGAAATAGTTGGTATAAATCATAGAGTTCAAAGGGCTTCTTCAATTTCAAATCATCATAAATTTCTTAGTTAGCTCTATCCGATTCATTTGAATACCTGTATGGGTATACGGCCATTATAAATATTTTACTCTTGCAGTACGGGGATCGACTTTAGAAATCACAATCTGACGTCCAGATTCTGACGTCTAAAGTCGGTCCCCGCGCTGAAAGGGCTGAGAAACACTAAAACTAACCACATTTACAAGGTCGAAATTCCAATTTAGAAGTAGACATTTTGTTTTTAATACTGTGTTGAAGCCTTTTTCACACCGACTGTATGATGATCGTTTAGCAGAAATATTTCCTTTGATATTGTATTTGAATTGGCCCATTATGAAATTGGTATTAACACTTTACCATCTAGAGGCGCTGTGACACATATATTCATGGAGTATATTTTTAAAGAGGGTAATTTCACAGAAAATGATACAGCAGCCCATCGTAATGAGGAAGGAATACGTTTTCGTTTTGATATTACGACACTTTGACGTATTATAAAATCGGCTAGTTTAGATTCAGCGTAAGTGTGGCCAAGTGTGAATTACGATAGCAATTCATACTTACAGTGAATCAAAAAATGTTGAAATCATATGGGTTAAGTTTATAGTATTGTGACCCGTCACACTAATTGGGCAGTAAGGGAAACAATTTTAAAATATATTTTTAGTAGGTTTGGTAGTCCTGCCTTTCCTGTTTCAGACATTGAAAGAATGTTAGAAAGATCTGTATCACTTTTGATTTTATGATTTTAACTTTTTAATTAAATGTAATCATAAATAACAGTAACAGTTTCGCCCGGATGTACGTTTTCGCATGGCGGGTCACAATAAACTTAGCATTAACATCAACGATGGCTTATTTATGAAAAGTGTTATTGTTTCACATGCATAGGCCTACAAGACATACGAAAGAAAGCATAGACACCTTAGATTATACCCAGATGTAATAATAATTTTCTTGTAGACTGACCATGGTCGCGCCCAGTATTCCCAAAGCCATAGACAACATATGGATTCACGCTGGGGAGAGGTGGCCTGCTGAATAATAACTTGGCCACAGCATCTCTGCTAATTTCCGGCTAATTTCTGTGACAGACTGGGAAGGACAATTTGCGCTTCAGGCAGCGAAAGACAGAAAGATTCAGTTAATACCCAGATATGTGTGAACAAAAACAAAGATTCTGAAAATGTGATTTTCCACAAATGGTCGCCATTGTAACTATATTGATAGTTATGATCACTGTTCATTTTGAGCATATTCGTTCTAGAAAGATAGGTTATTGTGGGAAAAAAGGTCAGCGTGTTCAGCGTCTTGGAAGTGCATGCGCGCGCCGCCTTCACTTCCGCTTCTTCCGTGTGCTGAAGGAAGCACACATCCTTTTTCATTCTGTGCTTTTTTGTTTGGACACTACTGTCCGAGTGATTTTAAGTGACACAAAATATTTTATATATTCAGATATTGGTGAATATTTATTGACGCGACTGCATGACACATGCATTGTGCAGTATGAAATACGAATTACCATGTAGGCCCTAAGATAGCAAAATGAGTCAAGGTTATCAACAATGATGCCCCATGATGAGTTGGAATCAAAGACGTTGACCGGACGATAGGCCTTTGTTGGATCTTAAGCCTCATAATCACACTATTTATTCATTCATTCATTCATTCATTCATTCATTCATTCATTCATTCATTCATTCATTCATTCATTCATTCATTCATTCATTCATTCGCTCGCTCGTTCGTTCGTTCGTTCGCTGGTTCGTTCGTTCGTTCTTTTGTTCGTTCGTTCTCTCGTTCGTCCATTTGTTCGTTCGTTCGTTCGCTCGCTCGTTCGTTTGATCGTCCATTCATTCATTCACTGCATAATTATTATAATCAATTATTTCACATAACTATCATATAAGCACGCATGCGCAAGCCAGCGGCTGGTGAAGCCCCAGGACAAATGTAGATGCTGGACGGATACGACAAGGACTGAGAACCGGTCTAATCCCCAAACACTCCACAAAGTACACGGTAACGGAGAAGTAATGAATAAATTACCCACCGTGCTGTGCGGGAGTCTCTGATAACATCACCAATATCGCTGTCATGTTCTAAAAATATTTAAAAGCTAATATACTCAGCGGTTGCTCAATGTTAAGCCCAACGTCTTCGACATTGGGCAAACGCTGACGTGACGTTTTGTATCTGTTGGGGTGTCGTTGTATCAGAATTTAATCTTAATTCTAATTTAAAACACTTCCTGTCCCATTGCTTTTAAATTATAGTTAAACGCCGCATGGATGTATTATATGTATTATATCTCTGTGCATTTTAAGTGTTATCAGATCCAGACAATATTTTGACATTTGTGATATTGGTCTAGGTTCAATGTTAGAAATATACATCGTGCGCATACAAATATTTTAACTTGAGAAAAGGATATTAATAAAAAAGTGCGTTTTTACGATTTATTCCAAATTCGTAAATGGACAAAAAAAAATTGCCCGGAACTGGTTTGGGAAACTAATCAAAAATACTTTAAATGTACAATCCGGTACAAATTGGGAATACATGGTTTTGGAAGAAGAGCTTTTACATTAATGGCACATGGCGTGTGGACACGCTGTGAGACTTGTGAGCGAGGTGGTGCGTAGTCATCGGACGGTCATTTCACATAGACGGGGGGGGGCAGTCAGTCTCCACCGAGGAGGGGGGTTGATTATATCTTAGTACATTCTGGCAGCCCCGAATTCCACACGCTAATCGCTGAAGCAGAAGAAGATTCTCACAAAGTGAGTCCAACAAATTCTAGACGCAATGTTGTTTTAATGTTTGCGACACTGGCCCAACATTAAAACAACATTTTGTTGACCGCACTGGTTTGCCGTTGGAGAAAGAAAAGTGTTCATTTTTTCTAACTCATCGAGAATTGAGAATTAAAAATGACATGAAATGATTCCTGCTTTAGGCCAATTTTCTGCACATACATGCTAAATTGGGTCAGGAAAACCTCCTGAGGATGGTGAGATGAGTGAGATGACACTGCCCTCCAGACACAGGATTCGAAATTCAAACCCTGGAGGTCTGAGGCCCAGCGCGCTACCTCTCGGTCACGGAGGTTCACCACAATACTGAGTTATTGAGAATTTAGAAAGTCCTGGAGATTAAAACAAATCGCAGATGGTGATTTTTCCAAGAAGTAAGACGGGTTTCTGACTAACTCTGTGAAACGTCAAATGATAAATGTCCCATTGTACTAGACAAAAGAAAATATGGATTAGAGATTATCATTTTAATGAATATATCAAAGAAAATAGAAATTAAAGCAGCAAGTTTTTTTATTTTGCTATCAGCAAGAAAAAGCCTGCATTTTGTTTTCATAAGGATCGTTTCAGAAACGTCTGAGAAACCACAGGCAGTTTGAAAAAAGAAATAAAATGTAATTATATTAATCAGACCTGAAAAAAAAACATTTTTGTTTAATACTATTGGATATATCAAGATTCTTTAAAAATATATTTTAAAAAAATGGCCATATAAAAAGACAAATTTCTGGTAAGAATCATTGATTATTGAGTTATTGCCGCGTCCAGACATCTTACAACTTGAAAGCTAACTCCATTACACAGAACACTGTGTCGTGACTTATGGCTTGTAATTTGATCCCGTACACCATATCCAGGAAACACGAGACATTGACTCAATGTTGGTTTAATGTTGGGCCACCGTCTTCGACGTCGGCCCAACAATAACCGGACATTGGTTCAATGTTTCGTGTTTGCTGGATATCTCCACACAGCCATCCGCACCCGACTCTCATCGTGGAAGCGGCATCTAGTTGGGGTATTTGGTGGATGCCCAGCAAACACGAGACACTCACCCAATTTTGGGTTATTGTTGGGCCAGCGTCGAAGACGGTGGGCCAACAATAACCCAACATTGGGTGAATAGGGAGGCGCGGGGGGTGGGCAGTATAGTGGTCATCTCTGGCCCGGGGGTTCAGGTCAAAGCCCGGGGATTATTGGGTTATTTGGGGACTGATTGAGGGAAGGGGGAAGCAGTGAGTCTCAGAGCGCCATGTTCCACACGGCACATGGGGCAGGGACCTCACCGGACCCACCCCCTTGATATTCGCTGGCTGGCGGGTCCGACAAGATCCATGTCCTTGAAGTTAGATGGTTCGTGTCGAAACATGCGCAGCGCGCCGGCGCAGTAAAAAGCACGAAGGAATGGTACGTGTTGTTACGCTGGCAATGCGGCGTGTATCTAAGCAGGGCTAAGTAACAGTACTGGTGGGTAAGGATCTTAGCATACAGGATGTTCCTAACTGTTCAAAGGAATGCAGTGTACGTTGCTCGTGATGTAAGCGAGACATGAAAATATATTAGACCTGATCTGACGTGCATATGTCAAATTGTAGTCCATCGTGAAATACCAAACAGCTTTAAATAGGGGGGCCTACTTATATACTATACTTGCAAAGTTACTACTGTTTGTCATTTCCGTGACAGTGTGTCTATTTACAATACAAAAACAATATTATCGTTTTCATAAGAATGCATCACAGGAAGCAACAGACAACTCGCTGCTTTTGTTCTGGAACATGGACAATATCACTCGTGGGCAAATTGAACATGACCCGATCCTGTTCCCACATAGCCCATACACGGACCTATAATGTGGAACCCGATGGGGAAGTTTGGGCCACACTTTCCTAGAAAACAGGCCATACTTTCCTAGAAAAAATGAATTCACCCCGGAAAATGTTTCATGCCAGGGCCAAGGACATGCGCATGCCCAGCAAGCATAAAACAGTTGTATAACAATTGTACAACGTAGGCCCAACGTCTTCGACGTTGGTCCTACATTGTACAAATGTTATACAAATGTTTTGCATTTGCCAGGCAGAGCCCTCCATGCAGATAAGAGGGTCCGGCTACACCGGGATTGCCCTAAACATCGATCGCGCTCTTTCCCTGATTTGATTGCGAGTGGTAAAAAATCCCACCTGGCTAAATCTTAGTGGCATCTGGATTAAATTTGTTTGGCGGCGGGTCGTTAGGCTCCCGGCCCCCCCCCCCCCGGATACGTGGATACTGTGATCCCGGGCGGTTTCATACGCGGACGTCCTCCATCATCTCCTTGGCGACGCACAGAAATCCCGCGTCTTTCATCCGCGAATGGCCTCACGCCCGACACAAGATATGATTACCGCCGCCGTCTGAGATTGAAAAATCCTGTAAACTCGCAGACAGCCCTGATGATCTACGCGAGTGGCTGGAGCGTGTAACATTCCTCTTTTTCAAGCACTGTAAATGCATATTTTTGCGAGTGAAAATTGCGAATTCAACATAATTTAAAATTCCACCAACATGATTTCGAAATACTCCAGCTCGAAAAATATATATTGCCGTTGTTTTTAGAAGTTTATTGGGCGGGGGCCCTAGGGTAGTGGTTAGCACCGCTGCCTTTCACGTCCGGGGTTCGGTTCCCGGTCTCGGCGGTTTGAAAGAAACAAAATTGTTTCTTCCCCATCCACGTGTGAAAGTTAGTATTGTGGGGAGCCTCCGTGACCGAGAGGTAGCGTGCTCGGCCTCAGACCGCCAGGGCTCGAATTTCGAATCCTGTGTCTGGAGGACAGTGTCATCTCAATCATCTCACCATCCTCAGGAGGTTCTCCTGGCCCAGTTTAGCCTATATGTGCACGAAGGTGGCCTAAAGCCCGATTCATTTCATTTAGAAGTTTATTTTGCTCAAAATTTAAAATTCCTGGAATTTAGTTCATGCATGCAGTGTGAATTCGGGTCATCTCCGATAAATTCTAGGAGAATGAATCCAGGAAAAGCTTGTTAAGGATTTCACATCACGCTCGGTATGGCAAAGGCCGACGGACCTGGGGTCCTGCATTTGAAAGGGAGGTCAACCAGTGTGTGACCTCCATGACCCAGGTGAATGTCGGATTAACCTGTTGACCACCATGACCGATGGAGTGCATCGGATATACAATATGTCGGTCGGACATGAGGGTCAAGCACCATACGTTAAAAAATTCTTCAACAGTTGTTGTTTGTATCTACCCACTACCAAGCATATAGCTACATTGGCCTGACTCCGGCCCATTGGATAGGATATTAGCAAAAGACAGCACTGGCAGAACCCCAGAAAACCCAGCCGCTGATCCAATGCTAGTTTATTGTTGGACCAGCGTCGCAGAAGATGGTCCAGCAATAAACCAGCATTGGGTCAATGATTGAGCTACAGCAAGCTGGACGCTGGGGATTGGAATATAACACTAAATGTGATAGGATATTATTCACAATTCTGCGCCAGCGGAAATGATGGCCTCCCCTTGACTATATGGCACAATGAATGCATTTGGCAATCAAATCATTCCGTAGTCCGTATAAGATAAATTATTCAGTCTGCCCGCCTGTCCACTCCATTTGGAATCTCACTTAGTTGTGTCTTGTAAGATGTGTCCAGGCAATCATTCATCCAATAGGAAAGAATACAAAGCTTAGAAGAAATACATGTTTTTAAAAATACAAAGTATATAGTATTTTTCGCTATAAAATCGTTACACGATTTAAAATACTGTTTAGAAATCAATGGCAACATGACGTGTAACGGGTATTTCTTGTGAAAGTATTTGTTTCAATGCAAATAAAAAAATGGGTGTATTTCAAAGATTCATTTACTTTTAAATGTAGGCCTGCTGCCTTACTCTGTCCTGTATAACATCGGGAACCCCTCCACTAAAGCATGCTGGAGCCTGGGGAATCTCTGATGATTATTTTTTTTTATACTAGGACGTTAGGTAATTCCTTGTTATGATAATTGTGAAGCATGGGATTATCTCAGCATAATTCAGAATGAACCATCTACTGTAACGTCTAGGCTCGTATTCTCGTACAAGTTAATATATATCGTAGGCTTCGAATTGGTCGAGAAGGCCATTTTGACCAATCCGAAGAGTACGATATATCGTCACTTGTACGAGAATAGGCTACGAGCCCAGGCCTTCAAAGCAGGAGCATGCATGCTGTCATATCCAGATTAATGCCAGGTTATAATACTCAACAATTAAATGGGACTGTAAACAAATGTAACAGCTCATTTGATAGTTTATGACACTATGTATCTCACATGACTGCAGAATAATATGGTGTGTGAAACAATTATTGATACGCCATACAATTAACCCTTTGTGTAGACTAGGCATTGGTATTGGCTGTACCTAAAACACACAGTGTATACTTCTCGTTTTTAATAAACCATGCCGGATATAATCGGTTATAATCATATTAATGTGGCTTTATCAATATAAGCAATACAGGGATATTGATTCAAAATATTAGAATTTCAGCGTATGGCGCGGCGCGAATGAGCATGAATTATTCTGCACATTCTGCTCCCCTAGGGCGGAAAGGGTTAATTCTTCAGGCGTGACTGGCCGTCATCGGAAAATCATTAAAAATTTACAAGGACAACAACAGCCGCGTCCCTTCCTTCATCACGGGCGTGCGTCCCCCTTAATGCGTTTACCCAACGCTGGCCCAGTGTTGTGCCAACGTCTCTGACGTTGGCACAGCACTGGGTCAACGTTGGTCCAATATCTTATGTCAAGGGGCATGTGGGATGTGGGTCATCCCTTCCCCCTTTCAGACCTTGACGGTGTAGGAGAGGCTCAGGGCAGATGGCGTACTATCACGATATACGACGCTTTTTCCGGAAAACGTAGGATTATAAAACGCTGGTCCAACAGCAGTCACTGACGGTCCAGTGTTCAGCCACTATTTGTTGTTTTTTCCTGCATCACTGTTGCTGAAGGGACGGTGTTTACAAACTACGTTCATTTTGTGTCCAGATCATGGAGGGTAACTGTATATCTTTGCAAGGATACTAGAACCCATGGGGTCTAGTATCCTTGATCCATGCAAGAAGGTTATCCATGGAACCTCCTGATCCAGATGTACCAGGCGGAGCTTGTAAAAATTCAGAAGCTTTTTTAGCATCATTCTTTCCATGGCTGAAGTGTGCGAGTGTGAGACTACTGACGTTGGTTTGAGTCTCAACATGGGCGCGTTGTGGTGTCGTGACTTGGCCGCATATAGAACGTTTAGTCCATGGGCCAGATAGGGTTACCGTGCACCCCCCCCCCAGGACAGTCTGAGACCAAGTTTTTATTGTTCCTTGGACCTCCCCCGATATCAAAAGTCGATGCCATCAAAAAAAAGTTGGGATGGACTACCTGTTTTGGGCCATTTTCAAAATGGCCGCCATCGAAATCTGGAAATCACGTTTTGTGCCATAACTTGAGTTCTAAGGCAGTTAGAGTCACAAAATTGGTGTCTATGCATATGTTTTTGGGGGTGAGGAATTCAATTATGCCGATAAAAAATGTTTCTGTCTTGTGGAAAATTTATAAACCGCTATTCAAACGTATTTTTCGTACATTTTTGGTCATTTTTTGTGTTAGTCTATGGGCCAGATAGGGTTACTGTGCACCATCCACCTATGAAAGTCTGAGACCAAGTTTTTTTTGCTCATTAGACCTCCCCCAATATTAAAAGTCGATGCCATCAAATAAAAGTCGGATGGACCACCTATTTTAGGCCATTTCAAAATGGCCGCCATTGAAATTTGGAAATCACGTTTTGTGCCATAACTTCAGTTCTAAGGCAGTTAGAGTTACAATATTGATGTCTATACATATGTTTTTGGGGGCGAGGAATTCAATTATGCCAATAAAAAATATTTCTGTCTTGTGGAAAATTAATAAACAGCTATTTAAATGTATTTTTCGTGCATTTTCGGTTATTTTTTGTGTTAGTCCATGGGCCAGATAGGGTTACTGTGCACCCTCCACCCATGGAAGTCTGAGACCAATTTTTTTGGCTCATAAGACCTCCCCCAATATCAAAAGTCGATGCCATCAAATACAAGTCGGATGGACTACCTATTTTAGGCCATTTCAAAATGGCCGCCAATGCAATTTGGAAATCACGTTTTGTGCCATAACTTGAGTTCTAAGGCAGTTAGAGTCACAAAATTGGTGTCTATACATATGTTTTTGGGGACGAGGAATCTAATTATCCCAATAAAAAATATTTCTGTCTTGTAGATAATTCATAAACAGTTAAATAAACGTATTTTTCGTGTATTTTCGGTCATTTTTGTGTATTTTAGTGCGAGCACAGAAAAAAACTAACCTTAAAATAAAACTTGTAGTGTTATTTTATTCCGTGAATAATGAGCATAACAGTGGTGAAAATTGTAAATACAAATTCAACTTTGCTTAAGACTAGCATGATAAATAAAAAAAACTTAGTGTAGAAGATATTAAAATAACAAAGTGGTGACTGTTCCATGAACCGATTAGGAGTACATGTAATCTTCATCCATATTATATCTGACCAGCAGCTGAGTAGAATATTCCCTTCCAATACTTTCACACAAGATCATATCGCCAATTTAAAACGGTAGATACACCCTTTCAATTCCAAGGGTAAAATTTGATTTTCGACAGTCATTCTTATGTATTGCCCACTCATTTCACCAGTATATCTTACACCCATTTAAAAACAGAGTTTCTAACATAATAGTTGCCATGTCATCAAATTCTTATAGTGGTGACAGCAGAAATGGTGGTAAAGCTGTTTCTTTTTCCATAGATGGCACATGTGAACTCTTCTAGGTCGATCACCATGTCATCAGAGATATGCCAAACATCAAGTTAATTTACATCTTGAAATCTCACAGTCTCCTGACTCAGTTTTATTGGTTTAATTTCCCCTACGCGTGAATGCGCAAAGAGACGTGCAGAGCTTCTGACCATTATTGTTGTCTATGTGAATTACAATCAGAAGCCTCCTTGTATTGTCTGAGCCAGTATCAAACGAAATAGTGATGTCTAACTTGAAAGCATGGTGCAGCAATATGAAAAACACATCACTGTCAGAACTGCGAATGCGAACTGTATTACAGCCTTGCTCTTGTGCATAGAGACAGTATCAGTTTTTTATTTATTTGAGAACAATGATGTAATCTCAGTTTTATTAACTGTTGTTCTATCTTCAGACGCAAGAAGGTAGCAGTTACCATGAGGGACAGTTAATATTTTTTTTCTATGCAAGGCTTGGAGCAAATTTATGAGAGCACCAAACATCATACATAACATCAACTAACTGTGATTTGTTGTCACTGTTCATCAGAAATGTCTTCCAATCAGCTGGCTTTTTTGCAATGGCCTACTTATGATCAATGTATCACTGGTACCAAGCATCTGTCCCTCCATTTGCTTAATCGAGCCTTCTGTGCTAAAGATAATGTCGCCACTCCTTGGTATGCTGTCAAATATTGTATGTGCAATGAGATGAAAGTTGCTGGTGATGTTTGACATAACATGGAAGAAAGCATTGTCATCTTGTATGACCAGAGTGCTGCTTAAATCACTTGGCACTGGTGCATCACTCACATCCTGGACAAGGCGTAGGAAAAATTAACCATAAAACTGATTCAGAAGACTATGCGATTTCAAGATGTACTCTGTAAATTAGGAGATGTTTGGCATATCTCCGATGACTTAGTGACCGACCTAGAAGAGTTAACATGTGACATGTATCGCTACTCTATCCTGAAGCAGAAGTGAGCAATATTGACTTCAGCCAGACTTCAGCCAATTTCCACTATGTAGAAAGACATTGTCTCAGCATATTAGACGAGTAAATAATTAAACTGGAATTTGGAAATTAGCCCATATTCCTCAGCCATATATTCATCTAGCAATTAATGGATGGACTGAAAACAATGAGAAATTTGTGCCCGGCTGGTGTCAAGGTCCAATTATCCCAATAGACATAGCAAGGGAAGATGATACATTTGAAAGTGATGACGATGTAGCAAGTTCATCAGACGGAGAAGTGTTGTCTGATGACAGTGCAGTAGCTGAAAGTGACAGTGATGAGGATCAGGTTTAAATAATCAGTAGCTTATTTGTTTATTTTATGTTCTATGGTAGTGCAAACGTGTTTTATATTCTGGTGGAACAAGGCCTTCACCACCATTTCTGCTGTCACCACCATAAGAATTTGATAACACGGCAACTATTATGTTAGAAATTCTTTTTTTAAATGTGTGCTGAAATGAGTGTGCAATACATAAGAATGATTGTCAATAACTAAATTTTCCCCTTGGAATTGAAAGGGTATATCTGCCGTTTTAAATTTTAAAGTGGCGATATGATCTTGTGTAAAAGTACTGTTTTTTTTGCAATGAAGGAAATAATCTACTCAGCTGCTGGTCAGATCTAATATGGATGAAGATAACATGTAATTGTAATTGGTTCATAGAACAGTCACCACTTTGTTATTTTAATATTTTCCACACTAAGTTTTTTCATTGATCATGCTCGTCATAAACAAAGTTGAATTTTTATTTACAATTTTCCACACTGTAATGCTCATTATTTAAGAATAAAATAACACTACAAGTTTTATTTTAAGGTTAGTTTTTTTCTGTGCTCGCACTAAGATACACAAAAATGACCGAAAATACACGAAAAATACGTTTATTTAACTGTTTATAAATTATCTACAAGACAGAAATATTTTTTATTGGGATAATTAGATTCCTCGTCCCCAAAAACATATGTATAGACACCAATTTTGTGACTCTAACTGCCTTAGAACTCAAGTTATGGCACAAAACGTGATTTCCAAATTTCATTGGCGGCCATTTTGAAATGGCCTAAAATAGGTAGTCCATCCGACTTGTATTTGATGGCATCGACTTTTGATATTGGGGGAGGTCTTATTAGCCAAAAAAATTGGTCTCAGACTTTCATGGGTGGAGGGTGCACAGTAACCCTATCTGGCCCATGGACTAACACAAAAAATAACCGAAAATGCACGAAAAATACGTTTAAATAGCTGTTTATTAATTTTCCACAGGACAGAAATATTTTTTTTTGCATAATTGAATTTCTCGCCCCCAAAAACATATGTATGGACATCAATATTGTAACTCTAACTGCCTTAGAACTGAAGTTATGGCACAAAACGTGATTTTCAAATTTCAATGGCGGCCATTTTGAAATGGCCTAATATAGGTGGTCCATCCGACTTTTATTTGATGGCATCGATTTTTAATATTGGGGGAGGTCTAATGAGCAGAAAAAACTTGGTCTCAGACCTTCATAGGTGAAGGGTGCACAGTAACCCTCTCTGTCCCATAGACTAACACAAAAAATGACCAAAAATGTACGAAAAATACGTTTGAATAGCGGTTTATAAATTTTCCACAAGACAGAAACATTTTTTATCGGCATAATTGAATTCCTCACCCCCAAAAACATATGCATAGACACCAATTTTGTGACTCTAACTGCCTTAGAACTCAAGTTATGGCACAAAACGTGATTTCCAGATTTCGATGGCGGCCATTTTGAAAATGGCTCAAAACAGGTAGTCCATCCCAACTTTTTTTTGATGGCATCGACTTTTGATATCGGGGGAGGTCCAAGGAACAATAAAAACTTGGTCTCAGACTGTCCTGGGGGGGGTGCACGGTAACCCTATCTGGCCCATGGACTAGTTCTAAACTGTTGCAAATTGTGTATAGCTAAGTATGAGATAGGCTACAGTAATCATTGTCATACATTTATGATGGAATTGGTGACGCCATTTTAGAAATGTTTAAATCGCCCTTTCGAGTAGTAAATATAGGCCTATAGGCCTATTGATTAATATATTATTTATGGCCTATTTGCTACATATTATACATTTGCCCAGATTCAAACACCTGTAAATGACATTTACGTGTCGCCGTAAAGGTCATCGTACTACATGTAATGTAGGCCTACTCTCAGATAATAACGGTGCATCAACACTTTTTATCGCCCACTTGAATCAGTGACTATGGCAACAGATGTGATGGCGGATCCGATGTCCTGTTAGCTCCATAAACCAATGTTGGTTTACCGTTGGGCCAGCGTCTGTGACTTTGGCCCAACAGTAAATCAGCATTGGGTCAACGTCTCGTGTTATGCCAGATGGACTCATCCAATCCACCGGCCTCTAGATAGCTTCTCAGCGAAACCAAAGAAACGAAATACGTCGCTATGGAAACAAAACCAATCTGCCACGGAGAAATGTGGCCGCTTAAATGCCAGACCGCCGTGCCACCTGACTGGGACACCTGTAAGGCTTCCGAGCAACTTGTCCGTGATGAAGATAACAGAGTGGTTTTTTCAGGACGCATCCGCATTCAGACGTCTAATCCGGACTCAATCCACACAAGGAATATAGAAAGACCGACGGGATGCGACGTGACGATGTGCTGCAAGATTACTAGGGCCTATATACGTAATTAATTTTTTCTGCACGTCTTTTTTCGTGAATTTGCCGCCACATTTGGCCAGAATGAGGAGCTGACGAATCATAAATGTGCGCCGAAAGAGGGGCTTCACACCACGTTTAAGCACAGTGTCATGATAGGCTAAATTGGGCCTGAAAAAAACGTAACAAAACGCATAAAAAATGAACTGGTCAGTCCTAATTTTCGAAAATTTACTACATTTATTTTCGCAAAAGGAACATTTTAGTCAAAATGCTATATTTCTTTAATTGCTAAGATAAACGTAGGACACTTTCTTTCCACTGGTGGATCCTGTTTCTCACTCCCGCGGGATTGATCAGCCGACAAAACTAATCCGTCATGACGGTGTAACATAATGTGGTTCTAACAAACACATGATATGACGTCAGAATTAAGTTGGCTGTTCATCCATTTGTGGGGATAATTATGCTGCCTGGAGTGACGTATGAGTGCGTGCAGCACCGGATTGTTTTGAATTCTAGTGCGGACGGAATTTATCACTTTGCCCGGAAGTTATGGCCAATGTTATGCAATTGGACGTTTGGAACTGTGCGCTGTAAAACCATCAGTCGCCTGTACCCTCTGGGAACAATTGCTCCTATAGGCGTAATGGGCGATGAGTGGCGTTCTGAATTGACAACCAGGCAATGATGTACAGACTTATAGCATCGGTAATGAAGATGCAAATGAGCTCGGTCACATGACTGTTTAGCATGAGTAGGTCGCGTGGTCATTGTCACGCCATTCACCTGTCTTTCAGTCCAGATAATTATGGACGCATTCGCCTCACGGTGGATACAATAATGTTATTATGTCAACCTCTTGTCAACTAGCTCCAGCCACAGCAGCTGATGGCTGTCATTTACGTGAGCTGTAAGGGGTGAATTGCGTCAGCAATTCACCCCTTAAAGCTCACGAAAATGAAGATTTCCAGTATTTATAACACAAATATATTTTCACGTTTTGCGGTGGGTATATTTAGGCTCAAATAGCAATATTGTTTCTTGTGTACTACAAATAAATCGTCCTCTGGGAACTAAAGGGTGAACAAGCCGCAGAATAAGATTTTCCATGTGTGGCCTAAATTAGTCCCCGGCACACGCGTTGATGTTGGAACCAGCTGGTGGTCCTGCAGAACAATAAGTCCAAGAGAGCAGTCGAGCATCGGGTGATGGCAATTAATACAAACAATATATTCTTCTAACGTAAAGTTGGGTGAATGTTGGGCCAGCTGGATAATCATTGGACCAGCTTTATGACTATGTCTAGAATGCTCGTGACCTGAAATGACAGTGAAAACAAAGACAGAAGAAGTGACAAGGGCATCCCCCGAGAGAGCCTCTTATAGAATTTCCGCAGTGCACGTATTACGTCACGACCATGATGTCATCTTTATTGAATTACTCTAGTTACGGGACTATCAAAGTAGAAGAATCACATGCACAAATAATAGGACTAGTTTTCGCGAATAAATGTAACCGCCCAGAAGCTTCAAACTAGCTAAAAATGCTAAAAAACACTCTCTGTTTTGGCCTAAATTCTTAAGATTAGTGTATATAGATTAATGCCTATTTTATGATGTGCATCAAACGATACACATAAATTTCTTACTGGGACAGAATCTGACGTCTATAGACGTCAGATTCTGACGTCAAAAGTCGGTCCTCAAGCTGAAAGGGTTGACAACATAATACCTTGACAAATCTATCTTGAAAACTGGCAATAATAACAGATGAGCAGTGGTGTCTCAAGCATCACAGCATCACATCAACGCTATATTTATTATTGGGACGGCATGTTCTTCTCTAAGCCGGCTTCATCTGCTCCACAAATGGATGCACAAAGTCTACCTGGCCGTTTTATTCTTCACACTGACGCTGGCTTTTCTGATTTTTATGATATGTGTTCAAGATGATGAATGAACACATCAACCAAATTCGAAACTAATTTGTCGAAGAGGGGAGCATTATTGATAAGTTAACTTTGTCCGAGCATGTAATGTTCTGCGTAAATATTACTGTTTGGTCCCAGTAAGAAATTTAAATATAAAGTTATTGGTCCTAGTTATTGGTCCTAGGATATTGAGATTTATCGCAGTAAAGTTTGATAAGTACTTAAATATCTGATACAAATACAGAAATACAATGGGGGGGTTTTTACGTCAAATAAGTGTATATATTGCAATTTAACTAGTCGAGGTCAAATAACAGACATGAGGTTTTTGCAATTGCTGAAAAGGAAGACGAATTGAGTGCCCATATCGAAATATCCTCCTTAAAATATTGTCACACTTTGATAATAAAACTATGACGACGCCATAACCCCAACCTATCTAAATCCATTACGTCTTGTCGGCAGATAGGGTGGTGAAGCATTAGATGACTCCCCAGCAGACACAAGCTGGGTTCAGCGTTGATCCAGCGTCGTAGACAACGTTGTGTCCGCTGGCTCTTCCTGAAATTGTGGCTCAGAAGGAAACTGTGCTGGCAGCATCCCAAGGTCACATCACAGAAAGTTTAGCCAATGCAGACTTCACGTTAGGCCAACGTATATCGCGTTGTCAGTCTAGTTTGTACCAAGATCTCATATTTGCTGGTTCTCATGGTCGTTCAGAGCGTCTGTCGGTGCATAACTAATTTACGGACGTGAAGAAAATGACCGGAACAACGCCACCTGCTGAATTGTGGGTGAAGGCAATGGCGGGCGAGTTCTTTGAGTGTGATGCTGAAGCTATGGTTCAATAATATTATTAATAAAAGTGATATTAATAATACTGGCATTGGTTTATAATTATTTAAAAAATATTAAGCAGATAACTCTTATTATTAAAAGCTGTTTACCTTATGTATATATATAGAGAGAGGACATATTTATTATAAGATAGGCATTCAGGAATGTTGATGATTCCATCCCACCTACGTGTCACATAAATTTAATAACAATGCCAACAATGTAGAGCGAATGAAGTGATTAATGTATCATGTATATTGACAGTTATTGCTGAACGTAATGTAGGCCCTATTAAGCTCAGTTGATAATATTGATGTCGGTGGATAATGAACGAAACGACCGATTAATTTGTGGCACACATAGCCCTACATAGAGATCAAGCAATTTGTCTCCATGAGAAGGGGTATATTACCAAGGCTAGGTGAGTGCTGAATGTCTCTATGGACGTGCCTTTATCAGCGAACCAGTAATATGATGGAGATATCTCGTGCCAGGTGATCACTGACCAAGTGGGTAGATGAATAGTGCCATGCAAAGACAAAAGGCAGTAACTGCTTACTTTTCAAGTAAGCAGTTACTGCCTTTTGGCTTTGCAGAGCGGAATAGTACAAGGAATCCAATGTTGCAGGTATAATGAACAGTTCCGATTCCCAAGCACGGCCACTCCATTATTGTCATCCCATTATGAACTAGACTGAAAACTATGTGGATTAATACATTATTGAGAAAATGCACGGTATGCAGAGTTATTCTTCTCCAGCAGGATAAATCACATATATATTAAGCTGTAATAGTTTTTTAATTGAACAATTACGTGTGTTTTATTGTGTTCACATATACACCGGAACTATTTATACCACTGCAGCAAATAAAGGGTTAAACAAGGTAGCAACTCAGAACGAGGCCCTGTCGTCAATTCGGTGTGTATACACGAGCCACGTGGGAGCGGAGGGATATTAAATTAGAGGATGGTGGGCCGCTAACACGGAGTATTAATATTTGATTCGTCTTGTCACATGGCACGCTTGTTATGGGTAGGATTTTCAATTGCCTGCGTGAGGAACCACCAGTCCGCGGCAAGTGGTTTTTTCTGAGGTTTTGCCAGTGCCTTCGATCGACGAAGGTGTGAAATTTTGTGTCCCAAAACTCAAATAGTCTGATACCTTAAACATGTTAAATCATCCTTCGCCTGATACTACCGGATATATTCAAATACACTAGAAAGCAGCCATGTGTAAATTACTTGGACCATAAATAACATTATTTGCGTATTTGTTCCACACATCAGAATTTAACATTAGATTTAAAACATCATATTTTTTTCTGTTTAAATGTAAATTTAAAAGCTGTTCATTTATCATTTATAATTATAGTAACATTACTGGGCATATCCAGTTTCGTCAGACAACTAAACAACATTATGAGCTGGATTTTTCACACCGCCTGCAAATAAGCTGACGCCATCACGATGACATCATTTTTTGATATATTTGTAACACTTTCAAGTATAGGATAAAGCGCGAGGAGCTCTACATTCCTAGCTGAGCTCTACATTCCTAGCTTTGTAAAAGGTCGAAGCTGAAGGCCGAGGCTTATTTCAAATCTAAGAATGTAGAACTCCGAGGGTTTTAACTGACCTAAAACACATACGACCATACTAAAGATCCCTCATAATCAACAGTTTGGTCGCGCCTCACTGAATATAGCACCATAAGCCTACCATGATAATTGGTCTGTACTTGATGAACAATAACTCTCCATTCCCGGCTTAGAATGTCGTGCTCAGACAAAGAAAATAATGTAGTGCTGTGTTTTAATTCTGAGTTATCGATGGTACTCAGTTTTGTGACGAAAAAAGCTACAGCATTAAAGAGTGTCGTCAAATATTTACTCGGATGCGGTGATGCAATGAACAATCTCATCGCAAAGAGTAATTATAATAATTATATGTCGAGATTCAGGCATTTTAGGTTGTCCTATCTACAGCAGTGGAAGTGTAAATGGATGACCTGTTCAGAACCTATCACGTTGACGAAAGAGGGATTTGGCTGTACGAGCTTTATATTGAGATTCGTGATGGGTTTACTGTCTCATTCCAGCTTCCGCCAGCCTCAGCTAGCTGTTTACGGGGCCACTCGCCAGGGGCCCCGGCTAGCTGTTTACCTCACCATTCGCCAGGGGTTCCATCCTGGTCTGGATTACTGCTGCCAGCTGATGAGATTACCTGAATTCATCATGTCTCATAACCCCCAGTGACACCTCTTCTCTCGCCACAATCTCCATGACACCCCAGAGTGCTGTATACTCCCTATGCTGGAAGCCTAGCAATGACTGTCTATATCGGTCCACCTCCAGCAAAACACCTACTGGTGACAGTTTTCTATCCTAGTCATCAAGCTAGAACTTGTTGGACACAATTGTGGACACTTTTTCTAATAGTTTTTCCATAGAAAGTCAATGAGAAATTGAAAAGAATATGATTCACTACTTGACGATGTTGGCATTGCATTGTTGGATTACAGTTGTTCAATGGGTAAATCTTTTAGATTTATCTATTGAACAACTGCAATCCTGCAAAGTAGAAAATAAAAAAAATATGATTAACCACTTGAAAATGTCGGCACTGGATTGCAGATGTGCAATGGGTGCAGCCTAAAAGGCTGCACCCATTGAACATCTGCAATCCAGCAAAGTAGACAATTTAGAAAAAATATGATTAACTACTTGAAAATGTTGGCACTGGATTGCCTAAAAGGCTGCATCCATTGAACATCTGCAATCCAGCAAAGTAGAAAATTTCGTATATTTCAAGAGCGATGTAGCCCAGTGCTGGTCCACCACATTATAAAGCAGACAGATTGAGCCTGGTGGGAAAAAGTCGTCTGCCAACCACGCGTGTATAAGAGACGGGACCACCTACGCCCCACACAGATCCATCTTCCCTTGTTGGCTGGGACACATGCATTTCCTGATTAAATTAGAGGAACAACACCCCGCTGGTATTAGGAGGAGCACTCCCCGGAGGGAGGTGTAAACATGGAGAAGTGAGTGGCAGGTGAATTACCTCCACAAATCAACCTGATAAGTACACGCTGGATCATCTTAGAAATGACGTGCATTACGGCCTCACTACGGCAATAATATATGGTTTGCCTTTCTCTTGAATTTGCCCAGCTCTGAGTACATCTTGTCGTGTCGTGCTGCAAACAGTACGACGTGGAAAAAAAATATTGTTCTAACAGAGACGATGGGAGAGAAGTTTTAATGCAAATCTCATTGGTTTTCTGTCCTTCTTACTAAAATTTGATTCGTCGTTGAGCCAATGCAACGCAAGTCGAAATTGTGTGCCATTAATCAGAATAGCGCAACGCAAGTTAAAATTGTATACCATTAAGCAGAATTTCGCAACATTAAGTCGAAATTGTATGCCATTTATCAGAATAGGTCAACCTGTACGGGGTCTTTTGTGTTTTAACCTGTTATTATGATTTATCTTGCTATAGTTAAGGATGTGATGTGAGTTTGTGATTGGGACGGATATTTGTCATCGTGGCTGTGCATATACAGTGCTCCAAACTGTTCAAAGGCATGGAGTGTACAGTGCTGCCTATGGTACTGTGCACTATAAAGAACCCTTGAAGTCATTCGAAATAAGAGTAGGGCATAGTCCCGGCTTCGGGCTTCCTTCTGTCGCGATATTGCCATGATTGTGCAGAAAGCGACGTAAAGCAATATTCATTCATTTTTGCACTGTAACATGTGATTCGAAAAGTATTTTGTTGTGACGTAAGCTTTATAAAAAGGGCTTACTTTGACATTATGCACATACTTTTGTGTGACAAAAAAGCCTGTCGAATTAACTTATCATTTATGAGCTGCTCAGGCCTACATGTCTATTTGAGGTAGCTTTTTGTGACGCTAGCTATTCTGTTGTCGTTCTTAATAACACTTTACTGTGACCATGTTGACAGAGCACTCTGAATGATGTATTGTACTCCACCAGCCAAAGTACCACGCTCGATCATTCTATCAAACTTCATTGTGCAATGGGCGGTGCCGTTATGGAGCGACTGTCCAAGAAATACCAACAACCATGATAATGTGAACACCAACCACCTCGGTTCACCTGCGCCGTATACTTGTAGCCATGTGTCCCGATGGATATCAGATGGCAAGGTCGATCGATCTTGATCGGCGCACGCCACACGCGGGGACGCGCAATTTTACGACAATTATACACGCCATAACAGCAACACGCCGCTAGATACGGTGTTATGAATCTCATGTAAAATCAAAAGCGTGTATCTTATTTTAATCCACACAAATTAACAAACTGCATAATTTGTGATTGCATACATAACAAGGTGTCGCAAAGTGCCAAAGCGGAGCTATATAACAAAGCGAGTTTAAGAGGTACTTGTTGATATACTTTCGCTAATTAATAAGGCGACATTATAGGACATAGTGGTATCCATGTGTCAGCTACTTGGGGATTACACAGACGTTACTATTATTTTTTATAAAGTGGCAGAAACGACTATTTAACCCTTTGAGCGCTAAACACGTTTTTAACCCTTGAAGAGCTGAATTAATTTGTAAAAAAAACATCGCAACCAAAGGATTTTTTTTCAATTTAAAATCATCATAACTGTCTTACTCTTTCCGATTTATTTGAATACCTATGTTATGGGTCTACGGACATTAGAAATATTTTTACTCTTACAGTGCGGGGATCGACTTTAGTCGTCAGAATCTTCTGACGACTAAAGTCGATCCCCGCACTGTAAGGGTTAATATGTCGCACTAGCCGATCAAAGCACTGTTATTGGAAATGAAATTAGTGTTTAAACATCAACATTTTCAAATGCTTCGATTCAAATTAAACACATATATGAGAAGTTTACACCTACTTGAAGCTGTGTGTCGCAGTAGCGGGACACAACTGCAAGTGTGTGAAAATTTAACCCTTTCAAGCCTGAATTTACCATTGTCATCTTCATCCACTACAAGCCGCGAATTTCTGTCGCAATTCTGGACTTGTAGTGGATGAGGATGACTTGAAGTGGGTGAAAAGGTAAAGAAAACTGTCTTGTATTGGCAAACAGTTTCATGGTAATTTTCCTTCTAAAACCCTTAGTTGTAGAGAAATCAATTGTGTTTTCAGGGATGTAAAATGATGCTTTAATGCATCGTGAGGGCTTAACCCTTTACCCGCCAAATTATTCAATTTGAATATTCACCCACTTGAAGTTGTGTCTCGCTGACGCGCTCCACAACTTCAAGTGAGTGAAAATTATTCAGATTTGACAAAATGGAGGTCAACACTTTTCAAATCTTGCTGGTTGATGTCATATTTTATCTTTAACATATTTAAAATGTGGTACTTGATGTGCTAATAAAAAATGAAAACCCAAATATATGCGGCACCGGCGGTTAAATGGTTAAAGGGTTAAATATGCCTGAGATAACATGCGGGTAAAGGGTTATCCTCCGGAAGACCATGTATGTACATAGGCTGTCCGTTTATAATCCCAAGAGTCCGTCAGCAGAATAAAAAAGCTTTCAAGAAAATCACACCCTCAAGCTTACATGTATTATAACCCTGTCACGAAACGCTGGCACTCTGGTCGCCATTACTCAACCAGAATAACCACGAGATGAACACCGCTACTTGACTATAAAAAAATAGTTGGTTTGACTGAGATTCTTCACTTTTCTTTGAAAGAACCAACTTAGATTATTTCGAACTGTTTAAACAAGATGTTTTAGGTTGCTGGATGGAGCAATACCCATTCAATTGCGAAGTCGGTGTATGATGAAGGTGTTTGTGCAAATTTGGGAGTATTAAACGTCTTGGCACAAGTAGCCCTGCTGACAAACTATGATTGAGGGCAAACTCTTTTCTGAAAATAAAATAGAGAACGCAAATTACACCATACATAAGTCGTATATTCGCCTATCTGTACATGGAACGTTAAATTTGTTGAATCATCCTTTTGTTGAATCGTCTCGCACTGAAAAAAAATCTTGAATATAATGTGCTGACAATTTAATAGAAGAAATTATGCATCGACAGCTAACTTTGACGTAAAAACACGTCTTGTTATGATCAACTGAAGATGCAAGGAATGCATCTGACACTTTACAAGATAAGAGATACGTCATCGTGTTCTTTGTAGCCACGTTCTTTTTTGAACAATGACTACAAGGATGAAGGAGTTGTCTTTGATGTAGAGGGTGATGACACGGTGGACTTGTTAACCACACTAAGACCTGTATAATGACAAGCGACTGCATCAGGTAACAGGAGCAGGAAGGGGAGGGGTGATCGCCGGAGAACAGGATCCAGAAGCGTGGGATCATCTGAGGACTCTGTGCAACCAATAAAAGCAAGGGTCGGCCACCTCAGAGATGATGACCCTCATTGCAGCCAAGTGATTGGCCGAGGTCACGATTTCGGCCAATAACAGAAATGAGATGTGGGTCAACATCTTCGAGGATAAAAATGCTAGAAAATCGCCAAGATACTACTTGTAATGCAGGACGTGCGGTTAAAAAAAATCGGTTCATTAAAAGCAGAAGATAATTAGCAAAATAAAAATAAGAATTAAGGGGTTACCTTGTTGTTGGGAGCGATGGATAAACTCCAGTAAACATTCAGTTTCCTCGGCAGCCATGCCCAGGGATTGAGCTCACATGATAGAGCAGTGAGTCTTTTACAAATCCATGAAGATTGCACTGTGGCTCGGCGTCCGCGCCCGATGTGAAATGTGTAAAATCAAACTCCGCCTCTAATTGCCAATTCTCATTATCGCCCGTCCCCGCACGTATGTCTGTCTGTCCATTGCCGCAGTTGCTCGTGATGACACTACTTTTGAATTCAATTCCACACTGCGGATCTATTCCTTTCGGCAGGTACCACTGGCCGCTTCTGCGAGGGGGTGGTAGGATAGTGGCTTTTGGACGGGGCGAGCGGTCTGGTTCATTCTGCCTGACTAGCAGCGGCCTGGAGAGATGGACAGCGAGACGCTGCCTGCGCGTACAGCCATTGCTGTCGATGGCGTCTTCTGTTGCGCGCTAGCTCCTGCAGTGTCAGCTGCTGCTCCGCTACCCGCGGCTATCACTGAAGCCTCGCAGATACTAACCCATCGCTGACTCAATGTTGGGCCAACGTCGTAGACGTTGGCTCAGCATTCAGAGATCAGATCCAGCCTGGTGACACACTAGGATCGCGGATCCCCCCATGTGCTATGACGTTTCAAGGTCAGCAAGGACGCTCCCCGGGGCATGTAGACCTGCTTTTGTTAGCGTTTACTAATAAGGCGGCAAGCCGGAGATGCTTCAGGTGGAGTTAGCGTCACTTTCTCCTCGTAGTTCCGGCTAAAGTCACAAGGACTTTGTCTGGTATAGCGTAGTCACAGCAAAGTGATAAGAATACCACGCGTATACATAGACGAACTCTCAGCAGGCAATATTATTGAAAGTACGTCTTACACCTAGATCGTACAAAGCACATTTTCGCAAACCAATTTAATATGTGACTAGAATACTATGGAGTCGCCAATTTACAACAATTTAACATGGGCCCAGATCTCCACCGCAAAATTAAGCTTATAGCAAACAGTAATTGTTTGAGACCTCACCACAAGCAAAATACATTTTAATTATTTATGAAGAATAATAACATTATATTATATGTTGTTAATATAACATAAAAATGAGGCAAAACTGTTCCTTAAACATTTCAGATTTGTACACAGATTTCTTAATTCGACATCGTACTAACAGCTCAAACTTGAGACTATTTGGTGCACGAGCGTATTATTAGATTCTTCTTTTATAAAGCAAAAAAGCATTGCATCGAACGGAAGCGATACCATACGTCGACAGATTATTTGTGGTTTATCTTGTGGATTGGGGGAGGTTTACATGCCAAACAGGGAACTCGTTTAACTGGAATCCCGTTAACAAGTTGGAATCAAACAAATTTATAGAGTCGTCAACATGACTGTGATTAGACCATAATAGAACACGTCGACCTTACCACCATACTCTGCATAACATTATCAACACCCTAAATTAAATTTAGGCCTAATTTATTGAATTTTAAAGCAGAGATACTATTACAATGACTATCGGTCTTGTCTTGTTGCGATGTTGCACCAGTGAGTAAAACACTACCTATTTTTCTAATGAGTTGTTCATCCCAATACTACCCTGCAAAGCCAAAATCCAATAACTACATGTACATTGTTCAAAATAATGTTGTTACTGATTTTTCGCTTTACAGTTATATAATCTGGTTTGAATTAAAACAAAGCGGCTCTCGATTCAAAACAGTTTATTACGAAGCTTGGTATTATGTACGCAACATAGGCGTAACACCCTGACAAATGTAAGGTTCACCATCTTGAATAATCTTCAAAATGGCCGAGCACACGTACTTCTGCATGCCATCGACACGGCGATAAAAAGTCAAGTTTCTGGCATTACACATAAAAATGGTGGCGAGCAGCAGCCATTCAAAAGGACGAAAAGTTGACTCAATCCTGGTCAATTGTAGTAGACGTTGGACCAACATTGAGCCATCTTCTCGCGGGAACACTCCCGAACACTTCCCTGTTTATCCGTGGCGTCGTCACTTCTCTGGGCCATCGATCTCCTGGCTGTATCAATAGGCCACTGTCAACCGACGACAGCCACAGATTCACGCGACCCCGTGTGCCCCCAAATATCGGCCAAATATCGCCCGGGTCTCACGAGATATTTAATTGATTCTGAAGGACGGCGCGGTATTCCCCGCACGTGACGTCATTGTTCTGAATAGTAACCACTGTGTCAGTGCCACCTTTTGATGACCGTATATTTTGAGGTAGATTATAATTCAAAATAAATTTCATGGGAAATATTTGCGATGTGTGAAAATTACTGAAATTGTACTATCAAAAGTTCTCAAACCATGTGAAGGATATTAAATAAATGTATAAAATGTAACTTCATACAAACAATTGAGAAAAAAATCCATTATATAGGGCGTATATAATATCATGACTAGATAATGTGCCCTGTAGCACACATAGGGTAAATCCACAGTGATTAATAATATTTGCATTGGCTCCACAGATAGGTGGACACGGGTAGAAATGGCAGAGCACTAGATAAACACACAAAAATACACTTCTGCGCAACATTTTAGCTCACTGGCAACTAGCTGTTGGGTATAATAGTCCAATCTTGTTTTGGCCAATGCATGGTGCTGTTAATATGCTGTTAAATTTTACAAATGACAGTCTTATAATTCAGTAGTCCTATTTGTATTAGGAAATGCCATTTGCTGATATTCTAGAACGCCTGTTCGTCTCACATTACTGCGACTGAGTGAGAAGGTTGACCAGTTTAGTTTGTAGTTTTATGCTTTTAAGTGAGTCAAAGTGACGCCAGAATTCAACTAATTCTCGGCTATGTGTTGAAAGCAAAAAAATGAAATGAATCGGGCTTTAGGCCACCTTTGTGCACATATAGGCTAAACTGGGCCAGGAGAACCTCCTGAGGATGGTGAGATGATTGAGATGACACTGTCCTCCAGACACAGGATTCGAAATTCGAGCCCTGGCGGTCTGAGGCCGAGCACGCTACCTCTCGGTCACGGAGGCTCCCCACAATACTAACTTTCACACGTGGATGGGGAAGAAACAATTTTGTTTCTTTCAAACCGCCGAGACGGGGAACCGAACCCCGGACTCTGGCGTGAAAGGCAGCGGTGCTAACCACTACCCTAGGGCCCCCGCCCGTGTTGAAAGCGATCACATATGGCGAGGATCGTATAATTAGTATAATTTTTTTAGCCGAATATCGCGATCTCTATCATTTTTTTGTCAAACAGTGGAATACGAAGACCGCAAAAGTGCGATTTAGCCCGATATCCGCTAATAATAAAAGCCTTACACAAGTTCACGATGAGTGATTGCGCAAATAAAAAAGGCCAGAAAGATTAATTCAGTTCGCAATATTGAAGGAGCGACAGGCACATTGACTTGTCCCCGGCGCGCCCTTCACGATATCCATGAATATATTCCCTTCGCTCGGGGGGGGGGGGGGGGGTGACGAGGCGGCGGGTCTGCTCAATACAGATACAATCAGTTCTGAATTGAAGCAATATATGCATAATCGACGCGTAATGCGGACTCGGCCGGCAAAGGATCCCGGCCAGAGAGCGGAGTCCGGGCAGGGCTCCCCGAATCCCGGGATCGCACAGGACTTCTCCGCGCCTGATCCCCCTAATAGATTGGCTCTGTCCGCATTATTTATCAGAAAATTGGGGATCAAAATTTCTGTGTTTTCTCTCTGCATGTTCCCAGCCACGTTTGAAAAAACTCGCACGGTTTGCGACTCGCATAGTGCATCCCACGAAAGACGGGACGTCCAGCAATGCTGTATTAATGTTGGTCCACCGTCTGCGACGGTGGGCCAACAATAATACAGCATTGGGTTAACATCTCGTGTTTGACGGGATATGATTGGCTGCAGTATGAGCCCCGCTAATGGCTAAGATGAGCTGTGGCTGATCGAGCCCATTAGGCAAGAGATTTTCCGCGGGCCTTGCAGTGTTCTTTATTTTCTGGTGTCGCGCTGTTGCACAGTCTCTCTCGATGATCGATTCTTTTGTCTCCAAGACAATTGTTAAGAGAATGAGAGCTACAAAAACAAACGTAAGAACAGTTATATCACAGCTCGAAATCTCACGCCTCAAATTCTGTCACACACGACCATCCTCAGGAGGTTCTCCTGGCCTCGCTTAGCCTATATGTGCACAAAGGTGGCCTAAAACCCCATTCATTTCATTTTTGTCACACACGACACGATCATAACCTCCAAACATATGTGTATGTAATAGGTAGCACATGCGTCATGCGTGTAAAAACAGTATAGGCCTAAGCTTGAAAAGAAATTGTTTTATGACATTGAAAAATCTATGAATTTAATATTAACTATAGAAAAGGCATCCCGAACTCCAAGGCCCGGCTTTAGTCTGTTTGAGTGCTATAGATAAAATATCAGTGTATTGATCTTTCTCATGAGCCAGAATCCTAAATGTCCAGGATATAATTAAGGAAAGAACCAAGGAGACAAGTTCAAATATATATTCGACGTGTATTCCTCCCACCACCATCGCCGGTGCTGGCCAACATCCATCAAATACTTGCCTACGACGTACCAGGTACAGAGGATGTAGGCCTACCCACAAAATTCCGGTTCAATGTTGGGCCAGCGTTGCAGCCCATTGATGTTTCAATGCCGGTCAGTCGTCTACGACGCTGGCCCAACACTAATCTATCACCGGGCCTGTTGTATACTTTACGCAAACACCAATGCTGTTTTAATGTTGACCCACAGTCTTCGACGCTGGCCCGTCATTGAAACAGCATTGGGTGATTGTACCGTGTTTTCTGACGGCTGCATTATGATGGTGACGCTTTAACATCCCGGCGCCAGAAACACCAGATAACACGATACATTGGCCCAATGATGATGTAATGCTGAGCCACCGTCTGCGACGCTGGGTCAACATTGATTCAACAAAAACCCTTTAAGCTCTTAACCACAAATATAACCGTGAATATATTTTTTTCTGAACGCGATATTGGTTCTTTCAATAATTTTATCCTGGACATTTAGTATTCTGGCCCATGAGGAAAACTAATACAGTTATGTTTACAAAATATTAGGCTTATTTGTTTGTCTAAAAGCTTTCAAACAGACTAAACCGGGCCTCGGAGTTCGGATGTGTTTCCAGTTAGATTATAAATTACCCTAATTTGTGCATTTTGCACCGGTCAATAATAAATCGGCGCTGTTTTATCATCATTTCAATACGAATACGCAACCGGAAAAAAACAACATGACAAATAGCTCTATGTTGTGACGGTGCCTAGGACGTGGTGATGCATAGCGCCAGGCCATTTCATTAGTATTCAATACAATTACTGAATCCTCACTACTGTTTTCACTGAGTTAACCCTGTTAACTATTATATCACAGAGGAATTTACGACAGTAACGCATTGTATGTCACGCAGTTTTACTTTAAGTACATCACGAAATAAAACGGGCCTCACCATAATAATTACCCTGGAATTTGATCATCGCTGAGTTGTGACAAATCCCATGCTGCACGCATAATTTAGAGGTAAAAACAGCGGAGGCATCTCGCGTACACAACTCAATCTGCATGCAACACCACAGAACACACACTTCCGGACACGCCGATGGACTGTGCGTTTGCAACACGGTCTCGTTTGCAGAAAAACACGTCACACATATTTTTTTTGAAAATCTGTTAGGTTGGTCCAATCTACAAACACATCTGTACATTTCTTTTACAAATGGTCATTTTGTTCAAACAGTATAATGGTAATGCCTAAAAAAACTCCTTGGGATGGGACTTTTCAAATATATCAATTTGAAAATTTAATTTATATGAAGCTATATGACCTACTGATCTCAAATATAATACAAAAATATTAAAAAAAAACAATGTTAAAGCATTGAAAAAGACAAAACAAGCACTATGTCCAAGACGTATATTGTCATGTAAACAAGTTTTTTTACATCACACCACACTATAGACCGCAAATACTGACCATCTCAGACGGCATGGTCAAAGTAACCAGATACTTACATCAATAGATACCGCACTTAATTGGTCTGGGAACGGGTTGATCAGGGGGTTCCCCGAAGCAACATAGTCTTCTCAACGCTGGGCCGACGGCATCAGCATGTGGCCCAATGCTGTAGGAACATTCAAACATCCTTTAGCAGGTGTTTAGGTATACAAAAAGTTTGTTTGGGTCTCTGTCGGATTCATAAAAATGTAGATAAGAAATTTTTTTTAATCTAAAAACTCAAAAACTTAAAAAATCAAATCATGATCTGTGGGATACACTACTTCCTTACAAAATTAAAAACGAAAAATGATGTCATCACAAGGAGCTGCTACGTGTTATTGTCGCTGAGAGCAGTTGCAGTCTCAGCAAGAAAGTTCTTGGTGATAACATAGTACATTAATTTTGCTAAGAAATCCGGTATCTAGACATAACCAGAATACATAGCTTTTAACTTTCCCCACTGACTGAATAGTATAGGCGTAAAAAGTGAAGAAAAGCAACGAATGAGTAGAATGAAAAAATCAACTGCAATAGACAATACTGTATACAGCATATATTCAGTGCCCAAACATCAACAGCATACTGATAAATACAGTATGAGAGTCGTAATCCTTTCAACGAGGGGATCGACTATAGACGTCAGAATCTAATGTCCGTAGACCCATAACATACATATTCAAATTAAGCGGAAATAGTCAGCTAACATATTTATGACGATTTCAAATTGAAAACCCCCTTTCTCGTCTCTATGGTTTATATAGGCCCCTACAAAATATATCAGCGCTTTGAGGGATAACGAAGATCCACGTATGATGCTAATCTCTGATACCAGAATGGTGCATCAGTACTGCCTGGGCGATAATATGCGGTTGGAGTCATGGCTCCTCCGGCAGAGGTTGTCTGCAAGACAGAGCCACTTGTCCCGGAGGCGTGCAGACTGACACCAATTACTGTGTCTTCAGGCAGCTCAAGGCTGCTTTCAGTGCCACCTGAGGCACCACCCGGCTCAGGCGAAACTCTGGCCCTTGGTTGCTTCAATGCTGGGCCAACGTGTAGACGTTGGCCCAGCATTGAAGCAACCAAGGTCCATGATTTCTAACCAGAGATCGGGTCTCCTCTCTCTGTTTCTCTCGTGGGTTTTCTGTCCATATGGCATATTTTCACGACTGAAATATTACCGCTTCCCGGACCGCCATTTCCACATTAAATCATGCTAATCACAGGCATTTTGACTGTGAAATGTCACGTAATTCCATTGAATTATTGTCATAACCTCGAGGGGATCCGGATGAGTCAGCAGACGCAAGATGTTCCGTTGACGTTGGTCAAAGTTTCGTCAATTGTTATTCTATTCCTGGGACCACCTATATCTCTTGAAAGATAATAAGACGTGGAAGCATTTTGCATATTATCTCAACCCAATTTTTTTTACCAATTTAAGTATTTCGCTTTCTGTTCTGAATAGTTAATTCTGTACAGACATACAGACAGATATTTTATTGACAGAAATGAAGTCATTACAGACTTATTTGTCATAGAAATGAGAGAGATATGTACATGTATATTCAAGATTGTAAACTTGTTAAAAAATCATGTTATTGTTAATTATGGGTCTCCTTCCTGCAGTCGAATCTATTTTGATCGCAAAACAAAGTTTTTTAGTCAATCCAATCCTCGCCATCCTTTTGTATCTCGATGAACCACGTTGGTGGAAAGAAATGCAGCTGATTAAAAATATTTTTATCCCACTCTTTGTGACACTCAGTCTGCAGTAATTGCCAGCTGGGCGACACTGCTACAGAATTACCCAGGAAATTGGAAGCAATTATTGAAAATCACTGCGAAACAAGGGGAATGCGTCTTGGATGAAGGATTAATGCCAGAATGTATTAGTACAGGAATGTTTTATCAATAATTGGTTTCTTTTTTTAGATACAGCGCATCCATTCAGAGTTTGACGCTGGCCCAACTCTGAACGGATGCTCAGCGGAATTGCTGGATCGGCTGTCCGATTGATTCCCGAAACTGTCTGTGACTGTCCGACAGCACGGGCACTAATGAGCTCGTCAGTGAGCCAATTCTCTCCTTGACCTTTTTCGTGAGGTATCAGCATCTTCTCAAGTTTGGCATTCCGGCACCAATCCATGTCGTCTCCTCTAGTAAAACACTATAAAACACGATATTGCGCAGTTAGTCAAACATCGATTCTTATTGTGGGTCAATGTCTGAGAATTTGTCCATCAATGAGCAAGGGGCGCCTTTTTAATGTATAGGATAAAGCCCGAGGAGCTCTACATTCTTAGCTGTGGAAAAGGCCTAGGCCGAAGCCCGAGGCCTTTTCTACAGCTAAGAATGTAGAGCTCCGAGGGTTTTAACTGACTTAAAACACATCCGACCATAATGAGGATCCTTCATAATCAACAGCTCGGTCACACCTGACTGATTATAGCACCATAGGCCTACCATGACAATTGGTCTATACTTGATCAACAATAACTCTCCATTCCCGGCTGAACATGTAGTGGTCGGACAAAGCAAATAATGTAGTGGTGTGTTTTAAACTTGATTCAACCCAGCTAGTTTGATTCAACCCCTAGCTGGCATCGGCTCAAACACCAATGTTGTTTTATTGTTGGCCCACCGTCTTCGACGCTGGGCCAACATTAAAACAACATTGGGACATTAGGATACTTCAGCTCCGATGGGATGTAATATTTGTCGATGGTGACTCACACTTGAAAATACAATCAAGCCACGTAATAAATCACAAATGTCTCGTTTTCACAAAAAAAAAATTAACGAGCTAAAAGTACATAATGAAACTGTTTTTGTGGTTATAGAAAAGTAAAGCTACTAATGTTCCAGAAGCCCTACACTTCATGCCAGATTGTGATATACCGCTTACGCACTACCAGGAGTGTAAAAAAAACCTAGTCTGTAAGTTCATATAGAACAGATTTTATATATTGAAATACTTTTCTTATATTAATGATATCGAGTATGACTACATTGATTTCTCTAAATATTTTGACTGGATCATTATTTCATACATTATTTGACGAATATCCAATACAATCGGTTAATGACCTTGTTAACACGTGAGATACCCACACATTTTCAATACATGTACACATGTATACCCAAATCTCAAGGTCATAAATATCTTTACACAACATTGATATTATTACATTCACCTGGAAAATAATTAATTACATTAAAAACCACACCAATTTCCATCCTTTGTTAAATTAATTAACGAGCAAGGTGTGTTTTTAATATTTTCTAAAATTAGACGACTAATTAAGCTGAAGGCAGCGAGTAAATTGGGGCTTAGTGCCGCTGTATGAAATAACAAAAAAAGCAATATTGTCGCCACCATTATTATGATTACGTAACTCCACATACTCTTGGAAAAAGGGTTATTTTTTGAAGAACGGTTCATTATTTTATTATAATAGACATAGTGTCTTTACAAATATTCTTTTTTATATACTACAGTGACATACCTGAGAGGTTTCTCACGAGCAGAAATAATTTGTTAGTTTAAAAGTGTAGTTGACCCAGTGGACAATGCAGCAGATCTATAATTAAGGACCATGCCAGATTCATTATTACAAGCCACTTTATATCGCTGACTTTTCCTTCGGTTTGGTCTCACTTGCCTTGCGACATGTTACATTTATCAACTGACTGAATCTCTAGAAAGCAGTGGACACTAATCCACTGCTGGTTTCGTGTTGAGCCAACGTCGGAGACGTTGGCCCAGCACCAAACCAGCAGTGGATGGACACCCCGGTCCTAAATTGTGAGCAGCAGCTTCGCAGATAACTCATGCATTATTAGATATCTGAAAAGGATGCGTTGCGTCGACGACCGACCAATAACTTCATTAATGTAATTATTATCCACTGCTGCAAGCCCACCCCGGAGATTCGTCCTTAAAAAATCAATACTTTCTCCATTATATATACATGCTTTACCAATATAATTACATCTATAAATATTATTCGCATAACGTGCCATGATCATTCCACGTTGCTGTATATAATCTGTCTCCGAACTGTAAATTAACATAGTTTGTTGTTGTGTTTTGAAACAGTTGATCATTTTATGTGGAGTTTTCAAATAGACAATATTCTAGATGACAGTCTAAAGAGGATGATTTATCACATACCGTAATAATAGTATATCGATATTAAACTGGCTTGTGGAATTTGAATCTGGAATTTTAATTTTGAATCGCCATAATAACATAAATAATACAAGGAGTGTAACGGCTTTCAGGAAACAGACTTAGCAATAAAGATTCTCAAGACTATCCTTATTTCTCCTATATTGTAAACAGCAGTGACACCTTACTTTTAAAGTAAGTAGTTATACTTGGGCTATGCCCAAATATATTGATTTTTCAACGGAACTTTAAACTTATTATTCTTGGCACGTTTTTGTAAGACGCTATTTCTCCCTGAGTTTTATCTAATCAACTTGAAATTCTGACACAACATTTCCAGGTGTCGTCAGGTGCTATGACTTTTCTAAGACAACCATCTTGCTCTTCCGGATTAAAGATAGAGTCAGGTTCTAAACTCGCATGCGTGTAAGCCTTCAGTATACAGTACAGTGTGGTTGATGAAGTAACCTGCTTATAAGACTGGATACTACTCCAACGAACACTCACCCAACGTTGTTTTAATGTTAGGCCAACGTCTGCGACGCTGGCCCAACATTGAACCAACATTGCACAAATGTACAATGTTTGAGAGAAAGTCCTCCTTCCCAGCAAACACAAAACATTTGTATAACATTTATACAACGTCGGCCCAACGTCTTTGAAGTTGGTCCAACATTGTACAAAGTCATACAAATGTGTCGTGTTCACAGGGTGTCGGTACACGCATGGGGTCAACCTGTTTCGAAATACCCACAGTAATACAGTCAGTTTGTTTGCAAAGCAAGGCCCAGCTAAGATCCGGGACAAAGGGCTTTGAGATTCGATGGAATTGTTACTCATAGATGTCGCTCAAGTATATATGAACTTGCTGTGATTTGAGAACTTGCTCTTAATGAGGCTTTGGGTATGAAACGCATATTTAGTATTATTATGGAATAGGGCCTTGGCCTACCCACGGGCACTATTGCCTTCTGGGGGACCCTTGTCCCGCGAATTTTGACAGTTGACTACACCTTTAATCCAGGATTTTCTTGATCATTATACTCTTGAATGGCAAAAGGTAGTTTCTGCTTACTTGTAAAGTGAGCAGATACCTCACAATGCTGCTCTTCAAATGCAAAAGGCAGTATCTGCTTACTTGTAAAATGAGCATATACTGCCTTTTGGCTTGCACTGCAGTAGACCTATAATAGGGTTCAATGTTGGTTCAATAGTGTACACGTCGGGTGATTCTCCATTCATTGCCAGGAGGGTGAACAGGGTGCCCCTATGTCCAGACTGACTCCACCCTTTAGTCTCTAGAATTGATAAAAAAATACATTTATCCAATGTTTCAATTCCGGGCCAGCATCGCAGACAGGGGCCCTGTATTGAACCAATAGTGTGTATTTGGTATGGACAGTTGAAACCTTTTAAATGCTATAATTAAAATAACAGTTGCGATTCTATTCAAGCACAAAACGTTGAATCAATGTTGTTTTAACGTTGGGCTAGCATCGCGGATAGTGATACAAGATTAAGTCAACAGAGACACAAGTCAATGTGTGTACTGGGCACTCTGAATGCGGTTCCATTTGATAAACAAATTTATATCTCTTTAAAAGTGCAAAAAGCTCAGTGGGAACTTCGGAAATTTGAAGTCTGAAGTCTAAAATTCCAGTTCAGAATGACTGCCAAAAAACTCATAGGCGACATTCCAATCAATCTTCCATGATAAAAAATAACCCAACCAAATTCAAAATGGCCGCCACAACAACCCGTAAAAAACCTAGCCCAAATATTATTGTTACTTGAAAAGTCTCAATTCATGTCTAGTTACTTGTGTTCCCCTTCATTCATGGCATTCTCAGAAAACACAAAACATTTGTATAACATCTGTACAACGTCGGCCCAACATCTTCGACGTTGGCCCAACATTGTACAATATGTTATACAAATGTTTTGTGTTTGCTAGGTTGTAAGTGCTACAATATCCTTTTAAATGCTGACTGGCTAATTTGGGCTCTACGTCGCGTTCTACACTGTGAAATTGCCACTGTCAGTTCCCCATAAATAAATATCCGTTATCAAGCAGTATTCTGATGTCCTTATTAAAACCGCCATTGATGGGTTGTCAGAATAGCTTTTGGGTTGACAAATCTGACAATTTAATTTCCTCTTCACCAAATGAGGATTTCCTAAAAAAGTTATTTTGTAGCAGAATGTGTATGTTTTTTGATGAAGAGTTTGGGGCTACTGATACAATGTCAACATAGCGTAACGTTGGATCAATGTTTGACCAATGTGAGAGATTGTTGGCCCATAATTGAGTCAGTATCTGCCGTTTTCTAGGATCCCTTTACCTCGTCCCCTCCTCATTGTGGTTATCGGCAGTGGACCACGCGCTCGACACAGATGGAATCGGCGCAATAATTGCACATCGTTGACCAACGGAAAGCACGTCAAATATTTGATGGTAACGGCCCCGAGTGATGGCAGTTCTGATGGAATGCATAATCATGTAATACCCACAGCGGAGGGTGTGTGCACAGATAATTGAAGAGCCAGCTGACACTCTGTACACCTAGCGGGGTGGCTGTTCTCACCAGTACATCCTTCCCTTTCCGAGCAATCCAAGATGGCGACGCTGATATACTTTTGTGTCACTTGTTTTTACGGTGATGTAAAATACCTCAAGACTTCAAAGTGAAACATCCAGACATGAATATCTCATTGCACCAATATCCAATATGTTAACCCTCGCATTGCTTACTAAGCACGCATATAGTCGTTTTTAATATGTTCAAAATTACATAAGTATGGATAATTTTCAGTCACTTGAAGTTGTGGGTCGCGGCAGTGAGACACAACTTCAAGTGGGGGGAATTTAAATTATCAAATTTAGCGGTTTCAGGGTTAATTTATTTTAGGGAACATTATTTTAAGCCATCCACGTAGCACGATGTCCTTAGGTGCTACAAGATCGTAGACAGCTGTAGTGTTGTTGTGGGAATAAACATAAACTTTGAACCCACCTTCCAGCTCGATGATCAAGAACTGATGGCGAATACTGACTATATGAGGCCTATGATGTCATAGGTAACCACACGTATGATTTATCTTTCCTACAGCAAGGCATGGCTTCTCCAGGCCGCAGGCCTGCGGCCTCGAGAAGTTATGCCAAGCTGTAGGGAAGATGGTATGACTGGGCTTCGTTGAAGACGGAAGCTCACGTTGAGATGCAGAAGCTGACAACTGCAGACTTTTCTGTCAACACTCAGAGAGGATCATGTGTGTGAAGAGTACATAGCAAACACGAGACATTGAACTAATGTTGTTTTGATGTGGGCCAACATCAAAACAACATTGGGTCAAAGTTTCGTTTTTGCTGGGATAAAATATGGTAGCCTGGATTACAAAGGCTTTTACCACAGCGGGAACGCGGGTCACAACCCCGAGTTTGACATTAAAGTGATCATAAGCACTGATAATGTTACATTATGACAATGTACAGGTCCACATGTAGTCAAATTACAAACCTGCGCCGAGATTCGTTTATTCATATCGTAGCCTACGCTTTGTTATCTTTGACACTTGATTTTGAACATGATGATACGAATAAAGAAAAAGGAAACTTAATGCTATTTGATCATTGCTTTTAAAAGAGCATTGCTGGGAGACATGAGAAGATCTCTCAATTGCCTTGACCTGTGCTTTGCACTTGTGTCGTCTGTCATTTTTTCGAGAAGAACCAGATGCTTAACCAATTTAGTTTAAATATCAAAGATACTGGCCCAACCCTGAACCATCATTAGTCCAACATCTGTGATTGCTGACAGGAATGAGTCAGAGACATGCTTATAGATCGGTACAGATCGATTCAGACCAGTTAGTTGCATTACTAAATTATCTTGTCGTTTGTCGTCCTCGCCTTTGATTTAGTGCGGCATTGACCTGCCGTTGTTGATTTTATTTGCATTGACCACCCAAAGAACACGAGACATTCACCCAATGTTGGCTTAATGCTGGGCCAGCTGGCCCAGCATTAAGCCAACATTGGGTGAATGTATCGTGTTTCCCTGACAGTTTTGTCGCTGTGTGTGGCCTGTGGTGGTCCCCCTGTCTACCCTTCTTCACCGAATACATTGAGAATGACCTCCAGACACCCCAATCTATCCCCTTCAATGGACGTAACTAAATAGAACCGCCTTCAAACATGGACATTTACATGAAAAACATGCAGGCAAATCTTGAGCATGGGAGTAGTTCTGGGACAATTTTTATGCGTATTCACTGTCTCTTCGTTAGATGCTTTTCATGAGACAGAGCAGTTTCATGCTCATTAATAATTATATAATTGTCATTTAAGTAGTTATATACTAGTATGCCAAGTACTTGTTTAAAAGAGTTTTATCTGAACTTAAAATCCACATTCGGTTTATTTTCCATTGGTAGTGCTAATCATTACCATACTTATAGTTCACCAGCAGTTACGTCAAAGTCATCAGTTTTAGGCTCGTTGATCATGTTGATGTGCGAAGACAGACTTACCGGTAAGCATAAATTTACCTAATTGTCTCATACAAAATTCTAAAATTGTGTCCTTTTTTAAAAAGTGACTGTGAATCAACGCTTGAGTAAGGATGGGAAACGTCTACAAAGATGGCACAATATTAAACCGAAATTGATTCACAGTTGACAGAGGCATTGTGATAACCTCCGTGTTCACGGATCTTATTTGTTCCCTCATTACCATAATATCGACACTCAGTCGTTACGAGACTCACCATGATTGAGTAAATGCTTGTTTTGGTTGGAATGAGGCCAGCTAGGAGGCGAAACTTGTTTCCATCCAATGGATACTTCGGGTTGTTTGTTTGAAGACAAGTGACTGGGGATTGATGGATTACCTCAGAATTCTAGGATTACAAAAAAAATCTGGCTCTAATTAGAAAAATAATAATGTTTTTGTTGACCTAGATGTGATTCTAAAACGACGGTTGACCCATCGTCTGCGACGCTGGCCCAACGTTAAACCAGCATTGGGTAAACGCCCCGTGCTTGCTTTAGCTCCCTGGATCTACAGAACAGATCCCCACTATTCCCACCTGCCCGCTTTTTAATGCAACCGCTTGTCGTCGACGAGAAAAGCTTGGTTCGTTTTATTATATAGAATTAAACAATTTTTAGGTGTCTCACTTCATTCTAATTATCATCGGTTGCCTCGTACTTTATTTCGATGACAGTGGTAGCCGATGTGAGGACTTCTGGACAGACTTGATATGAGCCAGATACGCCATATTTTACAGTGGAAATCTGCGTCGTCAAGTTCGTACAAGACTCGAATTTAAAGACAGGGTATAAGAAATAGTATTGTTTTTCTTAACCCTTTCAGCGCGGGGACCGTCTTTATACGTCAGAATCTGACGTCTGTAGACGTCAAATTCTGACGTATAAAGACGGTCCCCGAGCTGAAAGAAATCGGATATTTATAATGACCGTATAGACCCATACCTTAGGTATTCACCTGAACCAGAAAGAGCTAACTGAGACATTTATGATGCTTTCAAATTGAAAAAAACACCTTCAGTATCTATGGTTTAAAAAAAATTTAATTCAGCTTTGTAAGGGTTAATAACTTTTGGTTAACGTCATAGGGATCTGTTCTTACAAAGTTCGTAAAAGTTCTTACAAATTAACGCAAAACGTGGACTAAAATCTGAGAAACAACAACAACACGTTTGCATTTATCGAGCCATAACACACAGTAGGCCTGGAGAGGCTGCATCCGATCAATATTTCTATATTTGGCTGGCAAACTAGATGTGACGAATACTGAGACCAATAAATCTGTCCTGAGAACCGCTGGAAATGTGATCCGGAGGAATCCGGGATTTGGCTCATCGCTCCCAACAGTGTCCAGACGCGGCGAGGATCCCAGAAGCACGTCTGTGTGGTCTACATACCGTAAGTATATACATTTCTATGATTGAAAAGTGCTCAACTGTCGTTACTGAAAAACTGGCACATCCATCATTATAATAATGGATGCGCCAGTTTTTCAGTAACGACAGTTGACCACTTAGGCCTATCACTTATTATTATTGGGTCAATATTTCGTGTTTGCTGGGATAGGCGTGATTGGTGTTCAGATGTTTAACCCTTTTCCCACTAAGTTATCTTTTTAAATTGTCTCCACTTAAAGTTGTGCTTCGCTACTGCGACCCACAACTTCAAGTGCGTAAAAATGAAAATTTGTAGAGAACTTGTATCATTATGTAATAACGTCTAAAATTAGAATGCACCAATTGGTGTATTCTGATCTTAGACGTTAATACATAATGCTACAAGTTCGATACAAATTTTCATTTTTATTTCGCATTTTAGTCTTATTTCACCTACTAAGTGAATCGTTTCAATTCAAAGGCGCAAAAGAGAATGTGTTATGAAAAATTAAGATTCTTCTTTCTGTTACGTTTCCGAATTTAGCGCAAACTAAAATGGCGCGAAAATTACTTGAAAATATAACGATGTACGTTTTCGTGCTGTTTCCAGCGTTTCGAACTCGTCCCGGGAAATTGTAATGCCCCGTCGTCCATTCCGGCATGATAGCAATTGTCACCACTTCACCCCGGGCTGAAATCTCTATTCTGCACGTCGTCCTTTGTCGTTTCGTCCTCCTCTGGATATTGTCAACTCATCCGGTGTGTATGCGGATCAGCGAGCCAGGATCATATGCATGGTTTATGGGATAATTTCAGGAAACAGAGATTTCACCTCAATCCATACAGAATACAGGATGCTAGTTTTTACGTTGGAGATACAAACTTTTACCCACTTGAATTTGTGTCTCGCTGCCGCGATCCACAAATTCAAGTGGGTGAAAATTGTCAAATTTGCTAAAAAAAATCCCAAATAATACACTTTATTGTCATGCTTGTTGGAAAGACGTTTCACCGTTACATAATCTGTCAGGAAACGTGACAATTAAGGACTAAATATAATAATTATTACTGGTGTTACAGAATGTTGGCTCAATGTTGGGTTGCCGTCTACGACGCTGGCCTCCAAACACAGGATTCAAAAATCATTCGGGTCCTGCCCAGCAAACACAAGACATTTGTATAATAATTGTACAATGTTGGACCAACGTCGAAGACGTTGGGCCGGCGTTGTACAAATGTTAAACAAATGTTTTGTGTTTGCTGGCTGAGGGTCTTTGTTTGAGCCCGCTACCTATCGAGTACAGAGGCTATCAGCGGGCGGGGAAGAAACATTTGGCTTATTTGAAACCATAAATACCAATGCTGGGGACGAACCAGCAAGCTCCGGCGTTTCTAAAATAATATGCACTGTAATAAAGCATTTACATTTTAGTTTTTTTTATGAATGGTGGTCTTCCACAGTCAGTACCGTTCTTATACATTTTGTAATTGGTTCTGGTTTTTCAAACCGACCGACTCGCATCTTACGCATGCGATTGGTCGAGATGGCCAGGTCACGTTCCTAAGATCTGATCTTCGGACGTCAGATTTTGACATCTAAACACGATTCCCGCACTGAAAGAATTAAAAAAATAAAATGGCCGTAGACCCATAACATAGGTATTCAAATGAAGCGGAAAGAGCTAACTAAGACAATTTATGATGATTTCAAATTGAAAAAAAACCCTTTCGCCTGCATAGTTTATACACAAATATTTCAGCGTTGTAAGGGTTAATCCTCGAACGTCGGATAAACCTATAGACTTGCTGTAGGGAAGATGACCCTGGTATGCGGACAAACGATGATGTACAGCAATGTCTGAATAATATGCCTAATATCATCGCTACTCGGCACGTCCAATCGAATGATACTTTTTTGTCCAGGCGTAAGGCGATGGCTTGAAAGTAAACAGGGCTGCTACAATCAATGTAGGCCCCTGGGCTAGAAATCCGATATATCGGTCCGATGTTGACACAATGGCGGACCGATATTGAATCAACATCGGTCCGATATATGAAGAACTGGAAAGCCTGGGATTGCACAGGGATCACCAAGCATCATTGGTCAATAGCTGGAAAAGCATTTTATGTATTGGGCCATAGTTCAGCCGACGCCGACCCAATAGGATCCACACCAACAAAAAACGTTGCGCTGATCCAATGTTGGTTTAATATTGGCCCATCGTCTGCGACGATGGGCCAACATTAAACCAACATTGGGTGAACGTCTCGCGTTTGCTGGACACTTCGGGTGCGTCGCGGGGACGGGGGATTCAACAGCCATCAAACATCAATAAAGGCGCGGAGCGGAAGGAACTGGATCGGACCGGATCAAAACAGGCCTGCTTCTGCTTCGGACCCTCGTAATTCATCTCAGACTAATCCAGCAAAAACATCTTACGGCTTTTTATTTTCCGCCTGGACGGACTGCCTGATTTCACCCGTGTACAGATCGCTTTAAACCTTCTGCTATGACAGGGAATCAGCAGAATCAGTCGACCCCTCCGTGTGGACATCCAAATACAGGAAGTGAAAATATCGCTTTCTGACATTTTATTTTTGGTGACATAAGTATTACATCAGGGCAAGAAGTAAATGATGTTATGAAAATGCATACAATGATTTTGTGTATCTGAATATCATTCAAGTCCCCTTTTCTCGGATGAGTGCAACAATTTAAAGCGTTTTATGAACAGAGCCATGGCCAGTTACGAAAGTTGACGAGCACAATGCATATAAGTACTGTATTCATCAGATGAAGCAGTATTTATTTATATCGATGTTCATCATATCTGACACAACATTGATCCGACATTGGGTCATGTGTTTCCACGCCACCTTTCATGAAAATTTAAAATAACCCCGGTACAATGTCTTATACCGAACTTACCAAATACTGTGCATCTACACTGTAATTGTACCGTTAATATTACGGTGGAATACTGGCAACTGAGTTGCCAGTATTCCACCGTAATATTAGCGGTGTTTCGCCACAGAGCCAGAAGGTCGATAAGTTTGTTTGGGTTTGTCTTTGGACGATGTCTCAAGTCACAAGAAAAAAGCCTAAGCCGCCATCCATCCACACTGTGATCTGGACATTGATCTCGCCATCGATTAGTTAAAGCCCTTTTGAACACGAGACATTTCGCCGATGTTGGATTAATGTTGGGTCAAAGAGCCAGAGCTGGCGTCTTGAACCAAGCTGTCTCACCTTACCAGACATCCGGGGCACCATGTACGCCAAATTCTTTTAAGTCCTGCGATGACGAAAAACAGCGAGGGTGAGCTATGGAATTGTACCTCTCATCATGAATGCATTGATGCCCAGCTCTAAAAAAGATCCCCAAAGTCAATGAAGAAAGTGGGAAACTATCTCAGCTGTAATCAACTGCAGATGTAGTAGTAGTAGTAAACTGTTGTTTTACGCCACTTTTCGGCAGTAATGGTCATTTAAGTGACAATGGAATTCAATAAAAACAGAGACTAAGATGTGGAATCCCCAATCACTTTCGGAACAACCAAGGAACGAAATTTGAGGTCAATAAGTGACAATGGAATTCGATAAAAACAGAGACTAAGATGTGGAGTCCCCAATCATTTTCTAACCAACCAAGGAACGAAATTTGAGGTCAAATGGCACAGAGATTAAAGGGAAAGACTCAAATAGTGCCGGAGCAAAAAATGAGGGATGGCGGTAAACGGGCCGTTTTTTGTCGTTTCATGGACGACAGTGCACGACAATTCCATGCTGGTGGACCACAAGCTGTTATTAGCCCTGGACGGGCCGTACCATCGTTGGCTTAATGTGGCTGAAAATTTAAATTAAGCATTAAGCCAGCATTGGTTCACTGTCTCGTGTTTTCTAAGATGACTGGACAGCTTTCTGTGAGACCAGTCGGGTCGACAGGACCCATCAAGCCCGTCTAAAACAGGACAATTGCTGTTGACTGCAGATAGCCTCGTTTGACCTTCTCCATCTTAGAATATCCCGAGCTGCGCGCGCAAGCTATGTGAGACGACGCTGTTGTTATGATGAAACAATTTCCACAGTTCTTGGTGTGATGTTATATAATCAGCTCTTAATAAATATATCGTCCACGGATGTCAAAGAAGGATAGTGTATTTTGATGAAATTTATTTTGGGGCAATAACTTCATTTTTTATCTGTTCTATTTAGCATGATGGGTCTTCACATACAAATAGTAAATGGTACATTGTTCAATGTTCAAAATATACTATATAATTTGTTGTCATCCGCCATGTTCATAAGAATACATCCATGCAGTAGATTAACGCTAGAGATTTAAACATTAGAATTTGGATCTAAAAAATATTCTTTCCTTTCAAGCCGTCTGTTAAAATGTTGAAGTACTACAGCTACTAGAATCTAGCGTATTTAAAGTTTGTATTTAAGGTTTGAATCCACGTCTACGACACTTCAAGTGGCTGAAAATTACTGATATTTCTCAAACATTTGCAAATCTTGATGTTTAAAAACTCATTTTATTCCCAATAATCGGACAATAAAACTGATTAAAAACGTCTAACCGCGCATGTGTGTAGGCCTACGCTTTGTGCCATCAGGTGGTGTTTCGATTTCTGGGAATGAGTTCCATTTAGCATAGGCCACGTGAAGCCTTTAAATGTAGGACAGTGCAGAGGTGGTGACAGCCTCGACAGGGAGTTCAGCGTGAGAGACAGAGGTCACGCAAGGTCAGGAGACGTCGATCACTTCCGTCAGCCGAGCAGCGGGTATGCCAAACCGAGGCTGAGCCAAGAGCGAGACCGACGTGACCTATTTCTGCTGGTGGTCGTATTATGTAGGTGACCGTATAAAACCTATACTGTAAAGGCGTGCATTTTGCCAGGAGAGCATTTGTGCACATCGATAGAATTATAATACTTGCTAAATTTACAATTTAAACATAACACAACTTATAACTTATACATAACACGACTGATGATAGTTTTATGAAAGCGTGGTGCAATTTCGATTTTAAAAAAATTCGCGAAATTCTCCAAAACAGAGATCCCAAGATGGCGCCCAAAACGTGTAGACTTACATCTAAATCTACTCCATCAAACTGGGGCTGTTCTGGAGAGGAGCGCTACATAACATTTACCACACACATTCATCATTCAATAAAATGGAATTGTCCAAACGTTGAGATCATAGCATGCCACGCAATCACGTTCTTTATCCACACCACGTTCCCCCGTCTTTCCAACAACGATAAGTTTACATTTTAGATAAATAAGCAACATAATATTTTTCAATATGTTTACGGTATATGACAAAGAATCCGTGTGGCCTATACTTACTATTTTTTTGAAAACATATTAGTGTTTAGATCATTACACTGGCTCAATTTTGAATAACCCTCTGGTGTGAGGCTTTCATCGGAAACTAGTGGCGTATTATTACCTAGAATAGGATAGTTATATTTTGTCACAAGAGGTTATACGTCTTCCATTGTTTTACGACAACTCCATTCAGAGCCTGCAGCTCATAACTGATACGGCCACTTAAATCCTAAATAAGACGCAGTATCCCAGCAGACACAAGACGTTGAATCAATGTTGGTTTTACGTTGGTCCAACGTCGAAGACGGTGGACAAACGTTACACCAACATTGATTCAACGTCTTGTGTCAGCTGGATAGGCCCTGTGGTGGCTTACCTACTCACTACTGGGCCAACGCCTGAGACGTTTATCCAACAATGAGCTAGCACATTTATTGTTGTTATTTTCTGAGAAAGTCCTGCAACTGAACAGGTAATCTGTTTGTCACCGTCTA